>WELA01002318.1:370015-394370 GCA_009602735.1 Mesotaenium endlicherianum
GGGGGGGGTGGAAGGGCAGGCAAGGAGGGGAGGGTTTGACCTGTGGGGCCGGCGATGCGCAGGTTGAGAAGCTCCACGGGGTCGGCGTCCACCAGCACAGCAGCATACAGCGTGCACCTGCTCCATTAAGGGAACGCCAGCCCCCGCATTGCACACATCACCACCATCACCACCAGCAGCAACAGCAGCAGTATGATGAGAGAAGACCAGCAGCCGTACTGCTAGAAGAAGGCCAGCAGCAGTTCTATTGCATTAAGAATGGGTGGCGGAAGCAGGGTTGAAATCAGACAAGGCAGTTGCGTTTTCCAAGTAAACCCCGCCCCCCAAACCCTCCCGGCCTGCCCAATGTACGTCATACCTGTCAATACCTGCCCCTAGCTCCTGCCTCAATGCCAGCCCAATGCCCCTTCCGCAGAGCTGTAGGGGCCTGGAGGATCACGTGCGCGAAGGGCAAGGCTTGCTTCTGGGTCCAACCTAACAACAGGCTTCGGCAAGATGGATGCCATGGCCAAGTGTGAGCCAAAGGAATGAGCAATGACGAAGGGGACATCTGCTAGAAGCCAGGCTCAGCTAGGCCAGATACAATTTGCCAGGGCCTACAACACCCCAAACCCTATCCCAGGAACCCCTGTAGGCCGCTCTTCAGTCGGCTGGCTTAGCAGGGTGTGCTCCCAGCAGTGCAGGCTGGCGTGAAGTAGAGACCAACTCTTATTCGGCAGTCTCAGAGGGTGACAGCGCTGGAGATTATAAACCCGGAGAAGCCCTCTGAGATAGCAACGTGCCAGCCGGGATTCTAGCACGCGATTGACGGGCTAAGCACTGGCATACAGGGACGACAGTGATTGGCAGGAAGCGAGCAAAGCCCCAAACCCTGCCCCCTTCACTCCAAGAGAAAGAAGCTTTTGGGGCACACGAATTGGTCGCTCACCAGCCACAAATTCCTACTCACACCCACCACCCCAGACCTCGTTAATGATAGCAAGGACGTATGCCTACATGCGTACCAAGAAGAGGTCCGACTTACAAAGCCAATTCGCGAGCATCTCTCTTTGTTGCCAATAACTTAGGTCCTCGTCGCCTGCTCCTTCTGGGTGCTGTAGCCTCAGACCCACTGCTAAGTGTCTTTCCAGGCCTTTCTACTTTCACTACGTCAAATTTGAGCTCATCTAAATTGAAGTCATCAGCAACAGCGCCCTCATCCTCCTCCTGGCTGTCTTTGCTGTCTTTGACACTATCAGCATCTTCAGACAGTGTTCCCGGGTGATCATCCACTACCTCGTCAGGATCTGCTCTGATTCCAACAACATAGTCTTTACGGGAGTCAGAAATATCAGAAGCATTTTCACTTCCTTTTCCCTTATCAGTGACCACATCGCTCCTGCCTCCATTGTTCATGCAAGCTACGGATCGGTATCCCGAAAGGCTATTCTTTAAGCAAAACTTCCCCAGAGTTTGTTGTACAGAGAATCCAAGACCAAGATTTTGATTGCGGAACCAGCCATCATCCCCGGGCATTGTCCCGCTTCCAGATTTTCTGGCAATGTGCAGGGCCCCATTGACAACGCGCTTCCGTTGTAATTGACTACGACTAAGACCACATGTCTTATTCAGTTTGTTGCTATCAGACTCAAAGCCTATGTGCAGACTGCTGCCTGGCAGTTTTACGCCACAAAGGCCACAAGTGTGCATGCATGCCAGCATTGCCTGAGTAGCTTGAAACCTGCGTATTCTTCAGCCTTAAGAGCAGCAACAGGATACACTTGTGCAAATCCCAGCTGTTGAAGACTAACTCGACTTATTTATCAGAAAGGGATTTTTACTCAAGAATCCTGATGCTTCAACACCGAACGATGATTTTGGGTAAGACGTGATACATTCCTCTTATCGGAGAGTGCCCGAGCGCCTCTCAAACCCACTCAAATCTAAGCATGACGGACGGCCAAGCACTGACCAAAGTACCAGCAGCAGCATATCCTTAAACCCCGAAGTTCAGCGTACGGACATTACGGGCGACCACCGCTAGACTGATGCGCTCTTGATTGCTCTCTATATATTCGGTCTCAAGCTTAAATGAATCCCCCACCTCTTCAGGACCGTCAAGGACAGTGACAGTGATTACCCATTAGCAACAATTTCGACGATATCCCGTCCGTAGACCACCTGTTCAGACCACCTCGCCAGACTCGATGTCCAGATGCACTCATCAACGGCCGACAGTTGTAGTCCGGGACGGACCACGACGTCAGCATCTGTCTACACGCGTGAAAGGTCGTTGGCCAAAAGTGTAGAGTGACTTGATCGATCCACAAGAAACAAAGCACAACCATCGCAAATCAACCGAAAACATTTGCAATCCACCGCTATGTTTTTATATACCTGGGATAAAACAAGCATACGAGACGCAATCTGCCTCGTTTGTCCGCGAAATGGCACGATGTCGGGCTCGGCAGCTGATCATGGTAACGGTGTAACCACGTTCGTCCGCATGCGCGTGGAGCTTCCCCACCTCCACGGTCTGCAGACTCTCCCGAGCAGTCTCGACTGGTCTGAACTGGTCTGGACTAGCATTTTTGCATCGATACATCGGGGTATCGTTGTGGCTGCAGACTGCTTCGGACTACCGGCAGACCGAAGTCGACATTGGTTGCTTTACCTCGTGGTCGGGGCACCGCACGAATTGCCCGAAAAAAATCTCACATTCTCTGACATGAATGAAACCCGCACGGTTTCCCTCCAGAAGCAATTTGCCACATCAAGCACCTCTACAAGTTTTTCAAAGACAAATGTGCAACCCTCGGCACAAAATGTGTGCACCACATAACGGCTGACTTGCCGGCGCCTTGTGCCGTCCGTCTGCATCAAGCACTTGACACAAATGTATTGACTCACAGCTGTGCATGCAACTCCTCTCACAGCAGTAGGGGTGCTCAAGTATAAGAGAATGCAGCTCCACCCCCTCATTATCCACGAGTTGCTGCCATGGATCCCAAGGACAAGCCAGCAGGTCGTGAGTGTGAAAATGAACGCCCACCTTCCTGCGCTGGTCTAAGTTCTTGTACATCTCCGTCTTTGTTGCCAACTTCAGCCCTGCAGGGGTCCTATGTAAACCATAATTTACACCACCCTGTGCAATATGCAGCTCATTATTCAACGCAGCCCGGTCCCCAGTTCCCTCAGGGAGGTAACCCCTTCGTGCATGTGCCGAATCGGCAGGCCCCGCATACATATTGGAATCCAGCTGTCAGCAGCTCCGAAGGTGTGACTGGACAACACGTTTCCACACAGCTCTCCTTCACCGCCACTGGCCTTCAACAGCTGCAGTCGCCATCGATTCCACCTGGCACCGGGTTGGAGTTCGTGGCGTTGGTCGTGCCTTCGTCTCCTGTTAACATCACAGAGGTAAGACATAATGTAAAGCCCGCACGTACGCAGCAATTAGTGGTGCCTGCAAGATGCCTTACCACCCCTGCTGTCTACTGCTCCGTACTGAAATCGTTTCGTGTCACGTCGCAGGTACGCTCTACCGCCTCTACTGCTCAGCCCTCCTCGGTAACCGACGTCACTGTCCCTGCGAAGACTACCCCATGGTCAGATCCCGAGAAGTGTCATCTCATTGACGTCCACTCTGCCATGATGAAGAGAAAAAAGGACAGCTCCAACGACCCCCACGCAAAGTTTCAGACTGTCACCCAGATGTGGGATGAGCTAGCGTTGGACCTCAGGCTACTCACTAATATTGAGAGGACAGGGACGGCCGTTTCCAAATTCTGGAGCAAAATGCTCAAGGGCCTGAAGACAATCTGGGACTACGAGTACAAGCCGCACACTGGACAACCGTCGTTCTGGGAGTTAGAGACCACCTACCGTAAAAACCATGGCCTCTGGGCAGATGGGCACTGCCCAAAGAAAGACGTCTACGATCACTGGGCCAGAATAGCTGAGAATAGCCTGGCATACAACAACCCCGGCGAGCAAGACCATAACGCACTTATGGAAGCGCAACGCAAGAGAAGGGTTGCAGCTCGCAGGCTAGCAGCAGCTGCTACTCGTGCAGCCTGGGACAAGGGCCCGGCAGGTACCTCAAGGGCAACCTCTGCAACTCCACAGACACCTTCTTCGCAGAATCCAGCACGTGCGGACAGCCTTCCTCCCCCCGCGGCATCTCAAAGGACTGCATCTGGTATGTATGCAGACCTTGGAGATATGAATGAAGAACCTGGATTGGATGATTGCTCAAGCCCAACCAGGGATGAGGACGACTCTGCTGAAGATGTGCCCCTCCCACAGGCGACTCCTACGGCAGCACCAAGGCCAACGCGCGAGGCGTCGCCCCTCCAGAGCCCTCCGCAACCCCGCCCTGCAACCACGCCGTCTCGTCCTATGCCACCACGCGCAGCATCACCGCCAGTTACTTCTTCCCCAGGTACTACTGGGGCAGACGCAACTGCCATTGGTAGGCGTCGAAAGCGATACGTTGCTGACGTCGCTGCACAAGCAGAGCTCAGTGCAGCTGCTGAGGTAGGCGGGAAACGACAGGAGTGCATGCTCTCGGCGTTTCAGGAGCAACTGGCCATCCAGAGAGGGCGCGATGCTGACCAGCGGGCCGCTGACACCGCTAGACTTTTGTTTGTCCAGGAACAGCATGCTATGAAGATGCAACAGATGCAAATCCAACAGGCATTGCAGATGAAAATGTTGACCAAAAAATTAGCGGTGCAGAAGAATGTGGGGAACGGTATGGTTGCTGCCTTCAATAGACTAGCAGATATTGCGGCAAGTGGGGCTGCAACTGGGCCGAGTGCGCCCTCTGCCGGATGCGCTACCGCTCGTGCACAGTCCCCATCTGTACCCTCCGGTACATCTGCTCCAGTGTCGCCCCGTCACGTACCAGGCTCGTAGTGGGTTCATTTGCTCCTGCTGTTCCGCTGGCTGTAGCTCGCACAATTGAGTAAGCTGTCAGGTCAAATACTAGTGCAGCAGTAGTACTTGTGTGTAGGCCCTGTAGTGCCAGGTGTATGGCTGCAGCAACACATCTGTACAGCTATTCATTTTATCCAATACATTTGTTTACTACATGGTTTCCATATGACATGTGTGCTAGCTTAATGTCTTATTCCTCCAGGTTTATATTTACCCCTGCATGTGTGTGCAGTGCTCAATCAGTTGTTGTGAAGCGTTTGCCGTCAAAGGCCGCCAGTATGTCGTTGCACTCCGGACTGCGATGTCGTGAGTCAGTCCTGCTTGGGTGCAGGTCCAGTACCCTTCTTCTCAGTACTAGTCCTCAACCCAGTGCCTCGATGCCCCTGCTTTGAGACTGACAATAAGTGTGTGGTTGGATGGACCCCACAGGAATTGGCTCCTTTCTTCACAGCACTAGGGACAGACTTTCCGCACATCAAATCAGTTGCACTAATACTCATGGGAGATGATGGGGCACTCACAACCGCAGCGCACTTCTTCAGCACGCCTAGTTGAATCGAAGAACTGTATCTGGACTTTCGTACGGTGGACTGTGAGTTTAGCACTACAGCCAGCCTGAAGTTTGGCCGGGCATTGGAAGCTATGGACCTCATGGCACTGGTTCACATGAAGAAGCTGACATGCGACTGCCAGCGCATGCGCCTGTGGTCGGCCTCGTACCCAGGTTGTGTATTTTCTATCAGCAAGTCCATCCCTCGGCTGACTACTCTCCGGGAGTTCCGCCTTGTGACTAATGATTTGGAGGTTCAGCGTCATTGAGCGGCATAACCACCCTGAAGGAGCTCTTGATGCCTTATGTCCAGGTGCACTCTTGCCCTGCCTCCTCCATCCATGTACCTTGCTTGCAGTTTGTGTGAAGCAACCATCTGAGTGCGTGCATTGGTGTCATTCCTAACGCTCTTTGTTATTGCTTGTTTTGTCCATGCAGTTCGCCGACGCAGGCATGCAGGGGGTGGACATTGTGTCCAAAATGACGCAATTGACGTCCCTCAATGTGGGGTCTGTGTGCCCACACCCGTGGGAGGTTGGGCATCCGGACATGACCCCCATGCGCCCCCTCCCCCCCGCATTGTGCTCTATCATGCGCAAATTGACAATATGTGGTACTATCCCGCGCATTATTACGCGCCCATGCCTTTGTTAGAGGAGCTGGACCTAGTCGTTAACAAACAGATGCAGAGAAACTACTTTTCATTTACGCCTAATCTGCGCGTCCTGCACTTGACTATGAACGAAGAGGTGCTGTGGCCCGCCTTGCATGTCCTTACGGGGCTTAGCACTCTCTACCTTAATTGGATGGGCGGGGATGGCTCGAGCTCAGGTCGGAAGACAGACCCTCCCACAGACTCTGTCTGGCACACAATGGATGCGCTTGCAGGTTTGCAGCTGCTCAAGCTGGGTAGCTGCCAGCTGTTACAGCTCATTGACGGTCTCGCTTGTATACCCGTGAACACGTCTGTGTCATTTTGTTGCACATGCTTAG
Source organism: Mesotaenium endlicherianum (assembly GCA_009602735.1). Taxonomy (NCBI): domain Eukaryota; kingdom Viridiplantae; phylum Streptophyta; class Zygnematophyceae; order Zygnematales; family Mesotaeniaceae; genus Mesotaenium; species Mesotaenium endlicherianum. The sequence goes on from WELA01002318.1 coordinate 376,479, forward strand.
GAACGTTCACATGGCATCATAGCCATGCCCAGTATTCTGCGCGACTGGCATGCTACAGGCTTAGCGACGATGATGCACGTTTGCTTTTCAAGGACACGAGACGCAGAGCGATGCAGTTGCTGGCTGAGTAGATTCGGATACGACAGCGCGTATGTAGTCAGGTTTAGGATACATTTAGTGTGAGTGTTGTGAGCAGTAGAAGTACTGTAGGATTATACTTGTATTGTAATTGCTCGCGCGCTTCCGCTTATTTCAGAGATATTGTTGTTGTTGTATTATGCAAACCTGCGCGTACACAGTCTGGCAGCATGCATGACTTGCAAACATAATACAAATATGCAAATGGTTTATAACTAAATATAATAGACCTAGTACTTAGTGGTCACACTGCATATAGGGTTGCGCTCTACTGTCTAAAAAGACGCAATGTCTAGCAACACGCAACGCCAGCATCTGAATCCAGTACGACCTTTCATCTCCTGTGCAATTAGACAACGTAACCTATGATACAAGTAAACCTATGACACAAACCTGCATGTAGACAGTGATGTGCCACTTACACGTCAACATAATAAACTAAGCATACAAGACAGTGCATTATACCTGAAAGTCCTCGCAAACTATGTTACAATTGTAGAGGCAGAGGCAGGTTCAGTCGTGCTGCGGCCCCTATGATGTACAGGCGTAACTGTGTTGATCCCCTGTGGCTTATGTCGCCAGCTAATGTAGCCTCAAAGACAGCTTTGCAACATTGTTAAAGGTTTGAAGGGCTGCAACCATCCCTGTTGCGGTCATCCCCCATGTTTATTACCAAAGCAATGAGGTGTAGAAATTCCTCATCTTCAGGATTGCATTTCTCAAGCACTGAGTAAATCTGCCTTCTGTTAGATATGTCTAGTTTAACAGCACTGATCCTGTCATTGATATCGGCGCTCTTCACGTGCAAAAATCTCTCCAACTCAGGTGCGTGCCGAGTCATCCTTGCACGGGACGTTGTAAGCTGAACCTCACTGAAATCTTCCTCTAAGTCCAGCAACTCCTCTTCCAGGCTGCACACTTGTGCTTGAATTACTGTTTTTCCAATCTCCATAGAAGCACGCGCTATCCCACGAGCGCATGTCACGTTGTCTGAAGCATCCATGGCTTCTTCCTGTAGCACAACAAGTACATTGAGCAGCATCACAGTACTTAGAAAACAGCAATTGCATATACAAAGTACTATATTATTTTGAGTTATACCTCAATCAACAACTGCTGAGAGTTGTTCAACTATCACAAAAACAGCAATTGCACATACTAATGCAAAACAAAAACAGTTACAACAGCCAATGTATGAGCAGCACAACTACAGTATATTACACACACAGCATAACAAAAGAATAGGAACAACAGGAACTTAGCACTCGCATCAGAAAAATCCAAAAACAGAAGGAAAGTAGAGTACCATTTAGGCTGCTCCGAAGGTTCGCGGCTGGAAAGGGCATCCACAAGACAGAGACGTAGACGATCACGCAGAAAGGTCCCCTGGTTACCAGAAAGGAGTGCCTAATTCGGCTGTTCAATCCCCGCTATTTCAAGTTTGCTATTTCACTTTCAAGGGTACGCACACGAGTTTCAGACACATGGTTTTTGGAGAGCGAAGTAGGCAAAGGAAGAAGCAAACAGTGAACTTAAACAGAGCATAAGACCCACGAATGAGAAAAGATGAGCACGAAGGCAAGAAATGGGTATGGATGTACCGAGATCAAGTTGGATATGCAAAGAAATGTTTGGGAATTGTGGTCGTAGATTACAATAGCCATGCAGCCCTATGCAGGAAGTGGCAAAAATGGTAGTGACCTTGTAGGGAGTCGATGGCACTCGATGCTGCAAAATGCTGCAAAATGCTGGCAAGAATAGGCAAGACTGTGAAAAGACGCAACAAGACACAAAATTACAAATCGGTTGTAGAAGATACCGACAATAACGACAGCTACCGAACACGACGGACAGTCAAAAACCGCTGACCAAAATAAACTGCAACCGTCAAAAGTGACATAATGTCAGACGACCACAATATGGAGCAGTGTACAGCAGTTTAGAGCAATTTAGAGCACGTTAATTAAATCATAAAATAGCGACTAAAATTTTAACAACCCTACATTCAAAGCCACATAAAAAAAAGGGTACATGGTGCTGAAGAATCAGCACTTGGTACTCCAACTACTCTGACATGAGTGAGACAAGCGTGGGAATCATTAAAGTGTCTATTCTACCACACCTCTAACTGTATCATTATATATTCAACTGTCCTGCTCACTATGGCTCCACCGCTGAGAATCTGTAGTTTATTCACAGGAATAGCTGGCTTTGAAGTTCCATTTATGCAGGCAGGCCACGATGTTATTCTCATGGTGGAAAGCGACCAATATTGTGGGAGGTTGCTGAGGCAAAAGTTTCCGCGCATTCAGATACTGCCAGACGTGAGCGGCCTGTCTCATTTGCCGCCCGCTACAGATTTAGTCCTTGCAGGTTTCCCGTGCCAAGACGTCTCTAGCCGATCAAGTACAATGGGCGCACCGGCCACGTTAGAACGCACTGGCTTGGTCGAGCATTTGTGGAGGCTTTTGGAAGGACAACGAGTGAACATGGTAATCTTAGAGAATGTTCCAGGCATATTAAGTAGGGTGACATCCGTCGGTAGGCCTTATATTGAAGACGTAACAACAACACTTCACGAGTTGGGGTACAACTGGGCTTATAGATGTGTTCAGTGCGCCTCTTTTGGTCAGCCACAGAGGAGAGAGAGGCTCATCCTCGTTGCGATGAGGTGCGGGGACCCAAGGGACGTGCTTCTCCCCGTCAACGGCTGTTGCAACAACACAGACAACTGCAGGTGTGCAGTGCACAGGCTCCGACGCAGGTCACAATACGAACGCGTGTGGGTGACCAGCTTGAACGAGATCAGTCCTCACAAGTCGTATGGACTGTGCCCCACCCTCACAGGTAGTAATTGCGACAGAATGCTTGTTGTGGAAGAGGCAGGGCGGAGCACTCGCTTGCACTTGTTGAATGTGGCTCAAGTTGAGATGTTGCAAGGATTTCCTGCAGGTTGGACAGACGTAATGAATAATCCCAAACAGCAACTCCTCCATCTAGCGAACGCCATACCGGTGGGCTTAGCAAACTGGGTAGCCTCACAGGTGGAGCACATGTATGAAGAGAAGTACAGCTACAAGGAAGACATCATCTTTCAGGTCTCAGAAAAGTGGCCCAAAAGTGCGTGGCAGATGCAAAGCGGGGCACGCCGCATTCACCGGGCTCTGAACTCCACAATTGTAGAGGCTACCGCTGTATCTGCAGTGCCAGGCACAGAAGTGACTGTCACGCCTGAAGAACAAGCAAGAGGAAAGCAGGCATTGGTGCAGTGGTTCAACCGAGACAGGACAGACGAGGATTGGAGAAAGGTATCTCAGCTTCCAAACAGGCTTAAAACTTGTATATTGTGTGCATGCAGATCACACCTGCGTGCCACTGCCGTGTCTCATTTGACTGCTACGAGTGGGGAGCAGGTGGACATTGGTGGGAGCCAAAGAAGGCGGCTGTCAAGCAATGAGTGGCGCGCATTAGAGAGGTTGCATAAAGGAGAGCAGGAGTACAAAGTGGGTACTAGCAAGGCCTTAGAGTGTGCGTTACTTTTTGGAGAGTTTGTGGAGGAGCAAATCAAAGACGAGAGCAATGCAAAGTCTCTGGGATGTGCTGAAGTAGTTCACTTGTTCAATACTTGGCTCGCAGAGAAGGATAGAGGCAGATTAGACATGCACGTGTGCAACACAAAGCATGTGAATTTGTTGGTTGGTTCACAAGGCTTGCAGTGGGTGAGAGGTAACAAGCACCCTAGAAGATATTTTAACAAGGCAGTAGTGGAGGAGGTGTGCACATAAAGACGCACAAGGTACTGGATGCAGTCATAGGGATGGAGCTCTACATGTACATCACCCAGATGATAGTTTAACCAAGCATGGGTTCACATGCATATGTGTACAAGCATGGCAGCACATGCATATGTGTACAGACATGACGTTTGTTTAATGGCAAAATCTAAAGATGTCCTATGTGACAGCACCTGGACCTGTTCTGCATTACGGAGAACTGGACCTACACTATGAGCGCATGCATATAAAGCACAAACGCTCCCAGCCAGACTTTGCATCGCAAGTAGATAAATATGCAAGCTGTGGGTGGATGATGGCTATAGTGTGGAATGCAAGATATACAGTGCAAAGAAGGCTATGTGAGCAGTAAGATGCCTTGAAACAGGTGCCGTGTGAGGCAGGTACATGTCGCTTGCATCGTACGGAGTCACAAATGCAGTGAGGGGCACAGCTGCTTGCAAGTGCTAATAAAGTGAAACCTTCTCAAACATCTGGACCAAACCCTACATCTACTGCACCAAACCCTAGATAATCAAACAGTGCTTCCCTGATGGCAGCACCTGCAGCCTCGTCTGCAAGTGGTACATCTCCGTCGTCATCGCTGTCGTCGTCATCTGCGCCACCATCACCGGCTCCATCATCATGTTCATGCAGCGCGTCATCACCTTCCGCCAGCACCTGAGGCAACAGGGGCATCCCATCCAAGCGCTGCCAGTCCTCAATTGCCCGCGGGTCTTCATTCATGACTATTTGCATGTTATGAAGTACGCAGCAGGTGCGTATCTGTCGCTCTAAGCGTCCTACCTGGGACGGGTGATTCACTCTACCCCCGAACATACGCCACACAGACTTAAACATACCAAACGCCCTCTCCACAACCATGCGCGTCGAAGAGAGGGCCGTGTTGAAGAGCTTCTGCTCTTCGCAGAGGGGGTTTGCCATACTATTCCTGTAGGGAGAGACGAGCCAATGATCTAGGGAGTAGCCTCCATCCCCGATAATGTAAGGAGGGATACGTGTGTCACCATGCACAATAGCAGGCCCCCTAAAGAGCCTGCGCCCATGCTGGTTCTTTTTTCCCAACCATGACCGCTTTAGAATGCGCATGTCGTGCATGGAGCCCACAGCTCCGACAGCAACATCGTAGAACAACGCATTATGTCCAACGACAGCTTGCAGGCAGATACTGTGATTGCTATTACGATCCCAGTAGGCCCTGGGGTCTCCTAAATTAGGTCTCTGAATTTCTATGTGGGACACATCAATGGACCCAACACAGTTGGGGAAACCTCTGACATTAAAATTCCCCTCTATAGAAGCCTGAAGGGCACGCCCACGGCGGGGCATGTTCACAAAGGACCCTAGTTCGGTAGTGACAGCGACTGTGAACTTGTGCACAATATTTGAAACTGTGTTGACACCTAGGCCAAAGTGTGCAGATAACGCTAGGTAAGTCATCCCTGTCCCTAGCTTGAACAGCGACACCAAGACCATTGTGGGCACATCTATCACTCTGTTGCGTATGCCAGAGAAGCAATACGGGGTATGGGTGGCAAGGAAGGGCTCTAGGAGCACAACAAGCGAAGCCCAAAACTTAACAGAGACCCTGAAGAGGGGAATCCACTGGTCAGGATCTTGAAAAGCAACTGTGTGTTGGATAGCCTGACTCCAATCAGTGGAACGGGGTCTGATGTACCACTCTGACGTCTGAATGGAGCGAAACAAGTGGTCTATACGAGCCTCAATGTCAGACTCATAACCAAAGAAAGCTGTTATGAAGATAATGTTACTCAGGGGCATGTTCATGTCCGCGCTATTCCTTCTACCCGCGTCGTAAAACCCCAGAAAGTCTAAAGTTTCGTCTGTGCTGTCGTCACTGTCGTACGCATTCATGCACGTCTGTTCATCGTCGTCACTATCACACAATTGAAGGAAGGTTTGCCAGGCAGCATACCCGAGCATGGGAAGAGCACTGGTGGGAAGGTTTGGAAGGAGACGCGATCCTGCCATCCCTGCTGCAGGCTTAAAGACAAACACCTCTACTGAGCATAATGAAGCACTCAGGCCACAACACTTCTCTCCGAATAGCACAGTGAAGCGTACCTGGTGGAGAAGAAGCACCTACAAAATGAGACGGACGACACTTGACGAAGCCGTCAATTTTGCCCTAAAGTTTTTATTTCCTTCATTGCCCGTACCTCAATCTACTATCTTTTACAAGTGCCCACGGTGGTCGGTTACTGTCAGAGATTGGTCGAACGCTCACTTTGCTTCATTTGGCAACCTATTGAGCGCTCATAAAACGGTCGACCAGACTCACCAACCAATTCCTGACGACATTAACCGCTTTTCAGACCGGTCCAGGAAGGTAGTCTACGAACTTTCTGGCTAATGGGTAATCACTGTGAGACCCTGTAAGACCAATTCCCAAACCACATGAACGGACTGGAACGGACCAAACCTCATTTGGTCAATGAAGGTGTAATTCAGTCAAATATCCTGAGTCGATTGTCACGTCACTTGAAGTCTCCCCGCGGTACACTGACCCACACTGACCAAAGTACCAGCAGCAGCACGCAGCAGCATATCTTTACACCCCCGAAGTTTAGCGTACGGACATTACGGGCGACCACCGTTAGACTGATGCGCTCTTGATTGCTCTATTCGAGCTTAGATGAATCCCCGACCTCTTCAGGACCGTCAAGGACAATGAAGGTATTTCAGTCAAATATCCTGTGAGTCGATTGTCACGTCACTTGAAGTCTCCCCGCAGTATCCTAAGTCCTGACAGCACATGGATGATGGAAGTCCAGTTTCGATCAGAAGGAAAAACTATAGCTTTATAACAGTAAATCCGTGAAGGGCGCATTTTACACGGGCTTGACTGGGATCGGTCCAGCTTGTGCTCCTTGTTCCGGTCATCAAAGAATAGGTATGCAAATTCGAGGATTACATGTTTTGCCTCGCCAACTATCTCAGAGCATGGTTTTGAATGAATTAACAGTATAATACAACTTATGTCTACAATGGTCTCATATATTCAATGAAAGGTGACTCCAACGCCGATTTGATCGAAGCTGGAAAATTTATGCAAATTTTCATGAGCCTCTTCTAGGATTGAATCCTATTGACCATGAGTAGCATGTGCCTTCTGTACGTGTGTATGTACAGAACTTCAGGGGTGTTTGTGTTCAGAAGAATCTGTTAGTCAAGCCAGCGGAAGCAATAGAAAGCACTAGGAAACCACCTACGCCAACCTACGCACAACTTCGATCGTACGCCCACAAGCATGATTCTATATGACTTTTGAGACTCTCGGTCAATTTGGACAATGGACGATGAAATGCTACTGACCATGTCTCTAGCTTTACGACTTCCAATTTTAACGAGCCTTAAAACCGCTGTACTTCGAATTAATTCGCTGATTCCGAGTCTCGGCTCGCGCATTGGCCCCACATTGTTCTCTTGGGCATCCTCTTCCTTCATATAGACATGTCTCCGTTGCGTTAATGTGGTTCCAGTGACGAAGTCGTAGGCGCGAACTGACAATGATTCGACAGAGCAAGGACAGAGGAGAAGGCGTATCACCTTTGGCAGTCCTCATACTTAGTAAGATAACTGCTTTCTTCGGAAAGGTCCCTGAGAAGATAATATGTGCTTCCTTGCAATGCAGGCACTGCTTGAATTACGCTCTTTGTTTGCATTCATTATAAATTGATGCATGAGATTGGAACCTGACAAGGTGTAGGGATAATGCATAAGAGTCATCTGACGGTCAAAGCGAGTGGCATGTTTCAGCAACTAATGAGCCTAATGTGTCAGTAATTTGTTCATGAAAGCTAACATGGACCTCCAAGGGGATAGAATGCATATTTAGTAAACATGCACTGCTCTGTATCTATGCGACAACTTGCCCTCGTTAGTCCCTCCATTGAATTGTAGACACAGCAGGCACACGTCAGCAGTTTTACTTCGTTCAAAATAGCAGCCGCTTGCCACAATGTCCCACCTTATACTCTCTCTATCAGTCAAGAATATCAGTCAAGAAAGCTATCTTGTATCTTTTGTGTGATGGAGAAGAGGCTACTTCTTTAACTGGCCAGCTTTGCAACCGCAGGCTTAAAATGTCTGTCGCTCGTTTCAGTATGTCTCGGGCGGGAGGAGGCAGGCTTTCTCGAAGGTAAACCAATCGCCGTTTCACCAGTTGAGCTTCCTATCGCTGCATATGAGTGATTCCAGCGTTCTTCATCTGCTTCGTGTTGTAGCTGTAGACACATCCCATTCTTCTTGGACCTCAGATGCTAGCAGAGTCATTGTATGCCATGATCATTAGCAACAGAGTATCAACAATTGCTAGTGTCTGATGTAATGCTTGAATAGGCTGCAGGGAAGCTAGTGTCGACTTAGCCCCGCACCTGGGAGTAAGCGGATCTTGGAGCTATCTGTGCTCCTTCGGTACCTGAGGAGTACCTGAGGAATGAGGAGCTATCAAAGTGTGCAATTTGCAGACATGCAGCACTCCATATCACTAGACCCTGAGAACATTCGCACTGCGGACCTCTGCATGTGCAGAAAAGCTGCCGCTGAAAGTGGTCTCCTTGAGCCCCAGTACCCGTGAGAGTTCCAATGGGAAGAACGCCATTCAAATTTACGGCAGGACGTCGATTGTTGTAAGTCATTCTGAAGCCGAAGACAGTATCTCCCCCGCTGCGACTCGATACTTCAGATCGACAAATCTGCAGCCAATGCTTCATGCTGCAACCACTCTGACGAGCATGCAAAGGTCCTACGCTGTCGGCAGTGGAGCTGATGGCGCAAGCGTTAGCGCTGCTACGAAGTGGGGTCCTCGTGTCTGCTCTGATTTTCATAAGTAGGCATTGGGGTGAGAGGCACACGCTTCTGGAAGGCTCATGCCTCGTGGTACATCTGTTGTACAAGTGGGTGTCTCTCACAAGGCCATGGGCTGGCCCTATCACAAACTGACATTCAATCACCTTCTCTCATCTCGTGCGCAGGTGGTCTACAACCGTGCTGTGATTCCGCTCGGGAGCGACTATGGCGAGGAAGAGCTCCCTGCTGAGCTTACCCCCTTCACCTTATCTGTCCCCATACCTGGCAAGCAGCGCTGGTGAGGCTTCTTGCACTTCTTGGCTGTCACGTCCTTCGCCCTTTGCATTGCAGGCCACAAAGAAATGGCTTCTCGTGGGCTGCAGCATCCTTGCCACACATCACTCTCGTGCTGTCGTTGCCTTCGCACAACCGAAAAGCTGTCCAGAAGCACCTTCAGAAGTGCTGCAGACAAGTCTCCGGCTGTTTGAGAGCATGAATCACTTCCTGGCACGCCTGCTTGTTCTTTGCAGGGTCACCACATACATGTTTCGCTTCGACCCCGACAGCGAGTGGCCCACAGGGCTGGAGTTTCACCTCAAGTGGAATGAAGCCCTCACCAGCTACGACGGCGTTCAGTAAGACCCTCCTCCCTCTCCTTCTCGGAGTTGGTTATCGATCGCCACGGCCTCAGCTAGAGCAGCTAAGCATGCACTCGGGGACGCTGCTTTAACTTGCCCTGCTGTGAACACGAGCATGCGCGATGCTCCTGCACCGAGCCATACGTCTGGTCTCTCTTCCACCTTGTAATGATTGTCCGTCAGTATAGAATGCAACTTAGTGATGAGCGTGGATTGCGGTCTTTGATGCAGTGCCCGTTTGCATTGACTCTGCCTCCGCAGGCAGGTGGATCCCGGTCAAGACCCCTGCTTCGTGACGCCTCAGCTTGAGATCATGCTCGGGTCCGTCTCGTCGAAAACGGCCGACAACCTCACGGTATCTACCTCTCCTGGCCCATCCTCCGTTGTTGTCATCAATGTCGTGACTCGTAAGCATCCAAGAAAGTAGACACTTGAGTTGCTGCCGGCACTGTGCGTACATGTTTCAGATTCTTATCCGATCCTGCAAGAAGGCGTACCTTCTGTGCACTACGTGGTAGAACAGCTTATGCCTTCTGGTTGAGGTAGGCATTGTGTTCAAGCACTCATTGATAGGTGACCTGGAGCAAGCATTCGCAATGTGTGTTGAATCTTCCTGTCCTCCCCTGTGGTCCACTTGGCAAGCAGAGCAACTGACCCGGCACGAGTGCTCTTCGCAGGATGGCACCTGGCAAGCGTCTGCTTACCCCGTGGAGAGAGGGGTGCTCGAGTTCCCTCCCGATGGCAGGCATGCCTTTCCCCCCTTGCTTCCCTCCTCTTGGGGCTGCTTGTCTGCGATGGTGTTCTCCTGTGCCGCTAGGCTGGACCTGTGCTTTAGCGCTACTGCAGGTTGCACTCCGCATGTGACTTCAGTAACATTTGGCCCATGAATGGGTTTGCGGCAGTTCCCTATGCAACCCGCTGGCTCATTTAAGATTCACTGAGAGTAAAGTTTGACCGCGTGTGCACCGCAGGCTGCAGCTGTATTTTTCTGCGGGGGTGCAGCTGTCTCTCATCCAGCAGGCCCTCAAGGTGAGCACCATCATCTTGCTTCGTCAGTCCTGCATGTCGCCCTCTGTGCTTCCTTACACCGTACAGGCCTCTTGCATCTGCCAGCTGGCAGTACTCTGTGCCTCAAGGCTCAGTTTGTGCAGCAGTCTCACTCACGTCGCCCCGCCCGGCCTTGTCTATGCTGCATTGAGTCCTCTCGGGCATGAGCGTTTGCCTGGCCAATTCAGCAGCCTCCAGGTGTCGCCTTCAGCTGTTGCTAGAGGGGGAGCAGAGGTCACACTCACCCCCTGCGCTTCCACCCGCCACGACCAGGATCAGGATCGATGAAACCAGGGACCCAGGGACCGCAACTTACTCGCTACCTGCTACCACCCGGCCTCTGCGCAGATCACGCCAGCCCAAGGCGTCCATGGCCACTCGCTGGCACTGACCGTGCACCCTTGCACATCATGGGGCGAGGACGGCTCCATGACCTTCAGCAGCAATCAGGCTCCGAGTGGAACGGCGGCCGCCAGCTCCGAGGTGGAGGGGAAGGTGGAGGGGGAGGAGGAGGAGGAGGAGCCTGAGGCCACCTGCGCCGAGGTGGCCATCAGCTCCAAGGGCAAGAGGCAGCTCCCCGCGACAGGTGTCCTGGAAGTGGACACCGTGTACAAGATCAGGATGGAGGTGGGGTCCAACTACAGCGCCCGAGCGGGCCTGCTGCGCTCGCCCTTCTCTCAGTCGATCTCAGGGCTCCGGAGGTTCAAGGTCCCGCTCCGTTACTATCCGGACGCTCCCCCCATGTGAGCGCCAACTCCCCCCCCCCCTTGCTTGCTCTGCTGGAGCCTGGTGCGGGACATCGTCGTTGTACGTTCGAGGTGTCTGATCGCTTCGGTGAATCAGTCGAGCTACGATCCTTTTTCGAGGCAACGAGTCTCCTCCGGAAAACAGAAGCTAGTAAGATGTTGCGATGAATATATGGACCGCAATGCTGCCAGGAGGGAAATGTGCACCTCTCGTTTGCTGTTGCCACGTGTTCCTTCCTAGAGTCCTAGTAGTTGTCTTTTGAGGACTCCAGCGTACTCTCCTTATTCACTGCAAGTACCACAGTCCACATTCGAAGGTTTGAGTCATGAGACTCGTACTGTACCTACGGCAAAAGAACAAGCACAAACAAGAAAAGGTGCAAGCCTTCTGTTATAAAACAGCACTTTCTCGTGGTTTACAAGTACGTGTGAGCTTTTCCCAGCAAGCCTCCATGACCTACGTGAACTCCAGTGAGGCCGCCTTTTGGGCAACGAGCATTTTAGAAAAACCGAAGGGGCACCCAGCTCCTCCATGCAGGGTCCCTCTCGTCGCAGCCTCCTCGGCAAGTATACACTCAGTCTTATCAATGTCATTCCAATCAAGAAGCTCACGTAACGGGAGATCTTCCGCCCTCTGTATGCATGCAAGCAGGTACCGGAGGCTGGACCTGTGGCTGCGCCACGGCCTCGAGCCGGAAGCCGACATTGCCAGCTGTCTGCACCTCTGGGAGCTGCTGCCCGAGTCGAGGCGCAGGGCTGTGGCCTTCCAAGTCAGCAGGCCCGCTGCTGGGCTGCTGCGCATCGCTGCCCCTCTGCAGCCTTTCGGCCGATATGTAAGGACCCAGCGGCTCTCGGTTTTCCCTGAGCAGGCAGCTCTTCTGTACGTCACTGATGCACCCGTGCTGTCCCTCGTGGACTGTTTCGATCATAGCATAGGTACAGCTGAGCGAATCTAAGCCAGGCGGGGAAGCAAGCGGCGGGGACTTACCGCGGTGGAGGGGGCCGCCCGGTGCTCGAGCTTGCGGCGCATTGACTGTGCTGTATCTGTGCTTTTGACTCGTGTTCGTCTGGACCCGTGCTCGCCGGCGCAGGCGCTCGCAATCTGGGGCAGCGTGGACGTGCGGGACGGGTACGGCCTCCCCCTGCAGAACTCGACCTTGCGCTTCACCATGGCAGGCCCCCCCTCCTACATCGCCAGCAGCAGGGACCAGTACGTGCTCCTCGAGGAAGGCAGCGGCTGGGGCGGCCGCTGGCCCGTGTTTGTCCAGTCCCCCTTCCCGAAGGAAGGCAGGCAGGAGGTGTTTGGCGAGCATCAGCAGGCCTCCGAGGTCGGGGCTTGGAGCCTCGCTGCCGACGACAGCTTCGTCAAAACGTTTGGTTACGGACATTATCCCAACATGGAGCTGGGGCCACCCCACGCTATAGCGCGCGGCGAGGGGAAGGGGGGCTCGTACTCCACCCAGCATCTCAATGCCACCTGGCTCCTGGCAGCCTCGGGCATCTTTGGCCACCGGCTGCTGGGCGGCTTGTTTGCGCAGGAGAGCCTGAAGCCCGTCGGCGAGGCTTCGGTGGCTCTTGTGCTGATAAGCGGGACCAACGAGGTGCTTGCCTGGGTCACCAGGCTCGACGATGCCGCCCCTGTCGCAGGCGCTGTTGTCCGTCTCCTCTCCGCATCGGTATGCTCCCTGTGGCCTCAGCGGGCCATCCCACCCCCACGGCAGGTCATGGGTGGCGTCTCAACTGCTGCCTGCATTGTGCATGTCGGGAGGAGACGTCTGCGTGAGACTTGAACAAGCGGGCTCGTCGCCTGTATGCGTCGCCTGCGCGGCACTTCATGCACATTCTTCTCCACTTTTTCTTCTTTTTTCTTTATTTTTGGGCACTTGCAACCGTCAGTGTATGCATCAGCTCCAGGTGGCACACGCCCGTGTTTGCTCCCTCTCAGGCATGAGCCTCAACTCCCCTTGCACGCGTTATCTGATGTTGTTCCTTACGCTCGTTCGCTCGGATTTTCTCTAACCGCCTCTCAGTTTTAAGTGCCCGGAGTATGATGACGCTGACTGTTGTCCTGTCCCTAGCATCGCACTTTTGCGTATGTCCTTACAACTATTGCAGGAACTTGGAAAATCTGTGGAAGGCACGACGAGAGAGGACGGCACCGTCCGCCTCTCTGTCGCCCCTGCCAACCCCTTGTCGAGCGCGGTCGTCAAGCTGGCCGACGGCAGAATGGTGTACGTGCCAACAGTGCCGTATGTCGGCTACAACCCTCTTCCGCGGTACAGGGCTGTCCTCATCTCCGACAGAGGCTTGTACAAAGCAGGCGACATTGTCAAAGTGAAAGGCTACGTGAGAGAATCAAGTGGGCACCAGGTTGATTCCCGCCCTCCCTTCCTTTCTCTTGCTGCACAGCTGTCGCCACCCTGCACTGGCGACTGCACGCGCAGCTCGTGCCGGACTCTGTAGCACGGCGTGTGTAACTGAAGTTCTGCACATCCTCGTTGTCATGCGCCAGAACCCCCTGGCTCCTCAAGTCTCTGCCTTTCCGCAGGTGCCGCCACCTGGCTCTTGCAAGTACTGCCACCAAGGTCCTAACTTTGGGGAAACTCGCCCTCCATCTGCTCAGTTTGATGCCGTGTTGGCATGCCAGAGAGCAGTATACTGCAGTCGAGCCTCTTCCTCAGGCTTTCGTAAAATTTGCGTGCAGAACCCGAGTTAGGCACAGAGTTCAGTAGAACTTGGCGGCTCAGTTGTGCCACTCATCGGCCACTCACTGGGAACCAGCACCCTGTCCGACGCAGCAATGCCTCCGCCTGAGTGCATGCATGTGTTTCGGGTCCGCCAGACAGCCTCTCTAGCGGGCTACTTCACCAGCCGTTTCAGCAGCCCCGTTCGATGCTCGTCCGCTGCCCCCTCCCCTTAGGCTCATTGCCTGACTCGTGCCGCCCGCTCTGTGCCGCTCGCGTGTCCAGGTAAAGATGCCCACCGGCAAGGAGAAGATGTACCTGCGGATGGAGCTGGGCAGCAATTTCGTCTCGGGCAAGGACTCCCCCCTCCCCATTCTGGTACCCGTCACGCTGGATCGTAACTTTGGGACCTTCGCCGCGGAGCTCCAGCTGCCCCAGAACGCTGACCCGGGCACCGTATGGATCAGCTTAGATGAAGGGGATGTGGGTTGGTCGTTCGGCGATGCCTCTTCTGCCGCAACCACCTCCTCCTCCTCCTTTTCCTCTTCCGCCACGGAGGATTCGCTGAAGGGGAAGCTGGCCAGGTCCTCAGAAGTGGCTGAAGTTCTGCCATCTGTCATCGCCGAGGCGCAGCTCTCTGAAGGAAGCAGGGCGTCTCTCATCCAGCCCCTGAGGAGCGGCTCAGCTGACAGAGAGTGGGACCGGACCGGCCAGAGGAGCCTCCTTTCTGCCTTAGCACGCGCTGAGCCGGCAGTCATGCCCGCGCACGTGCCCTTGGCGGCTGCGGAGGAAGTGGAAGTGGCGCCCGATGGCGGCTGGTCAGCTGGCAGCAGCGGCAGCAGCGGCATCACAGTCAGCATGGGCAGCAGCACAGAGCCCGGCTTCTCTGGCTCCGGCTCCGTTGCTGCCGCCGCTGGCTCCATCGGCTCCGTTGGCGTATCGGAGCCTTTTGCGGGCAGAGGTGGTGGGGGGGAGCCCGACTCTGTGGAGTACGAGGACTACAGCAACATTGCTGCCGTTGAGATCGTCGTGGGAGAGCCCCGCCCGCCAACAGCAACCCTGCAGCTCACTAGCGCTGCCACCTTCGCCAGGCCAGGGACGAATGTCTCCTTCTCTGTGCAGGTGGCAACGTACCTGGACACGCCCATGAGTGGGGCCTCCATTGCTCTCCGCTGGCGCCTAGAAGTTGAATGCTCAACTTGGACAGGAAGGGAGCGCTGGCGGGGCGCATCCAAGCCGCTGGCCATGGCCGACCGAGGCTGGGCCGGGGGGGGCTTGTCTTCAGGCAGGGCAGGCCCTCTGGGCTCCGGCTCCGAAAGTGGAGCCAGCTCTTCCGCAGCTTGCAGTTCGGCTTCCGTCTCTCTGTCGTGCCTCCTGGGCGAAGCAACGGCCGTGACGGACTCGAAGGGCGGCGCCGTGTTCGACCTCAACATTGATCCCGAGTTGGCCCTGCGCCCGGTGCGCGCTTCCTCCGCCCCCTGATGTCTTATACCCAGACTTGCTTGCATAGAGTACTCGAAGTATTCCGGTCCCTCTGGCTGAGCGCCTTGCTGCCGTCTTTCAGGTAGAAAATGCAGTTACCTTGGAGTGCTGCTGCACGATGCTGCTGAATACGCGGCGGAAGCCGTTGATGTGCTCGAGTTTGTTGCGGCAATGTGCTGCCCTGATCCATCTTCCTGGGCCTCGAGAGCGTCCTGCTTAGACTCCATACGATTCTTGGAGCACCCCAGTCTCGCGCCATTTCAATGCCGCAGGGTGTCGCAGAGTGTTGCAGCCAGCTGTCCAGTGGCTAGTGCTCGAAGGCAAGCTGCTTCCTGCTGCCCGCCCGGTGTTCTGCACACACTCTCTCGCACGCTCATCGTGCCTATGAATGATCTGTTGGGCTGCCGCGGGGCCGCTCATCTAACTTAGGACAAGATTTCCGGCCTTGTGCAGTGTGGAGCTGATGCGCACTGTGGCCTGCATGCCGCCGTCCTCTGAGTGATGTCCAGGGGCTGGGATCGCTTCATATGGAGGCGGAGTTTGTGGGGCCCACGAGGGAGCTGCTCCAGCAATCCCTGGCCCTCGCCGTCTGCTCCTCCCCTTGGAGGCCCGCGCTCATCCTCACCCAGGTGGAGCCTCTGCCAGGTGTCGAGTTTGGCGCGGTGCCGGACCTTGAAAGCAACGCCGTTAAGCCTGACGCCTACTTTGATGCCTCAGTCTCCGCTGGTGGGCTGGCGGAACCTGGTGGGGCCGACGGCGTTTCCAGCCCCCCCACCTTCCCGACCCATGTCATACTTCTGAAGAACGTCACTATCCTGGAGGGGACGGACCAGGGGCAAGGCCGGGGCGAGGGCACGGCGTGGCAGCTGCAGGAGGTGCAGAGGTGCGAGTCCACGTTCGGCTCCGGAGCCAGGGGCGACATGTGTCGCTTCGTGATGCCCTCTGTGGGCCACTACGTCCTGAGGGGTTGCATGCAGGACGAGAATGACGTCAAGGTCTGCGCCGAGACTCCGTTCGGCAAGACTGCCGAGGTGGGTACTCATCCTGCCATTGCCCGCCTGGGTCTGTATTTTGCTTGTGTATGCCTGTGAGGCGCAAAAGAGCAGAAAAAACCGAGCGCGTGCAACTTGGACTCAAAAGGGCTGCATTTTATGTCTGCAGAATTTCCCATTCTGTCGTGCCCGGTCTGGCACAATTTGTGGGGAGTACTGTGCACAGACGCGGGGGCGCTCCAATGCCTGTGATCACAGCCCGAGCCATGCGCTCGCTGACTTGCAACCTGTGCACATGCCATAGACCTCAGGGGAGTTTAGCCTCTGCATGGAAGTTACGGGGTGAGCTCTGCAGGGAGGCGACCGTAGCCTGGTAACTGCCTCCCTACCATGACGGCTCCGCAAGGTTTTGCTGCCCCCTCACTGCGCTACTCGGGGGCTCGGCCGAGCACTCGGAGACCTTCGACCACTCCCCACCTCCTCGTAGCTGGGCCTGACTGAGCCTTGCAACCCTCTCTCCTCTTCCTCTGCTGTCGTGTTCTCTCCCACGGCTGTGCGCTCCCAACAGGAGTGGAAGCAGTGCCCCCTTACGGCTTGGGGGTCTCTCAGGGGTTTCTTAGACAAGCCCAGCTATCAGGTAGGCGACACGGCCACCCTGCGTTTCGACAACCCCGTGGCGGGCGCCGCGCGCGCGCTCGTCAGGTGGGGCTCCAAGCTGAAGAAGGAGCAGAGGCTGGAGGTCCTGAGCTCCGCCGGCGCCCAGGAGCTGCAGTTCCCCGTGGGACAGGAGTGCCTGGGGGGCTGCACTGTCACCCTCGTAAGCTCGTCCCGCCTACCTCACTCCCCCGTTACCGCGTCGCCCCGCCCGGTCGCTGTAGCTCTGCGACTGGCAGAGCATCATGGCACTCTCTCGCAGGAGCTTTCCACTGTGGAGCTACATCAGCTGCAGCTGCGGCTGCGGTTGTTTTCCCTGTAGCAGCATCCTGGCCGCATTGAAGTGCGAAAGTCATTGGGGGCATGTACTCATTGGCATGTGTGAGTTGCTATGTGAGTTGCTATGTGATGCCTCAAGCAGACAGCGGGACCAGCTCGTAGCACAAGTAGCCTTGGCATCCCTCGCAATGGCCCTGCTGCTTCTTGTCAAACTGTTGCCATCGCTGCCAGCTGGTCCCCAGCAGCATCTAGCCTCCGGCTCCCTTCCTGCTTGCATGTGCTGGCGTGGCCAGGACTGGCAGCTAGTGTTTGTGTGTGTGCGTGCGTATGTGTGCGCTTGTTTGTTGTACGCGTGCGCGTGTGTCTTGAGTGCGTTTTGTATGTGTGTGTGTGCGTGTCTGTGTGCGTGCGTGCACGCGCGTGTGTCGCGCGTTGTAGGTGGTTGTGCATCCCCGAGAGCACGGCGGAAAGAGGACCCTCGCGCCTGGAGTCATTGCCAGCAGGCATCTGGACGTCAACGCTCCCTTCATGACCAGCCTCACGGCTGAGCTGCGCGTAACGGAGCCTGACCGAGACATCACCACTCACATTGTGCGTAGCCAAGGGTGTCTTCTCTTCCCCCCCCC
>WELA01002318.1:462780-475927 GCA_009602735.1 Mesotaenium endlicherianum
CAACCCCTTCCCCCTCTGTCCTCCCCCCCTTTCCTTTGCCCTTTTTCAGTTCTTGCCCGCCCAGGATTTCAAGCGCGCGCGCACACGCGTGCCAGCACACGCGTTTGGGCGTACACAGCGCTTACACATATGAGACATGCACTCTCGCGCAGCCTCTCTGCAAGCGAGCCCGCTACCTGCTGTCAGCGATGGCCCCGTCTTTCTCCCAAGGGGGAGAGCAACACACAGACATAAAGAGACACACACACACACACACACACGCGCGCACACACGGCACAAATACAGAGAGAGATGAGGGGAGATTGTTTCGGCTCCTTCCCTCCTCCGGCCTGCTGGAGTGGCTGGCTGGTGCCCTGCCAGCAGTGGGGGCTACACCATTTTGTCCTGCCCATCCGGCTGACAGGTGTGCGGTCGACACGGAAGGGACGGGGGCCCGAGCGTGCCGGGGGCACAAGGGGTTGAAGGGGGGGGGGGGGCTGCAGGTTAAATTCTGCTTGTTTTCTCATGCGTGGAATCTGCACTGCACCCCTCCCTTCTTCGTGCGTAGGCTGGGCACAGCAGGCGAATCCTTTGTCCCTCTCAAGCTGCAGCAGTGGAGTTTGTCATTTTTGACAGATCGCGGCCCCGCGCGCTTGGCAGTGCCTGGCTTCAAGGACAGGTGGTGTGTGGGAACGTGCAAGAGGGGGAGCTGTGGGGGAGGTAAAAAAAGCCCTTTGCAAGAGTGGGAGTGGGCGTGAGGGATGGGGCGGGGCGGGGCGGGGTGGGGCGGGGCGTGGCGGGCCGGGGCGGGGCCCCCGTGCATGTGTTTGTGGGTGCGTGTGCGCTTGTGGTCCTATGGGCGTGTGTGCGTGTGACTCTGCTGCGGCGGCATTGTTAGAGCACCAGCGCCAGCACCGCCAGCGGCAGCAGCAGCAGCAGCATTGTGGCTCTGTGTCCCGGTTCGTCTGGGCTGCTCAGCAGCTGGCAGGCAGCAGCTGGCTGTCATTGTTCAGAGTCCCCCTGGCTGGGAAGGCCACAGCGGGAAAGTGTATGCGCGCGCGCTTGGGGGCTTCCCTCGGTTCTATGGTGCGGGGTTCAGGACGAGTGCGCCACCTGTTTGCGCAACTCGATGTGATCTAGACCACCCTGTGCGGTTTGGCGGGGCAATGCGCTGCCGCCTTCACCATCGTGGCCTGCCCCGCCGCATTCATTGCTGCTTGATTTTCTCTCACTGATTCAAGGGTTGTCATAAACACAAGAATTGGCTGCGCTCTTCCTGCAGCCCACAAAAAGCAGGGCCCAGTCCCTTCTGATGCTCGTCGTCTGGCAGCCGATGCTCACCGAGAGCTAGACATGAGTTGCTCAACGTTCCCATTGCATATCGCTCACCATCCCCTCCCCTCTAACCTAGCTCCCCTCTTTCTGGGTGTGTGTGCGCGCGTGCATGTGCGTGTGCGCGTGGGTTCAGCTGCTGCGCCACCCGTTCCTGTCCATGTACGACAACACGCCCGTGGACCTGCCCGGGTTCATCCAGAGCGTGTTTGACCCCACAGAGCGCCTCAAGGACCTCTCTGATGTAGGCTTCCCCCCCCCCTCCCGTGCGCCGCGCGCCGTCCCGGCTCTCTCTCTCTTTCTCACTTCTCCCTCTTCTTATCACTCTTTCGCAGCGGATGGAGATGTCTGCAACCAGAAAACCACCTTTCTCTTGAGGGTTTTCCGACGTGTCCCCTCACCTCCTCTTCCGTGGGTTTGTGCAATCGGATAGTGGCTCCCACCACTTGTCTATGGACACTCTCTCTCTCTCTCTCTCTCTCTCTCTCTCTCTCTCTCTCTCTCTCTCTCTCTCTCTCACACACACACACACACACACGCACTCGTGCACGCATACATGCGCACTGATGCACACTCACTCGCACGCTGCATGCGCGTGCGCGCGCAAGTTCCTCTCAGCCTCACCCCCCAATGCAACGCTCGACTGCACGCTGCCTGGCAGTGGATGGCCCATTCAGGCACAGGGCTCAGGGCTCCCAACGTTGCGCTCCAGATTGTCTATGACCTCCTCATTGGCTGCAGGGTGATGACTCACATGCTCGAGCTTTGTGGCGGAAAACTTGCAGAGGGTGCGACTGGAAGGGCCAGGTGTCCCTGCCCTAGGGCTGTCTTCTTGTCTGCGGTGCATGCATGTGGGACTGATGACGCGACAGAGCCTCCTCTCTGCTGCATCTTCTCTTGCGCCGCCTCTACTTACTCTCTTGAAGGCCCGACCTGGCCACTCATGCTTGTGGCTGTGTATGTTGCGCTTGTGCCTGTCTGTGAACGTGCGCTTGTGTGTGCGCTTGCGTGTGTCTGCATCTGTGCACTCGCGTGTGCGTGTGTGTGTGTCTGCCTATGTGCGCTTGTGTGCGTTCGTGCGTGTGTGTGTGTGTGTGTGGTTGTGTGTGTGAGCTCGCGCGCGTGTGCAGATGCTGACGGTGCACTACTACATGCTGTTCGACGGCGCCGACAACCTGTGGCCGCACATGGAGTCCTTCTACCGGCCACACTCTAACCTCGTGTACGGCACACGTCGACTCCTCCAGCCCCTGCCAAGCGCTCCTCCATGGCTGTCCGTCTCACCCAGCGCAGCGTCGCATGTGCACCATCCCCCTGCTTTGCTTCTTTTCACCATCCTTTTCGGGGGCTCTTGCCATTCTAATGACCTCTTCAGTAGGACAAGGAGAGGTCTCGCAATGTCCCTTATGGCTTGTAGACTTATTGTGCACGCCAATTCTTTGTTATAGAAGTGATATTTATATACAATAAGCATGCGGCTTGCGGTGGCGCCCGACATGAGAGTTCTGTGCTGTCACCAATCTGAGGGGCTGCTGCTACTTGTGTCCACCATGGAATCTCACCCGGATCTCAGCTTTCCAAATGATCCCATGTCTCTCTCCCTCCCTCCCTCCCTCCCTCTCTCCAGCCCTTCTCTCTCTTGCTCGCACAAATGGGATACACACCCACTCACTCACCGGTGCACGCGCCCGTGCGCGTGCTTTCTTCTCGCATGCTGGGCACGAACAGGTTCGGCAACCAGACGTACGTGGGGCCGCAGAACATCTTCCAGACGCTGACCGGCATCCGGCAGCTGCTGACGGGCGAGTCGGCCACGCAGCGACTGGTGCACCAGGTGGACAACCTGGAGTGTGCGGCGTACGGGCGGCGCGGCGTCATGATCCGTGTCTCGGGCTGCCTCGTGATCGGCACGCACTTCATCCCCCCCGGCGACTCCATGCAGGTCGAGGGGCTGTCGGCGAATCCCTTCGAGGTGCGCGGCCAGGTGCTGGGCACCTTCAGCGAGCTCTTTGTGATGGAGACGGGCGACAAGACGGGCTCGTTCTGGATATCCCGGCAGGAGATTCACGTGCAGAGGTGAAGGAACAGCCGGGCCCCCTCGGCTCGCCATCGCTCGCGTTCCCCCGTTGCTCCTCCTCCTCCTCCTCCTCTGGTGGTGGTGGGATCCGAGGGTGCCTCCGTTGCTTTTCCGCCTCTGCTCCGGACCTGGCTCCCGCCAAGCCCCTTTTTTTCCATGCTTGTTATCAGAAGCAAATGTGCGGTTGCCAGCATGTACGGCGCAATCTGCAGGGCAGTTGGATCACCATCGATACAAACAGGCTGGATGATGAAGTAGGTGGCAAATTTTTATTATCTTAGCTGTGAGCCTGTAGAGAAGACGCATAGGAAGGCTTGTCGTGACTGGTGGAGAGCAGATGTCGTATTACGGTCTGGGAGTTGGCGGAAGTAGGGAGCTATGTCCGAGCTGCAATGGGTGAAATTTGATGTTCAGTGTAACATGGGTATATCTATGCTTGATTCGTCAGAAGAGTATTTAGTTGCAATTTAGTCCGTTAGTGTAGCATCGCGAATGACTGGACGGTCTGGTATGTCCACAGCTGCAATGGGCTCCCCGTGCGTGTAAGTAGTTAGCAGCGGCCAACACTTGGGTACCCACTTTTCATGCACATATTGCTGCAAGTGTATCCTTGGCGGATTTGCAACAGGTTCTGCGCGTGGACGGCCATGTCCAGTGTACCATGCATGACAGGGTAGTGGTGATATTGTATTTTTTTGCAGACAAGAGCTTGTAGAGGATTGAGTGCAGCTTTACTTCGTTCATATCTGTGGCTTGCGGTCGTGACATGTGCACCAGAGGCAACCATGTCAGTGCAGACTCTTGCTGCTCATGTTGCTCTTGCATCGACATGTTCTGGATGTGCTCGTGGCCGCCATCTTGTACCTTGCATGTCCTTGCAGTGTTTGTAGTGACCTTATTGTGAGCTATCTAAGTATGGCACGACCAAAGTCCTGCTGCTAGAAGAGCGAGCTGCAAGCTGTTTGTAGTGTAACATACTAGGCTACGCTTTGCGCACAGGGATAGATAGTCTTATTTACGCTGTATGAAATAGGCCGGCCTGCATGCGCGAATGCTTGTTCGCACAAGTCAAGCTAGCAAGCCGGCCCCCCCTAATTGGGCACAATACGAGCACAAGTGAAAGTGGTCATGAGAACGTACTCCGGCCATATTGCAGCGTTCCAATATGCACTGTTCCCAAAACCATCTGTGCCAGACAATACATTGGACAAGGTCTTGTGACACAAAAGTTTCTTTGATACATGCCTGCTGTGCCTCGTGACTTTTCCTCGACAAAGCAAGCGGGATCATGGGTGACCGGGTGATTTAGAGTAGTTACTCAACCTGCCATGCTAGCAACGATTCACTTGTAACTTATATGGTTCTAGACCAGTAACTTTAAAACCTAAAAAAAGCTCGCTCAAATTGAATAATTTAGCTAGTGATAAAAAATGAACACAACTATCTAGCGTTATAGCCTACTCCTACACTACAGAATGAGTGATTGGTCGCCTTGGCAGCGGCATTGAAATCTTCAATAACGGATGATAGGGTGTATGCTCATTACAAACTTCGCACGCCTGGCATAAGTTGTAATCGAGACAGACTGTGCACTTATTTCGATGGCCTACAATCGCTTCAATTGAGCATATATTACACCGAATGTGCTCATGGCGCAAATGCTCCTTGCTCTGTACCCAACCCCCGTACGTGCTTCTCACAAATGGCATCTTGACGAATAAATGGTCAGAGGGGTGATTTGCAAGTGAGTCGCGGACAGGAGCTCTGTGAGCATGGGCCTGGTCAATGGCAGAGGTCAAAATCAGGACAGACAAAGCAGCGGTAGCGCGTCACCCCGTCCCTCATAGCTCGACGGCAGCCATTTCATATCCAATAAAAATCGTAGACAATGGTAGCTCCTGGCTGCAGTGCTCGCCGATCCCTCCGCAAATCCCCCAGCTGGATCTGCAACAAAAGGAAGCACGTTCAACATGGCATTCAGGATATGTTTTGAGACAGAGTCAAGATCAGAAGGTCTACAGCCTGCATCTTTCCGAGAAGAAGGCTGTTGTCAGATGAATTGACGACCCAAACTATGAAATACTTGACCACATTAGCTGAACCAAACCAGAATTCAGATTTTTAGGGTTCAGCAAGCTGGACCATTTGACAGAATAGAGAACGTGACCCCTCATTATTCCAAGGACAGAGGTAATGATAGGAAAGGGGGGGTCGAGTGTTACTACGCTGACCTGGGACACGCGCATCAGCTCCAAAATATTTCTATGAGCCTGTATGTTTTGATGTCACAAGGGCAAACATTGAATGATACACAGGCATGTAAGATTGCGCATACTCTCCAGGTAATCCTGCTTGTTTCCAGGTAACCCTGCTTACCAAAAGTCTGGTAGAAGTTGGAGGCTATGCATTGGATTGTATTAAGTACTTGTCTGACAAAATAGGCAATTACAAGGAGAAGAAATTTTCCCTTTCACAACCAGGCATCAAGGAAAGAACAAGCAATTCTCGACCTTGCTGTCAGATGCAAAGTTTAAAGACTACCCTACAAGGTGTAAACTCGAATAATCCACATCCACCACGATCGATCATGGCTTGAAACTTGGTCCTGAATGCCAGATGCGCATCACTGGCCAATTTACAAAATTTAACAGCTCATGCGAGCATGGTCACACCCGGCAGCAGCAACCCTAATCAGTAATCTCCATGATCTCTTTTCCACCTGCCATACTTTAGAGCACTTCAGAGTCCAGACTCCACAGCAAGCCACATAACTCAACACAAAATTTACGTTATTCTTTAAAGTGGATGTCTTATAAATGTGGTAGAACCTGGAGTGGGAAGAACTCGTTCAGGTTTGCTCACCTCTGGCCAGCTGTTAAGGATCCCTTGCTCAAGAACATCGGAACGACTCCCCGTTGAAAGGACCTCCCTAAGATCATGGGACTGCTGCAGAACTGCAATTCGCTTCTGTAGCTCCTCTACTTCAGCCCGATTCTTTTCGCAGCACAGCAAACATTGCATGAAATGTTTGACAAGATTAAGCAGCAACCCCCCTATATGTCTCCAGCAGGCCCCCCAGCATTTCGCCCGAGTAAAAGCTTCACTGTTTTTGATATGCAGTTTGTGAGGCAAAAACTCAACCTCGAGCAAGACTTGATACTCCATGGTTCTGAATTATTAATATCCCGGAATGCATATCTCAAGTGGCGGCCGACCTGTACAAGCGAAGCTATGAAGCAGATCTGAGCAATGAAGGTGCGCATGTGGCACGTCAGCATCAAGCTTCATGGAGGATAAGTAAAGGTTCTTGAGGAGGTGCAAGGGTTCTACTATCCAAAAAATGACAGCATGCATCTTATGATAGTCATTATGTTTAAAGGGCAGAAGTGTTGACCAGACCCGTCTAGATAAGGAATGCATATCGTCTCTGACTACTTGCTGGACTATCGGTGCTTGCTATACAGTAGTGTGATAGCTGTAAGCAAGAACAGCACCAATTGACAGCAACTTCATCACAAAGATTGACAAGTCATTTACCCTATTTTCCAAACTTGTTCTCGTATAACAGCTGCAAGCTTGCTCTTATCTATTTAAACAAATGTGTATACCGGACCAGAGGTTCTTCTGCTGCAGCATATCTTTCAAAAAAACTTTCACTGATCCATATGCATGAATGTGACAACTTGGTATGTAAGTTGAACATACCATGCAAGGTGCATATTTCAAGAGATGACTCTCCAGCTGCCCACGTTGAACAGGAATATGGCATAGCTCACAACCAATCACAAAATACGTGCAGTTGCCCTGATGTGCCAGCAACTCACTCCAGTCTCCTTGCCAGGGACAACCAGCATCATGGTGCTCACACCACACCAAAGTCCTGGACTACCGCAATAGATTGTTCACCTTTACCCAGAGGAAGTCCATTCTAGCAATAAAGAACAAAGAAACTTGAAAGAGCTGTTATTAAAGAAAAATACACAGCGCCAGGCTGTATAGAGCGCGATCCATATCCTGCAGTCAAATGCCTTACTGCATTATGGTTTGAACTAATCTGGCTGGGAGAGATGACTCAAGGCATGCAGATTCAAAAAGTGCTGCAGATGGAGAGCGGTTGCAGATAATACTGGAACCTAGCTAACTTGTCAGTAGCAATTGCCATCTCCCACAGTAAGTTGTGAAAACTCCCACCTTCCAAGTAGGCGATAGAAATTTGGTTCAGCTTCACTCAACTTTCGCAGCTTCGCATGCGAAAGGTGCGCCTTGCACTTCAGAACACAAGTGAGCAAATTCTGTGTCATTGTTCAGAAGTATTAAGCACAACACATTTTTGAAGTTGTAAGAAGGTCCAAACCTTCACTTATCAATCCTAGGTAGACTCAATTTGTAATGTGCACTTTTGAAATAACTTGAGTGAGAATACTTAAGGATGTTTCCAGTGCTTGAAAGAAATTGGTGCTCAATATGCGCAGATTACCTGAGGACAAGCAAATGGACGATCTGCATATAAGTTTTAGTATCCAGTTATGCACGGGTCACAAAAAAATATGGGAGCACGGGGCCTGCCACAGGAGCTCGACACATACAAAAGATATGAAGGTGCAGCTTTTTTTGAAAAATGGATGCAATCTACGTGAGGAAGTACCACCTTCTGCCTGATGTCTCTCGGACGCATTTAAGCAGGGCTCTTTGACGACCAAGTCATGGGCGCCATTTATGGATGTAGAATAAATGGAAGGCATATGTTGTTCAAGTATTTGGACCTGAAGTGTATGAAGTGGATCAAATAGGTCAAGACAGATGGAGCAAGTTCGATCATGCTGCTCCCTTGCTGTCAACTGCTGCACTAACCTAGAAGCAAGAAACCCCATTTGGTTATAGTATCTCCTGAACGCTACCAGCCAACGCTCCACTATTCTATTACACAGAAGATGAGTACTGGGTGAGACCAAATCATATGATCTTTCCCAAATGGTTCAGTCAAGTAGTGCGGGCGAGCATCCGTACAACCAGAACATCTGTGGGAAATGCGTGGAATGCTTTCAGAGCTCTACACACACTCTTCCCCAACAAGCATCGAATGAAGAGATGACGAGTTTCAGCACCTTCAGTATAAGTGGCACAACTCACGTTTCTTTGTGCACATGCATGAAGAGGGAGTATAAGTGATGAATCAAAAGGAACTACGTATCAGCGTCTGACGAAAGGTCAATTTAAGGTATCTGAGTCCTGGCTGAGTCCCTTTTTCAGCTCCAAATTGCTGGAAATCCCCTATTGTGTCCTTATGCACTTGACTTTGCAGTTCGCGTCACGCGTGTAAGCGTCCTAGACGGAACTCGTCGTTGACGCGGCTGACACAGTCGATTACATATAGTCAACGAAATCTGGTGTGGTCCGGAGCTGGTCCAAAGCAGATTAAGCAAATTGCCTGCAGTTTCGGAGTACTTTGGGGTGGTTCAGAACTTCAGACTCCGGAGACACTCGGTTTGGGGTGGTTTGGAGTACAGACCATATCAGGCCGGAAACCCTTGGAGAACCTAGAAGCAGCCTAGAAGAGATACCACGGACACGGACCAGTTCGGACTGGCTTGGACTGGCTTGGACCCTGCTGGATGCTGCTGCTGGAACCTAGCTGGTCGCCCAGAGTCATGGGGTGCTAACTGTCGCAACGATCTCCAAAATATCGATTGTTTTCGCCAAACTTGCAAGTCGGTCCACCGAAACCCTTGTCTTATTGATTTTTTTCGCAATGTTAAATTCAACGCAGGGTACTCCAGACGATTGAGTTTTTCGCAATAGCAATTGACGAAGGCGCCGAAATTGCAATTGATGTATATTATGCATTATATGTGGCGCAAGAACACCTATTACATTGATTATTTTCGCAAAGTATTTGGTCGTTTTGATAAAAGTCACCAACTTCCGTCAAGATTGATATTTTTCGTACAAGAGCAAGAATTTTCGAAAAAAATTTCCAGCCAAAAATACTTTGATTGTTTTCGCCAAGAAGCCCCTTCAGATGAAAAGAGTTAGCACCCCGTGCCCAGAGTGGCCCATGGAGTGGCCAGTGGTCACTGGCAAGGGCTGGTCCACGGCGATGAAACCGGGACCGGCAACCGTCACTCTAGCTGTACGCCCATTTACGCCCGTTAAAAGGCAGTCGTTGAACCAGCACTGGACCCACTTGGACCCGTATATACACAGTATAGGCGCATGTAGACGACACGGCAAGATCGAGGAGCAGGACCACAGCAGGACAGCATGCACGGAAGAAACTACGCTATGTAAGACGGGCATCTAGGCATGAAAGTGGAATGAAGAGTGTAAGAAGCTTTCTCGTGGCTTCCTCGACGACGTATTTGAAGTTTTCTTATCTCTAGTGCAGCACCCCTTCTTGAGGTCTGGAGTGGACTCTTCGATGATGGCGAGACTTTGCAGCGTATTTTCGTGATTGAGATCGAGCTCCTTGACCATTTAGACTAGGCCTCGCGCAAATGCGTTTTCATCTGTCCTGGATTTCCTTCATCTCGGCGGCTTTAATCCTTTTTGTAGATTCATCGGCCGAGAGTGATGGTGAGGCGACCCAGCTCCCAGAAGCTGTGTCAGACGACAACATCATTTCCTATTTCAACTTCAGAAAGGCAGAGTACGCGAAGACAGAGGATGGCCCCCATGTGGGCGAGTCTCCGTCGAATCGTATATCCTCTTTTTGCCAGAAGGCACGTTACCCAGCAGACTGCGAGGCCACTCTTTATGGCAGTAGAAGAAAGCTACTGGCAAGACCTTCAGCTCGAGATATGACTCGGATCACGATCAACGCAGCAAGGGAGCGCGTTAGAAGGATAAGGAGTAGCGCCCACACCATGCACAGCCGACGAGCAGGGGAGAGGAAGTGGTTGGGCCTTGCTGCGCAGGATTGTGTGGATATGGTGAGTATGGCAACTCTCGTCCTTCATGCGCACACAGTTGGACCAGTCTCAGCTTCAGAAGGAACGCAGTTTGTACCCGAGGCTACTCGAGGCTGAGTTGACTGCTTACTCATTTGGGCTGCTGCTATCTCTGTGTCTGTGCTCACCACTTGGGGCCATACGTGTTCGTCCCAAGGTCCGGTATGCACAATTGCTCTACGCCTTCAGCAGGCGGGTGCAAGGGAAGGCGCGTTGCTGCAATGCTATGTCACTCATGCGCAGTTTGCTGCATTAGGTAGTTTCATGAGTTGCAAGTAGAGCCTAAGGCGAGCAAGGTGGCCGAGATAGCCAACTAATCTTGCCTTCAGTCTGATACTCCATGGCAAGAGCTTTTGCATGGCCATCTCTGCTCCTGGGGTGGGCGTCGTGGGAAGGGGGGAAGGGGGACAGGGAACCAATCAACAAAATAAAGCAAATTGAGACAAAACACCGCAGAACAGGCCAGAGCAAGAGATTTGTGCTACTGATAGCCTGCAGGTGAGGGGGGGGGCAAGCATCTGGCCATCCGACGCGCTCACTTGCTTGCAGACTCACTCGCCTTGCTTCATTTGCCTGCAAGGGACAGCTGGCGCTTGCAGACGAGTCCCTGGGCGATGTGGAGGCGGCGCTTGCACGCGGCGCGGACACATCTGCCGCCGCCGCCGCCCGCTACGACGACGACAGCGACGGCATCCCCCACTGGCTGGACGCTGCGCTCACGCTGACAGCCGAGTGCCAGGAGGGGCTGGACACGTACGCGCGTCGCAGCGCCGCCCTCGACGACGTCCTGCTCTTCAAGGCAAGCCCGGGGGCCCCTCTGCGTGAAGTCCTTGCCCCCTGCGGCTCCCCCGCTGGCCCCGCGGCTGGAGCCGGGGCTGCACTGCTCGAGTTGAGGGGGATCGAAGGCAAAGAGGAGAGCCTCAGGGTGTGACCTGGAAGTGTGAGAGAGAGGGAGGGAGGGAGGGAGGGAGGGAGAGGGAGTGCCTTTTGTACATTTGTCCTATGGGTGTACCTGTCCGCATGACTGCATGTGTGCATGCGTGCATGTGTTGTATATACCTGTATGTGCATCAGGGTGGCCCAAATATGGGGATAGGGGGGGGAGAGGGCCGTGCCCTCGAGAGACGAGTGCGAGGAATGTAAAGAAGAAGCTGAGGAGGGCGGAGACAAGAAAGGAGGAGAGGAGGGGCTTTATGGTGTGTCAGCCACACCAAGGGGTGCTAGGATATAACTTGTATATGCTAGCATATAGCTTGTATAGGCCCGTCTTTGAATATTTCCTCAAGCGACAGGGGACTGGCTCTGGGTCCCCAACTTCTTCCCACAAGTGGGAAGCACCAGGCCTCGAGCTCTGCTTCTCCGTGGCTTGCATGCCATGCGTTGCTCCTGGCAGCGCTAAGGGGCCGGGGTTGAATGGGGGATGATGTAAAATTGGGGAGAGCGTTTGCGACCGGGGTGGCGCTTCATGCCCTGTGCTCTTCTTGTACCGTACAATGCTCGTGATCTTGCGTGTGCATGTGCTCGTGCATGCGGAGACGCCACCTAGACACATCTCGCGGATTCTGACAGTGGGAATTGAGTGTGCTGCGGGTGGGCTCGGCTGCTTGCAGATCCAGCAGGCAGTTCTGCGCGTGAAGGAGGCGAGCGAGCATCTCAAGGACAGCGAGAAGGAGCTCAAGGTGATTGCGCGTGTTGTTAAAGAAGCATGCATGCGTGCGCGCGCGCGTCTGGATGTGTGTCTAAGTGAGTGTTCACGTGGGAGTCGGAGGGAGAGATTGGCCGTGCAGACATTCAGTGAATTCGTCGCTGCTGCCGCTGCCGCTGCTGCTGCTGCTGCTGCCAGGAGGAGTGCTACGACGTATGCGTGCCGCTTAAGAAAGGACCCGTTTGTGAAGTTGTTCTTGTGCCTTGTTTATGAGCTTTTGGAGTCACTTCGTCGGTGCCGTGTTGCTTCTCTCGCTTCTCTCATGATGCAGGTTCTGGTGAGCCTGGCTTCGGAAGAGCTCGACACTGCCAACCTGGTGGCCCTGTCATAGGTAGGAACACAAAACGCGTCCGTTGGCACTACTGCCGCCTCGTTTGTACTTGGGCGATGAGAAGACATGAAGGCCGTAGGCAAATGTTGACAGTTGTTTTAACACTTTACGAGTGGTTGTAGCACTTTGTCTATGCTTTTTCAGTGTCTAAGAGAAAAAAGGGAGCTAGAAGCCTAGAGACATGTGTTACTAGGTAATGGAAATGAGGATGATCTAGGCAAGTAAATTGTAATCAGGTGGCCTTACTGTAGATTGAGTCTGTTTTTCAAAGAGAGCTCATGTTGTATAGACTTGACAATTCTTCGATGAACTATTACAGCTTTTTAGAAAATTGCTGTTGGTGTTGGTTGCTGTTTTGTTGGAGAACATGGATGTCGCCTTGTGTGGTCCAAAATGATACAGTTGCTTGCAATGTAATTATGTGAGGTTTAGTTTGTATTGCCCCAAATGCGTAAGATTATCATTCTCATAGTTGCAGCTTGTCATAACATGGGGAAAGNAAGGCGGGAGGGGGCAAAGGAGAAGGACGGCACAAGGAGCTTCTTTAGTAGCGCTGACGTGGCTGTGCCTGATTGGCTGGACGCCGGTCACTACCACGCTCTTAAGGCCCTGCAGCGCCACATGGCGCTTGGCGAGGCCTCAGGAGAGTCAGCCATGAGTCGTCGAAAGCTGGGGACCTTCTCCCCCCGTCCCCCTGCACCCCCTTCACCTCCCCCGCCTCGAGTGAAGGGCCATCACCAGAAGAGCAAGTCCCCTCCCCCTCCCCCTCGCCCTCC
>WELA01002318.1:478178-489212 GCA_009602735.1 Mesotaenium endlicherianum
CCAACCCGGCCCTCCTGCCTTTGCCCTCCCCGCTCCCTCCCAACCCCCCTGAGACTCTCGGCTCGACGCCTCCTTCCTTGCTCCGCCAGCTGCCCCTGCCTCTGCCTGCTCTGCTTCAGACAGGGTACGCCAGCTGTCCCAGCCACTGCCAGCTTTTCTCAGAGAGGAGCAGCCAATGGCTGGGTAAAAGGCCTCGTCGTTGGATCAACGGTCGAGCGTTGATGGTCAGTGGTCGTTGTCAACGGAAAATTGTCGATGGTCAATGGGCATTGACCAATGGTTTATGGTCTGACCAAGGGTCAATGGCAGTCAATGGCCAACTGTGGACCTGAGGGCCAAAGTCTGCGTTAAGCCTGGCCGCCGCTTGCTCGGCTACACTGGATGTGTGTGTGTGTGTGTGTGTGCGCGCGTGTGTGTGTGTGTGTGTGTGTGTGTGTGTGTATGTTGAGAGAGGTAGAGGAGGTTTCGGTGACTGGGTGTGCATGCACGTTGTGCGTGCGTGTGTGCGCGAGTGCGCTATGGCAGTTGATTTGATTTCGAGGTGGTTGCGTATTTTTTTTTCTCCTGCCAGCGTACCCGGCAATGCAGAGATTCGCTTTTTTTTTTGTTCCATCCCTGTCGTCTTCCATCTTTATGTTCATCTTTGTTGCCTTCTGTCGCCCTTCGTTGCACCACGCCTTGCTGGTTCGCCCGCCAACCTCTCACATTGTCGTGTGTTCTGCGGCAAATTTTGGTGCTGCCGCTGCAGCGCGCCAGGAGGTGAAGGTGATGCTGTGTACTCTCTTCTGCAGACGAGAGCGTTGCCGGTGCCCTTTCCCTCTGCATCCGAACACTAGACACACACACACACGCGCGCGCGCGCACACACGCACACACACACACACACATGCACACACACGCACACACATATACACACATACGCACACAGGGAGAGAGGTAGAGACAGGAAATGAGGGAGGGAGAGACACACCAGCTCGCTCACACGGGCACGCCTCTTCCCCACTCGACGGGCTCCCCTGCAGCGGTGTCAAAGAGCAACTTTGTGGCCATGGGGATCAAGTTTGAGAACACGGCGGGGCCGACGGGGGAGCAAGCGGTGGCGCTGCGGGCGACGTCTGACCTGACGGCGTTCTACGAGTGCTCCTTCGACGGCTTTCAGGTCTGCTCTCCTCCTCGGCCGCCACTGTCGCTGCCTCCCCCCACCTCCTACTCCTTTACGGCCCCGTCCCCTCCCTCCTTCTCCCCCTCCTCCTCCTCCTCCTCCGCCTACTCCGCTTCTGCCTCCCCCCCCCCCCTTTCCCTCCACCTCCTACTCCACCTCCTCCTTTGACTCCTCTCTTGTCCAAGTGGTAGGGTGTCTGTTGCGCCCCCTTCATGGTTCCACAGGGAAGCTTGTCGGCTGACAGTCAGAGGCCGCATGCATGCAGCTGTAACATGCTTGTGCGCGCGCACGCGTGGGTACGTGCTTGCTTGGGAGGCTGTGCTGGGGTGGTACGGGCGTGCATTATGACGGCCAACTGACAGGTGCATGCACAGTTTTTGCCGGCCTGCAGGTGCATGCACAATGGTTGACCAGGGAGGGGGAGTTTCATGTGCCAAGAGCCGTAGAGCGGTGTTGACTTCTTCTAGCATTGTCAGGGTGCACAATAGTTGTGGGGCAGAAAGGACTGCCTCCGAATGATGACACCGGGCCCGAGGCAATTTCCGTGAATGACAACGGCCGGGCATTTGCCGCATCATCTCTGTCGTTCAATATAGCTTAGCCAATTTCGCGCCTTTGCTGCGGCACATGTTCCACTGATTGATTTAGAGCAGAGGGCCCCCTCATCAGCAAGACGCGCAAGCGTGCGCAAGCGTGCGCAAGCGTGCGCAAGCATGCACGAGCATGCACGAGCATGGCTAACGTGCGCGAGCGTGCGCAAATGTGCGCGAGCGTGCGTGCACACGCCTACGCTTGTAGTCTCACATGCTGCCCCCGCTCGTGCGCCCGCTCGCGCGCGCTTCTGTGCGCGCGCGAGTGCCACCTGGCAGGACACGCTGTACGCGCACACCATGCGGCAGTACTACCGGGAGTGCGCCATCCTCGGCACCGTCGACTTCATCTTCGGGAACGCGGCCGCCCTCTTCGACCGCTGCTCCATGGTGCTGCGCAAGAGTAAGAACAACGCGCAGGCCATTGTCACGGCGCACTCGCGGATGGACCCCGGCCAGAGCTCCGGCTTTGTGATCCGCAACAGCTCCCTGCTCTCGGCCGAGGGGGGGGGGGGCGCGCTCGCGGGCTACCTGGGGAGGCCTTGGCGAGCGTTCGCACGCGTGGTCTACATCTCCTGCCACATGGGCTCGGTGAGTGGGCGCCGCCGGCCAGGTGGCGCCCAGCCCCTTGTGCTGCTGCTGCTGCTGCTGCTCCTGCTACTCCTGCTGTTGCTG
Source organism: Mesotaenium endlicherianum (assembly GCA_009602735.1). Taxonomy (NCBI): domain Eukaryota; kingdom Viridiplantae; phylum Streptophyta; class Zygnematophyceae; order Zygnematales; family Mesotaeniaceae; genus Mesotaenium; species Mesotaenium endlicherianum. The sequence continues at coordinate 480,606 of WELA01002318.1, forward strand.
CTGCTGCAGTGCTCTTTTGCTTGTTTCTGGATTATCCTGGGTTGAATCCTCTCTTGCTCCCTCACTTGCTCTCTCACTGGCCCGCTCGGTCATGCCCTCTCCTCGGCTGGATTCCTTGCGGGACATGGCCGCGTGTGAAAGCAAAGGTTTGTATGTTTGTTGGGGTGTGTGGAGTTGTGGAAGTCTAGCTTCCGTTGATTCTTCTGGGTAAGCCGGGCGAGACGTTTTTACTCGGCTTGCTAGTGGCTACGAGATGAAAAGTAGGTGTCGACCAAAAACTGGGTGCACAGGGGGCCCTCGCTCTATGAGAAGAAAGCCATGCCACATGTCAACTGACAAATCATTCATCCGATTCTCGTCAGAGTGGACCTGGTGCACCAACGACCTTCACAGGATCTGGATTTCGACCCAAAGATTGCCCATTCTGAAGGAGCACGTGTACATTTCGTCTTGCGCCCGATCACTTATTGAAGTGATGAGGGCACAGGCTAATTGCAACCCCCCCCGACTTTCACACAGAACAAAGCCCAGCTTGTGTTTGTCAGTGAGGCCCCCCTCACGTAAAGGCTGTGAGGGGAAAATCAGTAAGGGGCCATTGCTCGTGTGAGCTCCGGCCCGTTCATATCCTTAGGCCCTTGCACTCCAAAGTGTACGCATTTCACCTCGATCGACGCCAAAGCGTTACGATTTCGTCTCTAGCGGCCCGCCCTTTCGCGACCGCCATAAGAGTTACTTCCTCCATCTATTAGGGTCTCATTCTTGCCGATGCTTTTCGGTTAGAGAGCGCCCTTTGGGCTTTCTGTGAGTGGCCATGGCGAAGCGAAGGCTCGCCTGGGCTGCTAGGTAGCTCTTGATGGGGGCATGGGAGAGGGTGCTCTCGTTAGATATCTTCGTGGGGTCAAAAGGTTGAGAGGGCATCTTGATGGGCAGCCATGGCTGCTCGTTCTAGCAGGCGGCTATGAGGGTGTTAGAGAGAGAGAGGGTGTGAAGGGGAGGGAGAAAAGATGGAGGAGGGAGGGGGAGGTCGTTGCGTCGACTGCAAGCGTCGACAGCGTTCGCGCTGTTTTGACTCCTTTTTCTGTCGCAATCGGTCGGAGGGGCTTTGTAAGGGGAAAAATTGTTGGTCCCCTCACAAAGTATCGATATCGATCGAGAAGAGGGCACTATCGACACTATTATATGCGCGGCCAGTCGGGAATGTTTAACTCTTATAGATGATTGAGGGTAACAAAATAATGATGTAACTTGTTTAGTATATAATTGACGAATCTCAATAGTCTTGCGCCGCAGCAGCGGCAGTTCACATGGTCCAAGTTGTCAACTGCCGATCAGAAATCCCTTCTTTGCCAGCTGGCCGCTACAGGCATCCTATGGTCGAGGGGTTTGGATTGATATATTTGATACCTGTAACTTACCTGCTCGTGATGACGTGTCACCTTGCAGGTGATGAAGCCAGATGGCTGGATCTCGTGGAACGGCAACACGTACAACAGCACCATGTTCTTTGCTGAGTTCAACAGCTCTGGGCCCGGTGCAAGGCTGCCACGTGTCAGTTGGGCTCTGCCTGGGGAGTTGCCACCGGCAGACGTGCCGAATTACTTACCCTTCGATGAAGGCCCCTTCTTACCTGGCAACTATTCTGTCGATGGCGCGACGTGGTTTTCGAGCACTCACGTCCCCTTTGACCCATAGGCTTAATCGATTCAATAATGCGTCGACTACATGCGTATCACATAAGAATGACCTTGGACCGGCTGGGCGTGCGCGGGCCGCCACATTTACTGGACATTCTTACGATTCTTTGGTCCTAGAGTAGGAGATTATGAAGTGGACTTTGAAGAGCTGTAAAAAAAATAAAAATCTCTTGCAATTCCTGTAGGATATGTATATACGCTTATGGTTATTTGTTGCAACCTAGTAGGCGATTGCGTCATCTGGTTTAGTATGCTGCAGTTGGAAGCGAACCGATGAGGGCGCCGTGGCTGTGCGCGCATTTAATCTTTGAATGCCTTCTAGTTGTTCCTATGCGCAACTAGATTTTGTCAGATTTCGTCAATATGCATGTGAGCTCGCGCCTCTGACCATTTCATTTTGAAAAAGTTCTTTGGAATTCCATTTGTCGCTCACACCTATGACTTTCAGGTCTGGCCCTGCCCATTTTTTCATGAATTACGCTATATTAATTGGGCTAAATAATATACCTGTGAGTCTTGGGTAGCTTGCACTCTCAAGCGTAAGGGTTTAGAGTTACGTCATATTAGTCCCTCCCTTATTGCCAACCTGCAATGTCCATAGTGAAATTGTAAGTGAATTGTGGTGTGCGTGTGCTTATCTTAAAGTCGTGAAAGAAGGATGCTCCTCTGGATAGTGCAAACAAATGCCAGCATACGCTTCCCAATAGTGCTACATGCGAAAACTGTGAATCATGGGGGGGAGACTGGCGCTAATTTTCCTGATTTTTGAATCTACGTCCCTACAATATTGAGTCCTTTCACTAATTTTTCCAGGTTTGATTTCAAGTTCGCTATATTGACAAATTTTTACTCGACTTTAAAGGGCGCCAATTCACTGTACTAAATTTGAGGTTTTGATAATTCAGGGCGCTATTTTTTATTTTTGAATGGACACGGTCTTTCGATTCTGTCTCTATTTGAGCCCTCCCCCCCCCCCCTTTGTATATAAATTTTCAAAAACGCTTGTCCCATGTCCCAACTTTAAGAACGATTACAAATTTGGGATTTTTTTAGTAAAAAAAAAAAACATATACAACAATCATTGAAAAATATAATAAAAATAAGTTTAGTTTTAATCATATCTGGGCACTATTCCACCCAAATTCTCGAGGGGAGTTCCTCCCCCGTGGTGTGAATGGTCGTAGAAGTTGGGGTCCATCGAGATAGCGAAGAAATCATCCAGGGATTCACAAATCGTCCTGAGTTACTTCGATGTGCATTGTTTCTAGGTGGTATCATGTAATACGTATTCAGAGGTTCATGTCACCTAGCGGTCGTCCCAACTTGTGATCACGACATGCAGCGCTCCCTCTAACCGAGTCTTGTTTGATTGCACACGTGTACGAGCCTAATCAACACCTCAGCTCGATCTCTCCGTGCATTACTATTCAGCTGTGGACAAGGTGATGACAAATGTTGCACATACAGAGACACACAACCCCCTTTCGCAGTTATCTCGTAGGGCAAGGAACTCTCAATCTACACGAGAGCTCAAGCCAAGATCACCACCCATCGTCATGACACATTTGTGACTCGGATGAACTGGGATCACTCGACAGAAAGAAACATCTTGCGTTGAAGAAATCGATCGGCCCATGCGCCTGCACGCTCCGCTCTGCTCCGCTCCGCTCCACTAAGAACTGCAATGCGAGGCACGTAGGTAGCAGGGGAATGCTTGGCTGCCATGTGGCAGGTTGAAGTTAGAGCGGGATACTGGCCCGTCGCTCAGGAAAGAAAAAAAAAACAGAAAATACGAAAGCTTCATATCCTCGTCAAATGACCATGCTCTGTTCTACCACCACTACCCAACGCTATCAGAGCATTGTGCGTGTGGACATCCACAGGCCTGCCGCTACAGCAACACCGGCACCAGCACCAGCACCAGCACCAGCGCAGCAGCCTAGTGTCGCCTCAAGATTCTCCGACGAGCCTGCCACTGACACAAAGCGCAAGGACAGGTGTGCGCTCCAGCGTGCTCATCACGGGCTTGACCTCAGGGCACCCGCGGCAGCACCCTGCCCAACCACGCTACCTGCGTCTCTTACTCTAAGCTGCGGCCACAATCTCGGCCGCCCACGCGCCCCTTGCAGACGGGAGCGACGAACACAGAGAGGGGCGGCGAGCCAACACCCACCAGCCTCCGTGGAGCTGAGTTGCTTCCCCCTCATCCCAAATCCGTCGAGCGCGTCAGCAGCCACACCAAATAGGGCCAGGTGCGTGGCCGCCACATACTGCTCTGCCACCTCTTCCTCTCCGAGAAGCCCCCCCACAAGCCGCCCCCGCCCCCGCCGCTGCCTTGTCCTCGGCCCCGCCCTCGCCCCCATGCCCAATCCTCCTCCCCCTCCCTGACCTCCGTCTGACCCTTTTGATGCGCTCAGCCCGGCCGCCGCCCCCTACTTGCGGCCGCGGGCTCCCTTCTTCTTCTTGTTGCTGCCAGCTGTCCCCTCCTTGGTGGCCCTGCCGGCCTTTGTCTGGGTGGCGCTGGCGCCGGCGCCGCCCTTCTTCGCCGCCCTCTCCGCCGCCCTCTTTGCGCGCCTCTCCTGCTTCTTCAGGTACAGGATCTCGAGGAGGCGATCCTCCTGCTCCCTCAGCTTCACCATGTTCACCGTCCTCTTCTTCTCCACCTCCTCCTGCTCGAACATCATTCTCAGGAACAGCCTCTCGTTGACGGTCCACGGATCGTTCTCATCGTCCTCGTCGTCGTAATCGTCGTCCTCCTCCTCAAATCGCGGGTCTTTCGAGAAGCCGGAGATGCAGGAGGGGGACTCTGTCAGGGCCCCCATGGCCGGCCGAAAGAAGGGCTTGGAGTACAGCGTGCGATCGAAGAACGACTCCACCTCGAAGATGTGCCGCGGCTTGAGGCCCGGAATGTTCTCAAACAGGACTTCCCTGTTCACGGCGGCCGCGGCGGCGATGGCAACAACGATGCCGTGCGCGTAGTGCAATAATCCTCCCCCCGCCCCCCCGCCCTCCCCCTCGGCACATGTGCACACACACACACACGGAAACATGCACAAACACGCACACACACACACACGCACGCGCGCGCGAGTGCGCACACACAGGCACGCGTACGCACGCACGCACGCGCATACACACACAGATGCACGCACGGACGCACGCGGGGGGACGCAAACACACACACAAACACACACACACACACACACAAGAGCAGCCTCTGATCAGACCCAGAGAGACACCGGGCAAGGCTGCAGCCACACGTCCCCTCTCTTCTGCCTGTCCACCGTCGCATGCGCACACGCGGCGCGCCTCAGAGCTGACGTGGCACCCCTCATTGTTCAAAGAATTCCGCTTTCTTCCTCCCCCCCTTCCTCGCCTCGCTTCCCCCCTCCCACCCCCTCAAAAGGCACCGAGGATTGAGGAGCCATGCAGCCGAAGCACCTGCCCCACCTCCAGGCGCCGCTGCCGGAGCCCAAAGCAGCAGCAAGAACGCTTTCCAAGCTGACAGGCCCCCCTCTGTACAACGTAAGCTGCATCAACCCCGGCCCCGGCACCCGCGCCGGCCCCAAGCCCAGCCGCTTGCAAGAGGACCAGCATGAGCAGGAGGAGCTGGAGTTGCGACACATGGCAGTCAGCGCACGCCTGGGCCCCAGGAGAGCAGGGACATCGCACTCCCTTGCTCCCTCACGCCTCACTCCTGCCGGCTGTACCAAGCAGCAGCGGGCTATCACCTGTACAGCCCCCGTAAACTGGACTACGAGGCGCTGCCACCTGGCAAGCATGCGGGCTAGCGGGGCAGCCCCATGGGCCCAGCACACGCGCGCACACACAACGAGATGCCGCGCTGTGGCAGCAGCCTTCTGGCACCCAGAGCATGGCCACCGACAGCAGCAGGCGGCTGGCTGCCCCTAAAGATACACAGAAGGTGCTCGTCACCCAAGGATATATGTCACATGCCCAGCGATGCCCAGTAGATAAACTCACGCCATTGTTCCAACCGCCCCTCCCCCCCCCCCAAAAACAAACAATCTGCCCACGCTCCCTCATGTCCAGGGGCTCCCACAGGGCCAGCCCCTTCCCAACTCCTCTATAAGTAGAACATCCAGCAGAGCGGCTTCACGAGGGCACCAGCTAGGAGGCTGGGGGGACCCGCCGGAGAAGGAGGGAGGACGAGGAGGAGGAGGAGGAGGAGGGGGAAAGGTTGTGGTGGGGGAGGAGGACAAGCAGCAGCAGGCAACAACAAAAACAGCAGCAACGGTGATGTCATCAGCAACACCCTTCTCATCCGCAGGAGGCGCATGCACAGGCGTGGCAGCCCCTCGCCTGCGGTCCCAGGCAGGAACAGGAGGAGAAGCGCGAGCAGAAGGGCCAAACAGCCGGCCGGCAAGCGGGCGGCCAGGCGGGTGGGCCGGCAGGCGGGCGAGCGGGCGGGCGGGTTAGGGCGTGAGAGCAGCAGGTGGGGGCTGCGGGAGCAGGGGGTGCGGTAGCAGGGGGCGGAGGGGGGCAAGGGTAGCTCGCGCGCACCTCATCTGCGGCGTGATGTACTTGTCGGGGAACACGCGCTTGTGGCGCTGCTCGATCCAGTTGGTGAGGTTGGTGCCTCCGCCCCACATGCCCAGCACGTGGATGGGCGTGCGCTCGCCGGGCCACACGCCGCCGTGCGCGTCGAGCACCGCCCGGTCGTCCTCGCGCCGCCGCAGCGCCGCCGCCTGCTCCGCCTCGAAGTCCTTGAACTCGAAACCCCGGCGCGCCTTGAGGGGGTTCACGAAGGTGGCCAGCTTCATCACAAAGGCCAACCCCTGCGCCGCCATCTTCACTGCGCCCCCGAACGCCCCGCCCCGCCCCGCCCCGCCCCCACCCCATCCCGCCACGCCACGCCAATGCCCCGACCCGCCGCGTCCAGCCGCGTGCGTGTGCGCATACGACCGACCGCAGCCAGTAGTAGGACATACTGAACCCGCAGGCAGCATTAATGCGCATGCGCGCGTAGGCTTTTATTGCGCAGCCATGTGCCGACCCCACGTAGCTTCTCCAAATGAAGCTNCGGGTCCCCCCCTCAGCCTCCCGATGCTCTCCCCCCCCTCCCCCCCTCTCCTGTGAGGAGGTCTGCTCTCATACATGCTTGCTGCCCTTGGAGAGCGTGCGCGAGTTGCCAGCAGTGCAGCCTGATGCAGCAGGCAGAGAAGAGGCCCTCTTCCCCTTGGCAGCAGCGGCGGGAGGGGGGAAAGCGATAAGGGCGCTCTCGCGAGGTGGGGAGGAGCCGAATGAGACACGTCGAATCACCCTATTCTCCTCGCACGCGAGCGGCGCGAGCGCGCACACACACACACACACACACACACACAGAGCTGCCGGCCACCCTCCTGCCCCATACGAAAGACAAAGTACAGGCAGAACCTGATCCCCCCCCCCGGGAGCTTCCTGCTCCGGTTCCGGCTCCAGGTCCTGACTGCCAGACATGCCCACATAGGCTTGGGCTAGGCTTGGCCAGCCATGACAACGACCCGGGCAAAGAAGACCGAGAGGCGAGGGCAAAGCGGGGGGGTGGCGCAAGAGGAGAAGGGAAAGGAAGAGGTAGAGAACAACGAGGACGAGAAGGAGCAGCAGTAGCAGCAGCAGCAGAAGGGGTAAAAGGAGCAACAGGGAGGGCGAGAGGGGGAGGAGGGGAAGTACCTTGGGGGGTGAGGACAAGCCCTCCGAGGCCGTATATCATTTCGATGGGAGCCCACTCGTCAAGGTCGGGCGCCCACGCGAGCGTCTGCTTGTCGATGATGCCGGCCGCCACCGCCGTCCGCATGGACGTCAACGTCATGGGGCCGCGTGTGCGCCCCAGGCGGTCCTTGTAGTAGAGATTGTTGGCGCTCTCATCCACCATTGCTGCGCACTCGCACGCGTGCGCACACAGAGACAAACGCACGCACGCACACCACGCACGCAAGCGCACGAGAATGCGACGCCCAAGCCCACGCCGGGAGCACACTCAGAGGCAGAGACACGCACGCATGCACGCATGTATGCACGCACGCATGCATGTACCGCGGGCGCGGGGGCTCACAGACGCACACACAGCACTGCACACGTGCGCGCCCGAGCACGCGCAGATGCAGAGGCGCATCCACGCTTGCATGCGGCTTGCGCGCACGCGTGCGTGCATGTAATTGGGGCCGTCGGACACAACGCCTGGGCGGCTCTGGCGCGGTTAGCACGGCCATGCAGGGCTCCGCAACGCGCCAGGTGGAGCACCGCCGCTGGTTGTCGCACGAGCACCAGCTGTGGAGCAGAGCAGTCGATGCGACACGCCGGGCCAGCATGAGCGAGAGGGATCAGGGGGGCCCAGGGGGGAGTGGGAGGCAACACACAGGCTACGATGCGTTGTCACCCCCCTCCCCCCCCCCCCACACCCACCCCCAAGAGACGGCTTGAGACCGTGTGCGGGCGGGTGGGCATGCGACCAAGCACATGCGTTTTGGCTCCATCACAGGACTATGGAAGAGCCGTGCGAGTAGAGAGGGAGGGAGGGACACAGGGACACAGGGAGGGAGTGAGATGGGGACGGCGAGGGAGAGGAGGAGAGGGAGAAGAAGAAGGAGAGGCGAGCAAAAGGGAGAGGCGCCCCCCCGGGGCGGGTGTGCTGTGTGGGACTCACTGACGTATGCCGCTCTGTCGAGTGCCTCAGATCCGATCGCAGTCTGCAGGTCAAAGGGCTTCTCCACGGGATAGAAGTGGGTCTGAAACCCCCACTTGGAGAACAGGTGCTGCTTCATCCACTGCCACCTCATCTCGTGCTCGGACCTTCCAGTCTTCGACCCTACAGGCACTTGCCTGCGGAGCATGGGCTCCCCGTGTTGCGGATCTGCTCCCCCGCCCCGTCGACCAGCACGCAGCGCCCAACCACCCCCACCCCCCACCCCCA
>WELA01002318.1:498135-516219 GCA_009602735.1 Mesotaenium endlicherianum
GGGGGGGGGGAGAGAGAACCAGGGTCAGGCCATTGGTTGGGGCCATGAAGAGGCTTCTCGCTTCGAGGATCCCCATGTGGCACCTCCTTGCCAATGTAGTAGCCCTCCTTGGTATCGCCTGGTCACCCCCACCACCCCCGCACTGCATTGTGTGTTCATCTTTCATCCCAATGCCACGTCAGCAGCTTGACTGCATGGTGCGATCAACTGTCATCCCAAAGCTTGACAGGCTTTCCAATGAAGTGTCCCTCATTGCTGAAGGGTAAGTGGAAAGCACAACACTGCACTGCCATTCCGACAATCTCCTTGGTCCGTTGTGAGGGTATCCAAAGCAATAAATTAAATATTGGCGATGCACAAGTAAAGCACGTCGTTAATGTTGTACGCTATTTCGCGGAGTAAGTTTCGTTCCCAGCTTTTTGACTCGGAATGACTGCAAGGCAATCCATCATTACAAACATGGAGAAACATGCAGATTACTCAGAAGCACGAACACGCCCCGTGCAGGTCTTCATATTGGGCAGGTGTGTTTGCCGCCTTGATGGCTATAATTTCCGACATCAGATAAATACCATCCTCAATTACGGCCACATAACGTCAAGTTCGAAAAATGTGCCAGTAGTTTTTTTGAACTTCGGACGTCACCATAAGCATGGCATCAAAGGCTCTGAGGATGAACTAATGCATGACGCGCTTGTTCAGTATAGAGATTATAATGAAGCGGCATCTAAAGCAAGCCTCACCTTTGGACTGCCTGGCAGGATCTAGTATTTCTTCGAGAAAGGGAGTATATCCTCGATTGTTTTTGTCCTGTACAACCTTCAACTTCTCTTCCACCGAAAGCTCAAAGAACTTTCTAGACTCATTGAAGACCTTCTGAAGGAGCGACATCTCAACGCCATGGTTGACAAGATAGAAGAAGCCCACGTCTGTGCACGCCTGTTGTTGGTACCAAACAGGTTCGCATATGACAAGTCCCAGTCACCAGTAAGAGATGAGAGACAATCAGATGTACTTCGCTGGTCACATAACCAACATGAAGATGGACTTGTTGCTGACCGACAGTAGAGGATATTTTCAACATCATGAGAGACTACTTTACTCAAGAAAGTAAAATAATCACTATGTTTACTTTTTGGTAATTATACATCTTGCTATTCCTTGACTTTGGCCCACTTATACTTATTTGTGACAAGAGTCGACTCGAACTTAAGGAAGACCTCAGGGATGGCGTCGTCGTGCCAAGGAAGCATGAAAGATTGGTACCTTCCGCAAAGCAGCGGCTGCTTGTTGTTCACCGAGGGAGAGGTCTATTGTCTGTACTGGAGAGTCATACGCTAGCCCCATTGCAGATTTAAGAGCAAGCGTGCCCTTGCATCATAAGCACACTATTCCAAAGACATGAATCATCTCTCCGCCGAGCAATTGACGAGTGGCAACTTGCGAATAGTTGTCTTTGTGATACAGGAGATGTTACAACGTGTGCAGTTTTAAGAGCTATATATTGGAGTTTGGAGCTTAACTTGTAAGTTTGAGTCGAGAGCCCATGTAGAGGTACCGTATTAGTAGCGGTCCCAAGTCTGTCCCAAGTGGTCCCATGGGCTCCCAAGTTGTCCCAAGTTGTCCCAAGTGGTCCAAGCCGTTTTGAATATCAGAATCTGTAAGAAGGTTTGACCATGGAGTTGAAACAGCGACTTCCAAAGCAAGTCAAGTATACTCTCGTCTGTCAATGTTCACACCTCGGAGCGCTCTTGGAGAGGCAAAAATGGCCCAGAAATGTGCATGATGTCTTTTACGTTCCTTCTTGTGAGGGGGAAAAGGGCCAGACTCGCAGCAAATACAGGGTCATGGCTGGGTTAAGGGCCAAACGCCCTGATAAAGCTGTCTATGTGCCTCCCGGAGCACGAGGACAGGCCAATAAATTGCCGTCCGTGAGTAACTGTTGCCAGGAAAAGATCGAGCAGGCGGGTGAGCAAGTGATGTGTTTCTTACCACCAGAATCTAGTACAACTGAGTTTGTGTCCAACGTCGGGGCATTGATGCCTTGTGAGGTTATTTCTTCTACACCTCCACCAAATCGACGAGTATTAAGACCAGAAAACACCTGTCATAATACAGCTCCCCCAGCAACACGGCGTGCCATGTCTGCTGTAAAGAGTAGAGCACAAACGCAGGATTCCAATATAAGAGAGCTGGAAGAGGCCGTCTCTTGTGCAACCCAGGAGAAAGTGAACTTCTCTAGTTGTTCTCGCAGTAGTCGAAGAACGAGGACACGGAGAAAGTCGCAAAAAGGAGCAGAAGAAAGTATGTCGAAGGAGGTGCTAGACAGTAAATCCCAAAGAGGCATAGCCAACTCAGACGAGACTGCTCTTTCAGGTAATGAGCTGCTGCGTGAGATTCGTACCACTCCAGAAAGAAGTGTTATATCGACAGTAGTGGAGATGCTCCTTCCGAGAAATGATGGCAATGTTGTGCTTGAGGTGGATAGTAAGACCGAGAGCTTCTGTGCGGAAGGTCTCCTCCTTTTGGCTAAAACGGTGGAAGAATTTGAGGGATTGTCCATTAAGAACGAGACGAGCATATCAGAGGAGCAGTGCGCCGATGATCAGGTACATGTGGAGCAGGAAACAAGTAGTAACTTAAGACTACATCAAGCTCATAGTGGAGGGAGCCTCTCTCCTCTCGCCGTCACGAGGAAGTTTGACGGGGACGAGGAAAATAATGCAGGTCAACAAGTGCCCATGGAAGACATTAGTAACAGTTGTCTAACAACAAACTACGACACGCCACCAGCTGAACAGGAAGCGCTAGCCCTTAACCCGAACTTTCTTGCGTGGTTGACCAAGCGGCTGCAAGAAGAGGGCATGGACTCTGTAATTGCCGTATATGCCCTGGGGCTTCTAGAGGTACCTTGCTTTGCCACTTGTCCACTCGTCCTCCTTTCACTCTGCTTTAAATTTGACACAGTGTGTATGGATGAGAGCAGTTTCAGGCTACGCGTTTACATGCCTTCACTTATGCACTACGTTTGCGGAAGAAAGAGAGCATCTCGCTCTGGTTCATGTCAGTGGCTGTTCTGATGGACGCAAAAGGCGCCTACTATGCCAGGCTCAATTTGATAGTTCAAGCTTGATGGAGGAGGTGGCAGGCCGATGTGGCGGCAGGTGAGAGCCCCGACGAGAAGAGGGAAGCTTTGGTGGACTTCATAGAGGTATGCAGTGTATTCAATAAAATTATGATTTATTTATATGTACATTATTATGTCGTCAGAATAAAATGCTGCATGAGGAGCCTTACTTGGCTCTGAACTGGGAGACTCATTTTGTCCTCCTAAAACAGAATTCAGTCCGCGGGGTAGGACTTGCTGTAGGCAACGCAAGCAGCTCTCCTTTCTTCACACTTGTGCACGACTGCTGATAAGGCTGGCGGCCGAGTAATGCATCTGTCCTTGCCGACAGCTGGCAATGTGCCAACGTGTCTTTCTTTCTTGTAGCCAAGAGATAGTTGCCTCTGAGCGTCACCTTCTTTGCTACCTACCTTCTGCTCCGTCTCGGTGCTGCTGCAGGCCATGGTGGGTGTCTCAGACAATGGTGGCTTGTGCACGCCCACGCAGTCTGCTGCTTTGATTGCCGGCGAGATTTGGGAGAGGTGGCAGGACAGGGAGCTCGAAGGAGCTGGCAGTAGCCCCCAGCAGGGGGACGCCAGCTGTCAATACGATCCCTGGCTTGTGTCTCAGGTGAGCATCTTCGCAAGTCTTGAGTTTCTAGTCGTGCTAGCAGAGCTGGCAAGGTGCTCTGTGCTTGAGTCGTGCTATCCAGGCCTTAAACGAATCTACATTGCTCTTGCTTGTTGAGTGCTGCCTTATTTGGGGTCTTCTCGAGTGGACCCAGTCGAGGTCGAGGAAATTTTTCTTCTTTTAGTCCATATTTGCTTCATCCTTGCCTAGCTGGTTGCAGTCGGCGAGTGAGTCGTGCAAGGCGCAGTGAGGGTGGGGGTAGTGATATCGTGCAATGCCCTGCAGACGTAGCATTTCGTCATGTACAGTCTCGAGGATGCTGCAAGCATCGTTGATGTGCAGAACATGAGGCTGATAGGCTGCTGCTCATTCAGAAACTGAAGTCTCTGCCTTACTCAACATGGGCTTGTCGGGCGAACCAGATTAGTAACACAGCACAGCTCTGCTGTTTTTTAAATGGGCTGCAGATCTCACGCCTGGGACTGGACGAGCACGTCTTTGTGCCCTACATCCAAGGACTGCTGGACTCGGAGGAGGTAAATCACGTCACGCACGACGGAGCAAGTCGTTAAGAGTTTAAGAGTTTGTCCTTCACGTTCAGCAACACTGCGATGCACGGCATTGGCTGGAGTTTTAAGGAGCTCCAGATTTATTTTTTAGTGCAACGGGGATGAAGCGCATGCATTGTTTCCGGATGCCACTTTGAGGTTGGTGCGGCACTCGAGCTATGAGAGTCGATGGGGCTTCGCCGTGCTTCAGTCCCAAGGCCTCGAGCACTTCAGCTTTTGGATCTTGCGTGTGAAGCTGCAGAGTTGAACCGCTCCTCACATCGTGCTTGTGCTCCGTGTTGGTGCTCTCTGCTGGGCTCTCTCGTGCGAGGGCTCACAGGAGGAGGCGGCCCTGTACAGTACGATCGCTCAGTTCCTCGAAGATGTGACTGCTGGAATCGATGATTCGTGCAGTACGTAACATGATCCCCACCTGCCTGGCTCACCTTGCCTTGCCTCTCTGCGTGATGCTTGTTTAAGAAGGCCGGGCATTCTTCTATTTACGTAGCACTTTATGGACCTCGGTTGCCCTTTCAGGCATGGTCGTCGAGTTGCAATCGTGATCAGTTTGCAGTCGTCTGTGATGTAGCTGTCATCTCTTCTCATTTGCTACGCATATTGACGTTTGGTCTTGATCTGACGTTCATGCATGAAGCAGGTCGGCAGCGAGAACTTTCCATAGATCAGCTGATAGATGCTGTCATTGCCCTCTGGTTCAGATTCTGACTACATAGTTGTTTTATAATTGCGCTGTAATCGTGGTCCCTATTTCTGTGGTGTCACCCAGGAGTGGATCCTGCAGGGCTTGCTGCCGAGATTGTTGCCAGACGTGGCGTGAGGAGTCGAGAAGAGGTACCCACTTTCTCTCCTGGATATTGAATTTGGCACTAAGAGAGCAGAGTCTTCAGGGTTAACTTATTCTCAGAAGGCATGAGGGGGTAAACTGATCAGTATGTTTTCAGAGAGACGTTTTGCTAATCCTTTGCTCTCTGGCATGTTAGTTCCAATCACGTGCTCCCTTGCATGCTTGCTATCAAGTGTACCCCTGATCACTCTAATCGTCGTTGGGAACTTATGCAGTGCTTTTTCCACCTCTGAAGATGTGATCTAGCTCTTGATTTTCCAAACTTCTATATTCTCTTCTGTTGCCTGTACAGGTGGGAACATCTGGAGTACATGATGAGTTAGGCGTTGAAGATGCTGGTCATGGGAAGCACCGGCGGAAAACAAAAGCGACGATTTCGAATGATCTCTTCTCGCATTGGTGGGGTAGCACACTTCACACTAGCTACAAAGAAAGCCTTGAAGATGGAGGCAACACAGATTGTCGACCGGGAGCTTGGGACGAGGAAGCAAAAAGCGTAGAAAGAGGTGCAAGTCCGTATTCTTCGGGCCTGCCATGTGGCACGCAAAGGAGTAGTGCATGGGAGTTTGAAGAGACCTGGCGATACTCCCGTGGCCAGCCTTCAGCCAGTGGCCATAGATCATTGGAGCATGTCCAGAAGCCTGTGACCTCAGCAGTCGTTGCTAGGAGAATGATATTGCACGTACTCGGGCTTCGAGATAAGAAGAGAACTCTGCTTAAAAAGTAGAGCACGACACACGTACTGACAGTTATCATGCTCCTTTGTGCACAAGTTATCAAGGAGCTGGAAAATATTGACGTGCTGGAACCAACATGTCTCACTGAGCTTCAAGGACATGTGTCAATAATTTGACTTGGGGGTAATGTCAAAGCTAACATCATATAGAAAAGTGGTTGCTTTGCCAATGCACAACAATCACAGCTGCAAAGTATAGAGCTGCAACAGAAGAAACCCTGGCTTTACTTTACAAAACAATCAGTATCACATAATGGCAGCAAAGGTACAATAGGGGAGATTAATTATCTGCAACTCCGATTGTTACTACCGATCAGCTACACGTGCCATACTGCAGCTAGGTCACAAATCTATGAAGCTCTGTTTGGATGCTAGGGTGGCCACACCATCAATCTTACATGAAGCAGTCATCGATTAAGCAGCGTCCTGCAGGAGGTTTGAGATTGAGCAAGATGTCGCGCTGCAGGGTGCGGCAACTATAATTTACCCAAAAAAATCATTGACTATCACAGAGGAAGGAGCCCAGGGTCAGGCACGTTATGCAGGACTAAGAATATGCAGGTGACCAATGTGACGCATTGATAATGGAAAAAATACAGCATAACGAACAAAGGTGGGTAGAAGCTTGTTCAACCGAAAACCTTTTATGAACATGCTAATACGAGCTGGAAGACTCTTTAGAGAGCCCGTTGAGATGTGGCAGATGCAAATGTGTGCTGCATGCAGAACACAACGTATCCACTCTCAGAAGCAGCATGGCTATGGACAAGATACATAATGTCCTCACAAGACTTCTCCCAGGGTGCACTTACCTGTCAACTCAAACAATCTTGCTTTGAGAACTTCCCACTTTGCCATCCAAAGCACATACGTGCACAATTACACAATGGTCGCAAGCAGGCAACTTAAGAGTGAAATTTGATCAGTTTTCCGTCAATAGGAGCACAGAGAACAGAGCAGAGACACTTCGATGCACCTGTATAGTACTTGCACTAGATGAACACAACAACATCAGGGTTTTCGATGTGCATGTGCAGCAAGGCATTGATATGGCTACTTGTTCAACAGTCACTGCACTTCGTTCATACTCCGCCAATTTGGCAAATTAAAGATACTTATTCCCAAATACTAATGACCCCCCAAACTGGTCAGGGAGGTTCACGTGTCAGAGATGAGATGAGGTAGTCTAAAAGAGCTTGTGGGTTTGTGTTCACACAGTGCCGCTAGAAGTTGGTCAAAGGAGGCATAAGACCAGACCATAATTTACCCGATTATAATATCCATCGAGGCCATATTAGGTTGCACATTTATGTAAAATTGGCCACCATGGCCACTCAAAGATTTTCACTCAAAAAAAGGTCTGCAAACTTGTCTGTCACAACCATAGAATACTTTGGGCCACAACATATGCAAATCCCCGAGTGACGCAATGCGAGCGGATTCAGAAAATTTACTGCGTTGAGGGCAACACGCATTCCACGATTCAAAGAACAGCAAGACTCTCCCATTCAGCCCCAGATATTCATCATATATCGTGTACTAGCAGAGCAGACTAGACTACCGTAAGAGGCCACATGGAAAAGCAAGTCGAAGAGGAGATTGAGCTTGAAGTTCGTTTGGGAAGATGGACAAGATAGTCACTGGACGAGATTGTTTCGGCCCCATCTAATTCAATACACAACCAATCACTACAGGCGGACGTAGCCCACGAGCACTTGGCGATCAAATGACCCGCAAATGGGGAGCTAGAAGCAGAATATGCCATGCAACGAGGAAGGAACGACTAACGGGACTATAAGCGAGACTAATGAGCAGAGACAGCAGAGCGAGCCATGGTCGCAGTAGATATTTTTCGTTCGGATAAAGCAGCTGGATTGGCTGTGGACAGGAATCTAGGAAGCATGCACTTTTCTAGCCTGCGCGGGTCTGTGGAAGTCAGTGCGCACTTTAAAGTGGGAAAGGCCAAATCCTGCGTACCACTGTGAGTACGTGTATGCCTTCGATCTGCCCCTTGATGCCCAGAAAGCGAAAACCATGTGGCGATAACAACGGAGGATCGAGATGGAGAGCTGCAGAGAGCAGCAATGATGGTACTATGGTAGAGGCTTTGCCAGCAGCGTCAAGCAGTTGGATCGGAAAATGACGCGGTGGAAAGTGCAGGGGGGTGCCGGGCAGTGCAGGGGGGCGAAAGAAGGTGCCGCCAAGTCCGTCACGGGGTCCGTAGATGCAGGCAACTGAAAGATATCTACGATCGCCGCCAGCTAGTGCCAAATGGAGATGCCAACTAGCTCTGAATTCTGATCCGGAACTGGGCAGGATTGAGTTTGCCTCGCAAAAAAGTGCACACCCCAATGTGCTTTTTCCTTCTGCAACCTAAAACGGGTTTGGCATATTGTGGCTCTTCCACTTCTGTGCAATTTCGTCGCCATGTTAGCATACATTGTCCATGGCATCTCTTCATGCTGCCTTGCCAGAAGATGTGGCGTTTGGGGTCAGTCTTGCTTTGTCCTTGAATTGTAAATCAGCGGGATAGGAATAGAATCGTGCAAGAAATTCCAAAGAGCAGCGTATCAAGAAGTAGCTTAAGCCTTGAGGATTGAAGTCTTGAAGGGGACATCCGGGAAGGATATGAGATTTTGATTGTTGACTAAGGCGGTTTGAAAAGGCGTGTTTGAAGTGTGGACGTATTCACTGGGGTTTGCTGTAGGGGAGCATTAGGAGTGTGTAGTCCGGATTCGGAATCAGATTGACAGATGGAAGCACCTTGTGATTTTTGTGCTGATGGAAGAGCTACAGTTTACTGCCGAGCAGATTCGGCACGATTATGCCTTTCTTGTGACCGGCATGTGCACTCTGCAAATGCATTGTCAATGAGGCATCCGCGGACATTGTTATGTGATGGATGCAATCAGCGTCCTGCCTCAGTACGCTGCCAAGCCGAGAACCTTAGTCTTTGCCCTACCTGCGATTGGGAAACCCATGGAAACTCCGCACAGAATCAGAACCACAAGCGCTACAATTTTGAGAGCTTCACCGGGATCCCCTCAGCTGCTGAGCTCTCTGGCCTTTGGGGTTGCACAATGCCAGACGGCTCAAAAAGTAACTCGGGGGGCAGTCATTCGGCTTCTAAGGAGCAGAGAACACGCTCACAATCCCACCCCGATTTCGCTCTCATCCAGTCCCAAGGTCAGAGCCATGGTCACAGTCACGGCCACAGTCAAAGTTACGGCCATAGCCAGGGCCAAAGGCCTCTGTCAGCAGGCCACCTGTCAGCGAGCCATTCGAGCTCCAGTGGCACGCAGGGGCCCATGAGCAACACCATGCTGTGGCCTGCAGCAACCCCTGGGGGAGCCTTTGCCGGAATTATGGCCGGCAATCCCCAGGCCTGCCTGGTGAAGGGCTTTGTGGGTGACGAGCAGATTCAGAGGCTGGCCATGGCCGACGGGAATGCCATGGCAGTTGGAAGTGCTGTGGGCATGAGTGCAAACGCTAGGTTTGCTCTGTATCCCTCCACCAGCAGTGCAGGATCAATGGGGCCTCCTCAGCGCACCAATAAGGTAGCGACACGTGTCTGAGCCCTGCTACCCTCTTCGAAACTCGCGCCCTCCTGCACATTGAGGGGCCATGTTGGGGATTGCTGTCTCCCATTGCTCGAGCTTCGCATGGCTCCTGTATGGAGGGCCGTGCCCGAGATGAACGCTTGCAACTCGGCGCATGCATTGCATGTGATGTGCACCTGAGTGTGCTCTGCTGGCAAGAGACTTGAAGTGTGGATCTCGCCTTGGGTAGCGGCTGCCATGGATGGCGATTTCATTTGCGACACTTGCGGGTGCAATCTTGAGGCATGCGCGCTCTTTGGGCAAGAACCAACAAGCGCGCGATGCGAGTGGCGACTTTGGCGCACACACGTGCATGTGCCGCTCGCACGACCAAAACAAGACATTGACCAGCAGTTCTTTTGCTAACGTTGCTCCGCTAGTGCTTCGCTTGTTGGGATCTGTGCCTGCGACATTGGTGTGTCGTGTGCAGGACTCGATGGTTGCTCAGGGGCAGCAGCAGGCAGGAAGTGCGCCCTTCTGGACAGTTCCGCACCAGCCTGCTCCCAGGGGGCGTCACTCGAAGCAGTACAAGCTGCAGCAGCAGCAGCAGCAGCAACAGCAGCAAGCGCAGCAGCAGCTCCTGCAGCAACAGCAGCAGCAGCAGCAGCAGCAGCAGCAGGTGCACCAGCAGCAGCAGCAGGCGCTCTATCAGCAGCAGCACCAGCAGCAGATGCAGCTGCAGGCCCAGGCTCAGGCTCAGGCACAGGTGCAGGGGGCCCAGCAGCAGCAGCAACAGCAGCAGGCGGCAGCGCAGCCGTCGCAGATCATCATGCAGCAGCTCCTGCAGCTGCACAAGCAGGCCTCGCAGGCGCCCCAGCCCCAGCCCCAGGAGGACCAGCTGTCGCAGCAGAGCGAGCCTCCCAGCCGTCTGCCTCAAGCTCACCCGTCTGCACCTCCCCCTCCTCCTGCTGCTGCGGCCTCTGGGCTGCCATTGCAGGTGCAGGCTCAGCAGGCTCAGGCGCGGCGGCAGCAGCAGCAGCAGCAGCAGCAGCATAGGTCGTTTGTACTGCCCAAAGTGGAGGCCGCATTTGGCAGCCAGGAGCAGCAGGGGCAACAGGCGCAGGCGCAGGTGCATGCGCTGGCCCAAGTGCATGCCCAGGCACAGGCGCAGGCGCAGGCCCAGGTGCATGCACAGGCGCAGGAAGCTCAGCAGCTGGAGGCCCAGAAGGCCCAGAGCCATACTCAGGCTCAGGCTCAGGCTCAGAGCGAGCGACAGAGCCAGGCGCAGGCGCAGCAGCAGCAGCAGCAGCAGCAGCAGCAGGCCAAGGTGGTGGCCCAGAGGGACCTCGAAGCAGCGCAGAGGCACCACGTGCGGACAGGTGGCTGCGCCGCAGCGCAGGAGGCGCAGGGCGCGGACGCGGGCGTGGAGCAGCAGCAGGAGCCTGCGGCGGCGGCCCAGGCGCGCATGCTCAAGGCGGAGAAGCGGCCGGCGGCAGAGCAGCCGCGCGGCGACAGCAGCAGCAGCCTGTGGAGCAGCGGCGCCGGCCCCAGCAATGAGGTGCCCACCCCCCTCCCCTCCCCTTCTTTGCCTTGATATTCTCTCTTACTGCCTCTTTGCAGCCGCGCTGCTTCTTGCTTTGTGGTCTGTGCGAGTCTCCGTCTGCGTCTCCCGCTTCTTGTGCTCCTCTGCTTGCCAGAACCCCCCCCCCCGGCGGGGGGTGCGGCGAGCAGACTGCCACTTTCGAGAAGGAAGGGAGCGAGCGAAGGAGCGACGGTGCATGTTGCCTCTGTGCTGGTTGCCCCCGTGCGGCCCTCCGAGGCAGTGCAATGTGCCACCGGGCCTGAGCAAAGCATGGCCAGTCTCAGCTCGGCCAGCGCTGATCCGCATTGTCGTCAGCTGACGGGGGCGAGGGCGATGGCGCTTGTGGCGGTGGTGCGCAGGAGCTGTGGGGGCAGCAGCAGCAGGAGCACGACGAGGAGATGGGGTCGGGCGAGGACGGCGACCTGGCGGCCAACTTCAACATGACCGACATGGACCTGGCCTTCAGCAGCTACGAGGACATCTTCGCGACGCCCGAGGTGGACAGCCCCCCCAACTACTCCCCGCCAGCTGGCAACGGGGGGGGCGGAGGAGGCGGCGGGGATGGGGAGGCCGACCACGCGGCCGAACTGGGCGGCGGCGGTGGCGGCGGCGACCACCAGAAGAGCTGCGGCAGCATGCAGCAGCAGCAGCACATGCAGAGCATCCCCGAGGGCGAGGACTTCTACCCCCGGCCAGACGTACGTTTGTGTGTCTCTGTGTGCGCGCCTGCTCTCTGCTGTCTGTGCCTGGCGCACATCTGCTCTTGATGTTCTCAAACCCAGTCTTCTTGAAGGAGGGGGGCCGCTCTGCTTGCGAGTGACAGTCTGCGCTTCTCTGGGCTGCTGAGGGTTCCAGCGCACGGGCTGAGAAGGCACCGCTGTGCTCCTGGTCCGTGCCTCAAGTGTAGTACGATATTTACTAACCTTTGCTTTCTGGCTGGGGTCCCCTTTGGTGCAGCAGGCTGCGAGCAGGGCAGAGGAGATGCACAGCGGGGGGAGCATTGCCGGCGGCAATGGCGGCGGCGGCCGGAGCTCGGACAGCGCGCCAGTTGGCGGCGTGCAAGGCGCGGGCTCCGGTCACTCGGGCGGCGGGGGAGCTTACAGCAATCCAAACGCGGGCGGCCCCACCCACAGCGGCGGGATGGGCGGCATGTCGTTCGGGCAGGCGCAGGCGCAGGGACAGGTGCCGGCCAGCAGCGGGCTGTCGATGGCCATGTCCAACATCAGCGGCGACAGCAGCGGGCAGTCATGCGACCTCAGCGAGGAGCAGCCCTCGCCGCACTTTCCGGGAGAGAACCCCTGGGGCGAGATGGGGGGCCCCATGGACGGGACAAGTGGCGGCGCGCGGGACAACGCCATGCTGCGCTACATGGAGAAGAAGAAGAACCGCAAGTATGCACGCACGCACGCAACTGCCCGCCCCCGTTGCCCTGCTGCCCGTCGCTCCCCTCTCTTTGTCGCGCTAGCCCTGCCTGGCTCTTCGCCTCTACCTAGGCCGGCCCGGCCTGCACCCCCTTGTGTGTTGTGCAGCTCAGTGCCCCTCGTCATGGGTGCCGCGTCTCTTGTCTGCTTCTGCTGTGTGTTTGTGTGTGCGTGTGCGTGTGCGCGCGCGCCCGTGTTGTGGCTTGCGGATGAGGCTTGCACGTTGTGGGGGGGCCTCTGTGCGAATTGGGGGTGCTTGTGGGGCGAGTTGAGGCCGGGGGTGCTGACACTGCACGTGGCGCGTGCTGGTGGCGGCGGGCAGGTTTGACAAGCGGATACGGTACGAGTCTCGGAAGGCGCGGGCGGACATCCGCAAGCGCGTGAAGGGCCGCTTTGTGAAGGCGGGCCAGGAGTACGACTACGACCCGCTCACTGTGCCCGAGGACATGTGAAGAGAGCAGAAGCAAAAGCAGCAGCACCGGCAGCAGCACCAGCAGCACCAGCAGCTGAAGCCAGCCTTGGCTCGGGCAGCAGCAGCCCGCCTCGGTTTGGCGGCGGCGGTCTGCGTCGGGGGACACGCTCTTGCGTGGGTGGGGAGCGTGCTGTCATATTATATTCTGCGGTGCCTACTTTATGTCACACGCTCACCCGCTTGCTGGCTTGCGCGCCTGCGCTCTTGCTTCGCACGCTCGCTATCTTGCTCGCTCTCGTTCCCTTCTGTGAGGTATTGGCATGGAGCTAAGCTGCCGCCACCTGTACATCTACACTACTGCGCCTTCTCTGCTCTTATTTGAGCAACCTGTCTCGACTCTTGCCAGCAACTACACGATGTTGATGTTGCCTCGAGGCGTGAAGGACATGACCTGTCAGTTGTCAGACCCGTATGGGCTGACATGAGCTAGCGTGTACGCTACTGATTGCTTTGCTTTGAAAAAAGAAGGCCCATCACCTGCATTGAAGATGCTGCAAGTGCACTCATTAGGACGTGCCTGTCGCCGCCCCTCGCGCTTAAGTTTCTTTCCTTCTTTCTTATGCAGTCAGTCTCATGATTTTTTGCATTCTTGGATGCCCCAGACAACTAGGAGGGTAGGTTACGTCAGCTCGATTCTTCATCTGTGCATAGCTAGGGAGTCTTTCGGGACAGCTGCCGAGGCCAAGCTCTCCCTTTCGGAGTACTTCTGAGCTTTATTATTGTGTTCGCCTGGATACATATACATACTATTTACCTCGCTCTTTTATGCATGCTGCTTTCTCGGTAGGAGGCTATTGGAGGTGTATTGCCATCCTTCAGTAAGTAATTTGTATTACTACCACATAAGGTGTGCAATGTCTTCCTTTTTGTCTTCGGGTTCGTCGTACTGCAGGGATGCAGATTTTGTTTCGCACGTGTGAGGAAATGTGTGTGTCATTTGAGCATTGTGTAATTCACCAGCCATGTCCTCCTTGGAGTTTACAACCTCTGCATTGAGTAGTACCCGTCCTGCAGAAATCTTTTATATCACAAACATGTGCAATGGTAGGCGTTGGAGGATAGGCTCGTGCCGCACGCATTTGATCAAGGTGCCTTCTTTTTTTGTTCGGGGATTAGTGTCAATGCATGTTGTCGTTGTGTGCTGACCCTCCACACTTGCTCACTTTATAGCATGCCTGTCGTATTTTTTGTTGATCGCACGAATGCGAGGCGGATGAGGAAAGCGTATATACATGTTACAAGGACATCCTAAGATATTTGCTATTGTCTTAGAAGCTCGATTGTCATCAAGAAATCAATTAAAGCAGGTATGAGCGATGCGCCTGTGCGTTTGTTCTGCACTCCAGCAGCATGGGTGGCATCCACTTTATCGTACAATTTAGCTCATGATTAATAGCTCCTAACTGTTAAAGGTCATGGCTATACACATGTGCGTGCATTATTACTATTATGCGCTCACCATAAATGTGCAACCCTCTGCTTGCATGCAGTATGTGCAAAAGAACATATAACTTCGCTCTATCATTGAGATATTATATGCTCACCAGCCCCGTGCACATGCTGTTTGCATGCATTTTTCTTTCATATAAGAATGATCGAGTTTTTTAAACGGCATGCACTCCATGAACAGATTGCCATTGCTTCACATACAAATTAAGGAGAACCAATTGGCATCAGAATTTGCCACACGAATATACATCTGAGCACCATGCGCCACCATTATCGTACATAATGTGTATCAAGCCGTGAAGGCTAATATAATAAAGAACATATTTAAAATTAAAGAATACTTCAAGACATTCAATACCTATATCAAAGAAAAGGAAGACGCGCTTCGGATATGAGCCGACTGATGTTCAGCATCGACGGACGCCCGCAAGCCTTTCATCACACCTCACATACGCAAGGTAACCCTTCTAAGCCCTACAAGCAATCGTGTTATTTAGAAGCAAAGACACCTGTACAAAACTATAAATGAAGAAACCCAAACAAACCACCGACAACGCTTTGACGGTGCCTCTGCTAGTTCATCATGGCGACCAGGTCGCTGCTGGTGCTGCTGCCAGCGCTCGCCAGCACAGGAACCTTGCCTGCACCCCCCAGGGCCTCCACCTCCTCGTTGCCGGGCCCACCGAGACTCCGCATCGGCCCTGCACACAGTGACACAAGCTCACGATGCGCAGGCCCGTAGTACGCTGGCGGAGGGAACGACGACAAAAGCCCCCCCTCCTCGTGCTCCTCCCGCTCCCCGCCCTCCCTCTGCCCCTCCTCCTCCCCCTCCTCCCTCTCCTCCTCCTCCCTCGTCACCCTCTCCCTCTGGTTCTCCTGGCTCCCGCCCCCGCGGGGCTTGCCGCCCGCGGGCTCCCCGACGGAGAGCACGTAGAAGGTTCTTATGGCCGACGTGCTGAAGCCGTTGAAGCTGGAGCCAGCAGCGGCCGTGTACGCGCCCATGTTGGCAAACACGAGCCAGTCGCCGACGGCAAGGTCCGGCAGCCACACGTTGTGCAGGATCACATCCAGGCCGTCGCACGTGGGGCCAAACACCGTGGAGCAGTGCATGCCCAGCGTGGCGGAGTTCGCCATCGCCTGATCTTCCTCCTGCCCCCCCCCCTCCCCCCTCTTGCCTGCACCCGCACGCGCGCCTGAGTCCGCGTCGGCGCTGCTTCCAGCGCCGCTGTCTGCGTCGTCGTTGTCGTCGCCGTTGCCGTCGGACGCTGAGCTGGCGAGGTCGCCCTCGTGCACGGATGCGCGCAGGAGGGGGCGCGCCGCCAGCACGGCGTGGTCGTACAGCAGGCAGTTCATGGAGCCGTAGAGACCGTCGTTGGCCCAGTACTCGCGGTGGTCCCCGCGCTCGCGCCGCCCGAACACGGTCGTCGCCAGCGTGGACGTCGTCTCTGCAAAGTACCGCCCCGGCTCGGCAATGATGCTGACGCCGCAGCCCGCCGGGAAGTGCTCGTTGAGCGCCGCGTTGATGGCTGCACAGCCACTCGCATGAACGCAGCAGGGGCACCACGTGGCAAAGGCTCAGCGAAGCACAGCGTGGTGAAGCACACTGAGGCAAGGGTCGGTGAGTTGAGGTGAGGAGAGGTGAGGTGCAAGAGAGAGACAAGCTTTGGGTGCAAGCTGCTCCCTATAGGGTGAAATATCAGTACTGACAGCCGAAGGAGGCAGAATGAGGGGGTTGAGGGGGAAAGGATGGGGGGGGGGCGGAGGAAGAGGAGGGGGGAAAAAGAGGGGAGCAAGGAAGGCAGGAGGGGTAGAGGAGGCGGGAGAGGGGAAGCGGAAGAGGGAGGGGGGAGGTTGCGGGGGATGCGGGGGTGGCCCGGGAGGAGGAAAGGAAGCGTGCTGTAATCTCTTGCTGACCTGCGGCAACTGCGGGGAATGCCATGCGGCCACTTCTACGCGCCGTGAAGCCGCCGCCGATGTCGAGAACTTGCATGGGCGGGAGGCCGGCAGCGGTGGCCATGCCGAAGACCGCGCGCGCCATGGCGATGGCCGTGGCGTGCGCGGAGGGGTCGGACGCGCCGCTGCCCACGTGGAATGAGACGCCTGCCACCTGGAGGCCCAGGCAGGCGGCGGTGTGCAGCAGGGGCGCCACCTCGGCGGGAAGCGCGCCGTACTTGGCGCCCAGCGGGCACCTGGCGCTCTGATCGTCGGCGCGNCCCCCCCGCCGCCGCCGCCGCCGCCGCCGCTCAGCCAGCACATGTTGGACACACGCGCAGCAGCCCACAGCCACAGCCACAGCCACAGCCACAGCCACAGCCAACGAAACAAGTACCTGTTGGTGAGCTTCTGCCACTGCAACCGGCTGGTGGGCGTGCGCATTCACGATCAGCCCCCACGCGGGACGAGGTGCAAGGGAGCCTCTGGGGACGGGGGGGTGCGCGATTAGGGGCTCTTGGGAAACTTGGCCCGGTTTTGTTATATGGAGTTGCAGGCCCCTAGATAGTTCGGAGCGTTCGCGGCTTGTAGGCCCCCGCCACGAGCCCTCCCCCCTTTGACCCGATGCGCCAGACACACACACGCGCGCGCGCGCACGTGCGCACGCTCGGCTTGCATCCGAGATGTGCATCATCCACTTGATGCTTTCGCTTTTGATTCTGTTCCTGCGTTTGCCGTTTGCTGCTAATTATCTCCTGGTCTGCAATGGGTTCCCCGGGCTCTCGTGCGCAGACGCTACAGAAAAAGGAATACAGCAGAGCGCGACACCGTTCGCCCTGCCCAGGCCCCAGAAGCGCAGCAGCAGGAGCAACAGCAGCAGCAGCAGCAGCAGCAGCAGGAGCTGCAGCAGGAGGAGGAGCAGCAGCAGGAGCAGCAGCAGGAGCAAAGAGCACACGCTTTTGCTTTCACAGGCAGGGGAACAGGGAGAGCAGCGCGCGCGCGCGCGCACCTTGAAGAGCTCGGCCTCGGAGTCGAAGGTGGTGAGGTGCACGCCTGCTTGCGCCGCAAACGTCATGTGCGCGGGCATCTTGCACGGGTTGGCAAAGATGATGCGCTCCGGCCCCACGCCCGTGCCCAGCACCTGAGGGGCACGCACATACGCACACGCACGCACATGTTGGTCAATGATACTGGACTGTACATGTGTATAATGTGTACTTTAAGAAGGTTGCCACCTGAATGTGAAAACCTTAGAGTACTTGTACAAATTTGCTGCCCATGTCCAGCATGTACTAAACAGATATTGCACACGCACACAAAGATGAACACAACACGCACAGACACACACACACACACACACAAACACACACCGCAACGTATCAATACATCCGCATATGCGTATATCAGACTCCAAACAAGCAAGGCATTGAGTGTTGCGAGCCATTCCAAAAGGCCTGAAGCTCATCTGAGCCCATCCATAATTTTGTGCATATTTAATTGTATGTGTACCCACACACATGTCAATGTCCATGTATGCATATGTATGCGTATATATATAAACATATACATATGTATATACGCACGCAGTTACGCATATGTGCTACGTACATTCGAGCCGTATAACTCGAGCAGTGCCTGAAGGGAGCGTCCAATACTTCCACAGAAGAGGGAAATCTGCCACTCAAGCAGACCCAGCCACTGCAAGCCCTAAAAGAGCGCGCGGAAAAGAAGGGAGGAGACAGGAGGGGAAGAGGACGAACAATGAAGGCGGAGGGGGGAGGAGGAGGGAAGGGGGAAGGGGGGA
>WELA01002318.1:518854-535692 GCA_009602735.1 Mesotaenium endlicherianum
GGGGGGAAGGGGGGAAGGGGGAAGGAGTGAGAGTGATGCGTGAAGAGCAAGCGTACCTTGCACTTTGAAGCAGACCCAAAGAGTGCGGATGCTTTCCTGCTCTCCTCTGACTCGACGACGAGGGCGCTTGCGCGTGCGCCGAGGCCGTAACCTGATGTCATATGGCTGCTTGCTTCAGTTCACAGAGGGCGGCCGTGGCTCGCTGTCAGCCCTGGGGCCAGCGAGCACTAGCCCTTGCTCAGTAGGAGACAGGTGTGCAAGGATGCCTCGGCCGCTTGTGCTATGCAGCCTTGCTGGGCAGTGCTGACGAATGCACCTGCCGATTTTTTGACTGCTGTAAACGGAAGGGAGACTTTCGTTGTTTAGGACTTCCTGCGGGTTCCGTTCTTGCTCTGAAGCGAGTGTCTGGGAGCCTTTACGAACTGATTGCTCTGATCTCGCTGTGGAAGGGAATGGTCTCCTTGCACTGTGAAGAAGATGCTGCCAGGAGCACTTTATTCCCTCTCTTTCTGGAGTTTGAACTCGAACCAAGACTCAATGCGGGATGAAATGACGTGGCCTGGTTGCGACCATGCCTGCAGCCACGTCCTCTTCTTCCAGGAACGTGTGCCTGCGCTTTTCAATTAAGGAGTCGTACTCTAACCAAATGGCTCTCTTCGATGCACTCCTTATCTTGATTGGCTGAGGTATGCAGACAGGCGCCTTCGACATAGTTGAAAAGCACGCCAGCTCATTTAAGTTAGTATAATCCCAGCTGGCAGCTGGAACGGGAAGTGCTCCAACCACTGATTGCTCCCAGCGGGCCATCTTCGAGCCGGAAAACTAGCAGTCCACAGAAATATAAAAGTATGAAGCGGTCGGCTCGGGCAATTTCTTACAAGAAATGGTGTGACAATCCCGGAAACGGGCTTTCTTATCGAGCAGGAACAGGTTGCTTCCTTTCATGACCTCATTTCGGAACACATGGAATTTATGAACTTCCTCAGCTGTTCAAACGGCCCACTGGAGCTGCCTGCACGGGCATGCACGGGAGCGTCGGGAGACCCCTGCCACTCTCCTGCACCTGCCTGCACCTGCCTGCACCGGCTCGCTCTGGCTCTGCTCTGGCTTGCTCTGGCTGCATGGAATCATGCAAGTTCGGATGACTTCGGACACAGCCTGACACAGGTCCAAACTGGTCCAAACTGGTCCAAACAGGCTGTCGCGGTCAGGTCGCGGTCGCTTTTTAAGTTCATGGACCAGAAATTGACGACTGCCCTCACAATTGACACATCGTTGCATGTTTTGACCATGTATGTCCACCCCAGCACCACAGTCCCACCATTGACTATATGTATATCTGACCATTGACTGAGAGTTAACTACGTAGTGCTGGTTATAAGTTGTACCAGCTCGAACTCTTTCATGCTGCCACTTGATTGCTCAAACTCGGTTATGCACTCCAGATTGCTTCAGATATAGTTCCAGGATAATGGACCCTCTGAAGTAGTTACATATGCTCGTATGACCCACTAACTTAGTGACGCCTAATCAATGCTGTGAATCTATTATTGATAGGCCGCAAACATGAGCAATAAATGGGGCGGATTGTCGATCGTAATATCCGTGGCCCTTGTTGTTTACTTCTCCATGCATGCTTTCATCAGCGGGCACGTCAAAGATCCTTACATGGTGAGAAGACCTGACGTATCCATTGATTCCTCGTACGTCCATCTCGAATATCTGCAAATTTCGACGCAAGACGTTTGCAAGTGATAAAGGCAAACGTGGCTGAAGTCGCTTTGTCTTTTCTGAACTTCGAGTCCTAGACGACCTTCCCTCAATATTATACACGTGCTTAAAGTTCCCGGGATTCCCACGGCCCGCAGCTACTTGATTGTTGTTTGGGGAAAATTCCGTGGATCATCATACATGAAAGCAATTATATATGAATCTGCCCTCTTGCACAAACATGACACAAGTAAGAATTCTTGCTCATATAATGTAACCTCCATGAAGGTCTTACTCTTCATCTTCTCCCGCATCCTGTGGCGCGGAGAGTGAACGCAGCGCTCATTCGACTGTCAGGGACAACCCCCCATCATGCTGACATAAGAACCGCGCGACCTGCCTCACCTGCTTCTGCTCTGCTTCGCCTCTGCTGTGTGGTCCCCACCTCTCTGCCTGCGAACGGCCAGGATGAGATATTCCACATCCCTCAAGCGCAGCAGTACTGCAGAGGCAACTTCAGCTCGTGGGATCCTATGATCACCACTCTGCCAGGCCTGTAAGACCCTAAACCCCAAACCTTACGCAACACCTGCGCCCTAACCCTCTACTCTTCACCCTTTCCTTACCCTAAGCTCTTACTGGCTTCCTCTACTCTGCGCGTGGAGCACCCCCTGGTCTTAGTCATGAAGTTGCCAGCAATCGCTGCAAGAGCTCTCTGCAGATAGGGCGATCATGTCACCTGCTGCTCGAGAGAGCAGATCGAGGGGTATTTTTGGGGCACAAGGAGTGAAGGGGCCACGAACAATTTACAGGCCCAAAACCTGGGCTGGACATGCTCGAGGTTTTGGCTGCAAGGGTTTTATGGAAGGCCCGCTTGGAGGTTTTTGCGTTGCTCACTTGCGCAACTAAGTCCTACTCCAGGAGCGCCCTGGCTGTTCCCCTTGCTCTTGGCACAACCTGGCAGACGAGCCACAGCTGGCAGCTAAGTGGCAGCTGGTGCAGTCAATTGACAGCTGTCCGCCCTACCCTGCTTACGTGGCGTTTAAATGCTAAACCCGATCCCTTAAACCCCCCCGCTTGCAGGTACTATTCCGCGCTGGCGCTGCTGGCCACGATCCTCCCCCTCGCGCGCCCCCTGGGGCTCGCCCCCTCCTTCTCGGCTCTCTGCTCCGTCAGCGTGCTGCGCGCAACTAACGTCGTGCCAGCTGTCGCTTGCCTCCTGCTCTTCCACCGGATCGCTGCCCGCCTAGACCCGGCGCCGGGCGGCGAGGTGCGCGCGCGCCTCAAGGCGCTGGCGCTGGCGCTCTTCCCCCTGCACTGGTTCTTCACCTTCCTCTTCTACACAGATGTCGGCTCCACGGCGGCCGTCATGGCCACGTACCTCGCGGCTCTCACGCGCTCCTACTGGCTGGCAGCTCTGGTGCGTCGTGCCTGCACCTGACACCTGGCACTCTCCCTCCCTCCCCCTCCTCGAGGAGTAGATGGACCTCGGCCCTTCGCCCTTTATCCTAAACCCTTGGCCTTCAACCTGACGATGATGGATGCAGGCGCTGCTCTCAAAACGTTGCGTTGGGTATCCACCTCAAACCCCGCAGCTCAGAACCTTCAAGAACATCTACGCTTTTATACCCTAGCCTACCTATAGCTTAACCCTAGCCTACCCTTATCCTTGCCCTAGCCTCGCATTTTCATCTCGGGCTCTTTTCGGAATGCCTGGACCCCGAGGAGGTCTAAGTCCAGCAGCAGCGTCTTTTTTGATGCCGATTTTCTCTGTTGCCCTGGGGGGGGGGGGGGGCTGCCCCAGGAACCGATTGCTTGCCCTTTCCAGTGGTGCCCGCACACTGCCTATTTGTCGCTGCATCACATACGGAGCCGCAGGGGGGGTGGCAGGGAGTGGGTGGGTTGGGAAGCATTCTTTTGGGAGGGGGGGGAGAGGGGAGGATGATAGTGCTTGCGATGCTCAAACTAGAGTCCGTAGCCACCTGCTGTCGAACACCTGCCCAGCTGCCACTTTGAGCTGCCACCTGTCGGCCATTCTGCAATTTCACAAGCATCTCCTTTTTCGTTGACTCGTGGATCTCCGGGCGGGGCCTTCTGGAGCCTTGGCCAGTGAGGGGCTTAACGCGCGGTCTCTCAATTGCGCGCGGTGTGTCTTGCTTGCCAGTGGCGTGCAGTTTGGAGCGGCCGCCATCCTGTTCCGACAGACCAACGCCGTGTGGGTTGTCTTCGTGACGTGCGCGGCAGCCATGGACATGCTCCTTCCAATCTCCCCTCCCCCTCCCCCTTCCCTCCCCTCCCCCCCTCCCTCTTTGCCTCCTGGCCTTCCTCTCCCCGGCGCAGACACCCCCCCGGCTGAAACTTTAGGGTTTGGCCAAACCCTGGGCCCTACTGCTAGCCATAGCGGCCCCCGCGTTCGCCGGAGAGCCTTTGCCAGGAAGACGACAGGTGGCAATTCCGGAAGTAACGACGACGCTGGGTCGAGGAGAACGCGCGGCGGCGGCGGCGGCGGAGTGGAAGCGCGAGAGGCGCGCTCTGGAGAGCTGGGCTTGCCGCACGACGAAGGTGCGCACGCGCGCACTTACATCTGCTGCTGTCGGTGCTCCAAGGACCTTCGATTCTGTGACATTGTGAACCTCACAAGGGAAGCTGCGCCCTCTGGACAGGTGGCTCCTCGTGGTGTGTGTGGTTTTTAAAGGCGAAGAGGGAGGGGGAGGAGGGGGGAGGAACGGGGTGGAGGGGGCCAGGAGTCCGGCGCTGCGTGCCCACAGAGATTGCCTGAGTGAGCTGGCAAGGTTTGCGTTGCGACGCGGTGCCATGTGTCTCACGTCCCCTTAAGCAGTTGAAGGCAATCAAAGGGAGCTGCATAACTTCAAGAGCCGCCGCTACCACACACACTGCCGCCTCGCAGAACCTCCTTGCGATTCATTTCGCGGATGCAAAGGGGCACAGCCTCGCCACGGCTACTCATCTCAATATTATTACTCTGAACCCGAGATAGAGCAAGTGGCGACGCGCCAAAGCGACTGATGCGAAAAGCGATGGGGAGTGATTCCATGTTGATCTGGGTGGGTTCCAAAGCAAGCCCACTCTGGAGACTGCTGACATGGGCGTTGCCCGCCACCAGCGAGCACCGCCGCCTCTCCCACTTTGCTTCTCTAATTGTTTTTTTCCGGTTCGCGTCCTGTGAGGCTCAGAGAATGCATGCTCGCACACGCAATAGTTGCAATAGGTTCGAGTTTGAGCATAGGGTTCAAGGTAAGGGAGGCAATAGTTACGATGGGTTCCTGCTCATCCTCGTCTTGTCTGGCCTCGCTGGAGGGGCCGCCGCCCGCTCTGACTCGCCGTCGGCAGCTCGGAGGGGCCGGCCGGCAAGGCATGCGCTGGAAGCCATGCGCTGTCAGCAGTAGGTCAAACGTGCAACAGTCGCGATCATTCCATGTCCTCAGGGGGTCAGAGCTGGAGCGGGTGCAAGCAGCTCGCAGGCGCAACATTCTCCGCTCTCTCGTCTGCGACACGCGCTAGCATCTGTGCCTTCTTGCAACGAGCCGTTTGGGGTCATCGAAGGCTCTCTCGCCAGGTCTTGAATTCGCCTGCGGACTTTCTCTTTTCCTTATTGGAGGAAAGATATAACACTCTTCTGCCTTGTGTCTGCTCGAAATATCTCCAGCTCCAGACACCAGAGGGCAAGCAAGGACTTGACATGCAATGCAGTGGAATGGAATGGGGTGGATTCAAAGGAAACGGAGGGAAAAGAAATTGGAAGGAAAGACTCATGCAGCCCAGGGGCAAGCACATGCTACGCCTGCGTGCGTGCGCGGGGGGGACGGGGACGGGGACGGGGACGGGGACGTTTGCGTGGGTGTGCGGCGGAACGCAGGCGTGGTGCGGTGCGTGGCGCTGCTGGTGGCGCGCGCGTGGCACCGCAAGCTGCAGCTGCTGCGCGCCTTTGGGCCCCTTGTGGCCGTCGTTGCCGCGTTTGCCGCCTTTGTGGTGCACAATGGGGGCATTGTCGTTGGTAACCACGCTTTCCTCTCCCCCCCCCCCCTCCCTTCCCCCTCCCCTTTTATTTTTGTAGGCACATGAAGCACATAACACGCCTACACATGCCAGACACAGACACATGCACATGCACACAGTGAGCGGGAGAGACGCATGCCCATTGAACTTTTCCCCCTTGTTTTCTGCCGATGGGCATCTCCTGGTTGTGCCACTTGTCGCTGTGCTGGACCTTCTCTCTGGCGCACACCCCTATTGGTCCCAGCTGGCGTAGGCTGGGGTGATGCGACCGCTCCTCTCTCGCAGAGCTGGGAGAGGTCGTCATGCTGCAACAGGAAGCAGCCCCATGCATCAGGAGAGCAGCAGCAACAAGCACATGCACACAACACCAGGACCCAACGCGGCAGGCAGTGGGTGAGGGCGGAGCCCTCAATGGTGCCCGTCTGTCTCCTCGACAGCTCTGCCTGAGCCTGCGCAGCGCGCAGTGCAGTCTGTATTGGGCTGTTTTACGTGCTGCATTTTAAGGTTGTATTCGAATCAAGATGGGACCTGAAGGTATGGGGTCGGGAGCTGGGGCTGCGGGAAAGGAACTCCCAGTGTCCCCGGTGTCCCCGGGGTTCCCACTGTTGTGGGTCTCTTGAATGGCTCTCGACTCGTCTTGCGTCTCACGGCTCCTGTTGTACCTGGGGGCAGTCGGACCTGTGCAGTGCATGTCGCGTGTGCGTGTATGCATGTGTTTGTGTGTGTGCGTGTTGTGCGCGTGTGTGCGTATGTGCCCCGTGTGTGCGTCCGGGTGTGTGCATTTGGGCGGGTCCGTGTGTGTGCGCGTGTGGTGCATTCATGTGTGTATGTTTGTGTGTGTGTGTGTGTGTGTGTGAGCGCGCGCGTGTGCGTGTGTCTGTGTGTGCCCCATGGCAAATGGCAGAAATCTTAGTGTGATATGGCACGCTGACCCTTCTTGTGCATCCGCCACACGTGCGGGCTCCTGAGACTTGTTGCGGTGCTCATGCGGGGCGGGCGGCACGGGGCGGCGGGCTGGCAGGAGCCAAGGATGCGCACCAGGTGGCGCCGCACTGGATGCAGCCGCTATACCTGGCGGCCTTTACAGTACTCGCGCTCGCGCCCCTGCACTTGGCGCCTGCCCGTGTCTGCCACGTCATTGGCGGGGCGCTCACTTGCCTGCGGGCGGCACCTGTCAAATCGTCCCTCATTGCTGCGGCAGCAACCTCGGCAGCTTTTGTCGCTGTGCACTACTACAGGTGCGTGGCCCCAGTGCTGCTGATCAGGACACCTGGCAACCTGCTCTGCACCCCCCCACATGTGGGACTGTTTGCACGGCCTATCCAGCTGGGCACGTCTGTCCATCTGCAGATGTGTGTTCATGGTGCCGTAGGTTGTCTTCTATTTTCCTGGGGGCTGTAGCCAGCACGAGTGCGTGTGCGTGTGCGTGTGCCTGTCTGCATTTTGCCCGCCTGCATCTTCCTGTGCGTGTGCGTGTGCGTGTGCTTCTGTGGGCGTTGGTGCGTGTGCACGCCCCCGCAATGATGATGGCTCAGCCGCGACGACTCAGCAAGCGCACGCGCTGAAGTGCCTCGAGCCCTCTGGCCCGTGTCTGTCAGTCGTGTGCACTTCCCACGTCCTGTCATTACTCAAGGGGGCCTCGCTGTTCTTGATCAGCGTCGCTGGAGTTCTTGTCAGACGCGTCGTCATAGGCCTGAACGGCCGGGCAAAGGCCCCCCTCCTGCGTGTGCCGCATGCGCGCAGCCAGCGTGCAAACACCTGGCGGGTCCATCTCCAATGGTTCCAATCCTCCGTGCGCGGCTCTGGCTTAGCAGCTGCCACCTGTCAACGGGCTGAGGCTGATGCGTGTAGCAGCTGCTGCCAGCGTTGCTGACGAGGCAGGCACAACCTATGGCTGCTTGCTGAGTCACTCGCCGCTCTCTCTGGGCTCTTCCAGCCAGGCGCCCTTCCCTGCCGCGTTGCTTCTATGTATGCATATGAGCACGCATGTTTTCTACCTTCTCAAAACCTCCATGCAAGCACGCGCGCTGAGGGGGCTTTGGGCTGCAACGGAGCCCGGCCCCAAACAGGGTGCCAACTCCAAGCCATGTCCCACTCAGCAGCAAAGCAGCACCACGCGCGCTGAGCGGGTGCTTGGGCTGCGATCGATTTTGGAGCCCGGTTTCAAAGAGGGTGCTTGGGTTCTCTCCAAGTCACTTTCTCAGTCAGCGGCAGAGCTGCAGCGGCAGCCGACCAGCCTCTGACGCCCCGCCCGCGCGCCATGTTTCGTCGACATGTGGCAAGCTGTGCGTGCAGCATCGCCCACCCGTACCTCCTGGCTGACAATCGGCACTACCCCTTCTACATCTGGAGGAGGGTGGTGGGCGCCTCTCCCACCAGCAAGTACTGGCTCGTCCCCGCCTACCTTTACGCAATGCTCTCGCTGCACGACGCGCTTCGTGAGTTGCCCTCTCCTTCCCCCTGCCCTCTCCCCTCCCCGCTCCTCTTCCTCTTTCCCTTGCTTAGTGTCCCCAGATTTATATCCGTTCCACCTTGAAGGCAGACAGGCACACGTACGCTAGCGCACACACGCACACACATGCACGCACAAATGCACGCACAAACACGTACGCACATATGCACACCCGCGCACACAGCACACACACTATACACACAAACACACACGCACACGCGTATACGTACATGCGCACATATACTCTTTCAGCGCATGAACATATCCACATATATGCACACACGTGTCTAAAAATGTGCCCCATGGCTTGGCCTTCTTTGGGTGGCCTCGTAACTCTCCATCATGATGGGCCAGCCCTTGCTTGGAGTCTCCGCACTGGGTGCTGCTGAAGGGCCGGTGCCATGTGGGGGAGCTCTATGATGCCTGTGCCTTCATGCCTGCATCTCAAGCTCGCATGCCTGTATTTGCTGTGTGGCTGTGTGTGTGTGTGTGAGAGAGAGGGGGGGGGGGAGAGAGGGAGGGAGGGAGGGAGGGAGGCGAGGAGGGAATGAGGGACGGAGGGAGACGCAGACAGAGCCAGAGAGGCAAACAGGGAGGAAGGGTCTGAGGAGAGGGGCAGATTGAGGGGTCGAGAAACCGAGACTGACTGGAGACTATCTTCCCGTGTATTGTCCGAGCCTCTGTGCATGTGTGTGTGTGTGTGTGCGTGTGTGTGTGTGCGTGTGGGATAATGTGCTCTGGCAGGACGGCAGCAGAGGCCCTTGTGGCTGCTTCTCTTCACCTTGGCAACGATGGCGGTGCTGGTGCCGGCGCCTCTTGTGGAGTTCCGATACTTCACCATCCCCTTCATGCTCATATTCCTGCACACCCCGCT
This sequence comes from Mesotaenium endlicherianum, assembly GCA_009602735.1. Classification (NCBI taxonomy): domain Eukaryota; kingdom Viridiplantae; phylum Streptophyta; class Zygnematophyceae; order Zygnematales; family Mesotaeniaceae; genus Mesotaenium; species Mesotaenium endlicherianum. Next base: position 527,908 of record WELA01002318.1, read on the forward strand.
GGCGAGCGAGAGATGGGCCAACGCTCAGCTCGTTTGCATCATCGTAGGCTTCTCTGCGGTCAATGCCGTGACGACGTACATGTTTGTGTTCAAGCCGTTCAAGTGGCCCGGCGAAGGAGGCCTCCAACGCTTCATGTGGTGATGAACATGCTAGCGGTCGCTTAGCTCAAGTGGCCGGGGGCATCTTAGCATGCGGCGAGTGAGGAAGTTTGTAACCAGCCGCTTTCTTTCCGCTTTCTTTCTTGTACTACCAAAGATGCACACCAAAAAAAATTATCTAGCATCAGCTGATAGGAGGCTGTTGCTCTTCAAACCTGTGTCAGTGTGCATGGAGAGGTGTTGTTGACATCAGTGTCGTCAATCTCTCATGTTGCCGCGCGTCAAGCCATGGGGAATTTGTTCCAGAGGGGAGGGGTCTTGCCTAGAAGAAGTGGGTCCTGGGCGGGCGTTGCTGACTATTAGTTTGAGCCTTGCCAGACCTGGGGAAGGGTCCAATCGAGGCCTGTATATGCACAGCCCCGCATGCCCAGCCCAGTCCAGGGCCTGAGGTTGGGGTCTTGAGAGACTTCTGTACATTGCAGGCTGCTTCGAGTTTTTTCACAACTTTGAGGTTCACACTGAAAGGAGGGGCATGCACGCGAGTAGCAAAGAAAATACACTGTGCGCTCTGCGGAAAGAGAGCGTGCATGTTTGGCAGCTTGGTGGCATGGTTGAAAACTTGATCTTTAAAAATGGATTCCAGGTCTGGGTGTATGCACCCACCCGTGCTCACATGCACCGAACAAGAGTGGCGCAAAAGTAGACTTTCGACTGAGGTGCAATCACGGCAAACGTTCCCCACATTGCACGCAAGAACCAAGCACTAGTACTAAGTACATCAATGTACGCATTCCAATTCACCGTAAAATGTTTGCATGATCGGGCTGTATATCTGACTTCAGAATCTTGATTTGGCATGCACATGTGGCATATGTATGCAGCTCGAAGGTGTCTTCATAAGCTAGAGCCAATCACACACCTGCACATTGATCGAGGCTGTGTATGCAGATCAAGTATGAGCAATTAAGAACCTGAGTGCTTGATGAGACACACAATCAATGCTACTTGTCAGTGAGGTAGTTTAAACCTTTGGATGGCTATGACAATGCCATCATTAATTTCAGTCACAGTGCACAACCTTCTTGGAAGAACAAAACCCCCCAGGCCACCATCAAGTCATGTCATACATGCACCCATAGTGTTTTGATTTAGTTGGGTTGTCAATTGAGAAGGCCATCAAGAAGCATTGCTATGGCTTCCCTGTTGTTGCCAAGGGAGCAGCTATCCGAGCTGCGTTCACACTCACCATAGGAGAAAGCTCCGCCCAGCCAAGATTGAGAGTCAAGATAATTGATAAAATACAATCAGCGATTGAATAATATTCATAATTGTACAGCTCTAGGCACAAGTCTACGCCGGCCACAATTGGACGATAGCAAAAACCGGCACAAGCGCATGCCTGCCAAAAACTTTCGAAATCTATACCCGGCCATGCCCCTGCTTCATCGTCCCTTGCCAGACGCACCTTCTCCCCTTGCACCCAATAAGACGAAACGAAAATAAGAAGACAAAATGCCTAAAACAGCATCAAAAAAACTCAATAAACCCCCCCTCCCTCGATGCTATCCTCCTCCACAGCCAGCTATCGGTCGCTAGTGAGTGTTCGCTGCAACTGCTTGGGCATCGGGCCGTTTGCTTGCGCCCCAAGGAGCTGCCGCGCCTGCAAGCTTGCGGCCTCCGACCCGCTACCGTCCTCCCTCGACGGCCCCGCCGCCTTCTCGCCAGCTGGCGCCTCCGCGTGGTCCCCCACCAGGTACTCCTCCAGGAGGTCGTCGTCTGTGCCGAAGTAGCGGTCGCCGAACTCGCCCATCCCCGGCACCACGCGGAAGTCCTCGTTAAGGCCCGCGTCGATCTCCGACGTCACGATCGTCACGCGCGGGAAGCGCTTGCACACCACGTGGATGCCCTCGGGCGCCTGCACATGTCAAAACGCCGCCCCACACCCAACCGCCCCCCAGCAGCCCAGCCCAGCCCAGCCCAGCGCGAGGCCAAGCACCAGCACCACGACCAGGACCAGGACCAGCACCAGCACCAGCACCACCACTGTAAGCGAGATGGGCAGATACGGTCAGGACGCTCTAGCTCCGCAAGGCTGGAGTGGGAGCGCTGTGCCAGGGGTCGGGCTGGAGGGATGCCGGCCGCGCTCCCAGACGTGCGCCTCTTGATGAACGTCACAAGGAAAGGCGGCAGGGAGAAAGGATGACGAAGGAGAGAAGGGGGGGAAAGAGAAGGGAGAAGACCAACAGAGGAAGATAGCGCCAGTAGAGGCGAGGGGGAGAAGGGGAGAGGTGGACAGAGGAGAAGGAGGATTAGGAGTGGATGACTAAAATGGGGGGAGGGGGAGGGGAGGGGCGGCAAAAGGGCGGCTCTCACGGAGATGAGGTTGAGGAAGATGATGTGGTGCTCCGGCACGCCCTTGTTAGCCAGCAGCTCGATGGCCTTCACCGCCGAGTTGCCTGCAGTGCTCCCCCCCCCCCAAAAAAAAAGACGCCACCCAAACGCCCCGCCGGGCAAACCCCCAAGTACGCCCATCAGGACGCGAGCAGCTTGTTTGTAGGGACATGCAGCTTACCCAAGAGCGCCGCGAAACACGTGGCACGCGTGGCCAAACGAAGGCCTGAGAACAGGAGGTCGCAGTTCTTTCTACACTGGGAAGAGAAAAAATAGCCAGAAAATAGCTTTGTACGGGCACAACACAAGCTGAGAATTGGCGGCTTATTCTCGTGGGGTGCCTCCTGCACGCGAAGAGGTAGACATGGAAGTGGCAATAGAAGCAGGAGGGAGAACACGAGGAGATTGCAACGAGCTACGGAAGAAGCAAATAAAAGAACACACACACGCGCGCACAGTCTGCCAGAAGATGTCGCCAGCGCCGTCGAGAAAACTCTTGCCCACCCCGAGGCAGCACTAGTATCAACCATTGGATAAGTTGAGCACCTCGCTGTCAACTCATCACAACCCGGCGCTGTAGAAGGACAGCTGTCAGCCTTGGCGGCACTGCAGCAGCGGAGCTGGGGCCTCAGAATCTGTCTGTCTGACCAATTCGAGGCATTTGGCACAGTTCGGACCAAACCCCGAGGCATGCCCGTACGGGAGCAGTGGCAGTCTGCTGAGGAGAGAGCCACACAAACACCTGTACACCTACAGGGCCCCACTGTTGGGCCGCACTGCCAGCCGTCCCGGGGGACAGCAGGTGAGCAAGCGGCCCCCGCAAGGATTCTCTCTGCAGCATCGGAGGGCCCCGCGGCGCAGAGAATTGGAAGCGGACGCACGGGAAGGGGAGCTCAAAGCCAGCACTGACAGCTGCCATGCGCCAGGACAGATGTCAAGCACGCACACACGCGCGCACACACACACACCTGTGGCCAGGATGGGGTCCAGGAGCAACACGTGGCGCTCCGCGATGTCCTTCGGCAGCTTCTCGTAGATGAGCTGGCGAGAGGGTTGACACAGCACACATTCCCGACAGGATCGACGCGCGCACATACATACACGCACATACACGCACACGCACACGCACACGCACACACGGCATTGATGCACGTCAGTCAGTCAGTCAGTCAGTCAGTGTCGGCAGGGGCAGGCCTTTGCCTTCAGGCAGGCGAGTCACACGACACTTTTGCTGCTGGCGGTCGTCCCACACGCTTTCGTCAAGCTCCCGAGTGCACACGGCACACACACAGGCGCGCGCGCACATACACACACACACACACACACACACCTACCTCTACACACGCGCACGCGCGCACGCGCGCACACACATGCACTCACATGCACACATGAATACGAACATAAACACACACGCACGCACGCACGCATGCACGCACGCACGCATGCACGCACGCATGCACGCCCACCTGCTTGCCGTAGTCGCCCTCGCGGTGGATGAGGATCTTGCCGATCGTCATGCCCTTGCAGCACGCGCGCAACGCATTCTCCATGCTCTCCCCGCTGCCGCGCCCGCCAGCCGCGCCCCACCGCCGGGGCAGCCGACCAGTCAACCAAAAGATCACCCGGCCAATGGCAGCAGCAGGGCAGCAGGCCGAGGCAGAGGACAGAGGGCAGCACGCGGCGCATTCTACTATCAGAAGTGAGAAGGATGCGCAGGACTCCGTTGATAGCGCGAGGGAGCGTACGCCTCAGATAAGTTGTATCCCCCCCCCCTCCCCCCCGCGCGGCTCTGGAAAAACATCCTACTAGAAGGAGGGCCAAGCACACGTGCATGGCGGTGGCATGTGCCTTTGCGCGCCTGTGTATGTGTGTGTGTGAGCGTATGTGTGTGTGTATCAGCGCCTGCGTGTATGTGTGTGTGTGTGGGTGTGTCTGTGTGTGTGTGAGAGAGAGAGAGCAAGAGAGAGAGAGAGAGAGGGGGGGAGAGAGAGAGAGAGAGAGAGAGTGCTTGCCCGTCAGAAATGGCAACAATGTGCAAAAACTGAGAGAGTGGAAAGGAGGGAAGAAGAGAGAAGGGCAAGGAGAACACAGCAAGAGAGGGGCAGCAAGGGTCTGGGGTAGAATAAAAGAGTGCGGGAGGGCGGGGAAGAGGGAAGCAGACCTGCGAATGATGGAGACCCCGCACAGCTTCTTGCAGAAGTCCACGCCCACGTACGTCGACCCTGCCGGAGAGAAGATAAAAGCGCGAGAACCAATGCGGGTCAGACGCACGCACAACCACTTCACACGCGCGTACCTACTTTGTGCCCTCGTGCAGGCCTGCACGCATGCGCGCGTGCATGCATGCGCACACACACTTGTGCACTAGCACAAGCATGCCCGCGCAGGTTCCTTCACGTGCAGAGAAGAAAGGATGCACGCGTGCAAGGCTTCCAGCCGGCACTCCATCTGACTGGCCCTCTGAGAAGTCAGCAGCAGCTCTGTGTCCTACCCTCCGTCACTCACATCCGCACAGCAGTTGCAAAACATCAGTCCCGCATACAGATACCAGGAAAGTAAAGGTAAGCGAGACCAGCGGGGGACACACACGTACATCTAGGGAGAGGGAGAGGGGGAGGGAGAGAGAGGGAGGAGAGGGAGGAGGCAAGGAAGGGAAACAGGGGGAGCGGGAGGAGGAAATGGAGAGGGAGAGGGGAGAGATGCAGAAAGGAGAGGGAGAGAGAGAGGCAGAGGAAGAGAGAGAGGGAGAGGAAGAGAGTGAGATAGCGAAGGCGAGGGAGGAGGCGAGGAAGAGAGGGAGGCATACAGGGATAGGGAGAGGGAGAGGGAGAGGGAGAGGGAGAGAGCGCATGCGAGGCACGCACCCGTGGGGGTGACAACTTGCATTTCCGTGAAGGGCAGGTGGCCCAGCCCGTGCTCCACCACCTGCACATCACCCCACCCCAGGCATTTGGAAGCTTTCAGAAGGATCTCAGAAGGGTTCTTCCGTAAGCATGTGCTCGCAGGACCGCCACACGGGCTGAGCAAGCTGCCAACTGTCCCTCCTCTGCTTGCCCGCTTGGCGGCTTGTGCATGCCGGCATACACAGAGGCAGGCACGTGCACGGTCACGAGTCTGAGGGGGAGAGGAGGGTGTGGAGTGATGTTGCCTAGAGTGCATGCCCCCCCCAGCGATCAAAAAAACAGCGCAGCGCCCTGACATGTGCATGTGAGTGCGTGCGTGCGCGCGTGCAGTTTCCTGTGTGACTTTTTGTTCGTTGTCTCTTTTTCTGTGTCAATTTTTGAGCGCGTGCATGGGAATGTGTGTGTACGTGTGTGTGAGTGAGTGAGGGAGAGAAAAAGGTTTCTCTGATACCTCGTGTACTCTCTCTTTGTGCCCCCTCAGACAGCGAGGTGGCACGCTACAGGCAGAGCAGAAGAAGAGAGAACCCCAGGCCCTGAGGCTCTAGTTGTCCCCTTCCTCTAACTAACAGTCCACCCCCCCTCGCCCCCCCNACGAGGGACGGGGAAGGGCAGCGGGTGACTCACGAGGCGGATGAGGCGGTCGGCGTAGAAGACAAAGTTGTGCTTCTGCGTCTCGCGGTTGCGGATCAGCGTATGCATGCCCCGGATCTGAAACGGACACACGCACAGACAGGGACAGACAGATAGACAGGCACGGACAGCGCACGAACAAGCGTGAACAAGCAGTTGGGCTGGATGAGCAAGGATTCAACGGACAACAGCGCGCGCGCAAACGCGGCCGTACCGACGGGCGAGAGGCCGGACAGGAAGGGGGGGCGGACCTGAGGGCAGCCAGACAAACCGAGCAACCAGCCAATGCGCACACACGTCCAGGACTGACAGGTGATGCGCGGAGGAACGGGTAAACACACGCAACACAAACATTGGCATGCGAGAGCAGGCAAGCAGGCAGGTGGACATGCGAGCGGCCGGGCGGGCGGGCNCGTGCTGCCCCAGCTTTGTGCGGATGTGCTGCACGATGAGGTCGATGGCCACGTGGTTGTCGCCGCCGCGCGGGATGATGACGTCCGCGTACTTCTTCGTGGGCAGCACGAAGTCGTCAAACGCCGGCTTCACAAACTTGGCGTACTGCCGGCCCGCGACCGTGCGCACACGCGAAAGCGTCCGGAGCGCGGCAGGGCGGGAGAGGCGGCGGCAGCGGCGGCGGCGGCGGCAGCGGTACGAGCACAGACAGGGAAGGGGAGGGCGCACGGCAGCCAGGTGGCGCACGCCTGTAAGACCGGCAGCCAGCAGCAGGGAGGGACTAGCAGAGAGACTGGCAAGTGGACGGACACAGGCAGGCTGACAGAGAGATGGAAAAACAGACAAACAGACTGACATTCATGCGGGCAGAGAGGCACTGAAAGGCAGACAGGAGTGGACAGGAGGGAGGCAGGTAGGCAGCGGCACGGCAGGCGGTCCCTAGGGGAAAAGTGCGCAAGCGCCAGTCAGAGCAGCAGACAGAGGCACCGTCCACCAATGCTGGGTGGGGCATGCATGCATACATTTGTCAAGGATGCCACAGCCAGGCACCGACACCCACTGGTGCCAGGCCTTCAGTCAGTCGGCCTCATGTTGGACGTGCATGGGGGAGCGGGAAGGCAGGGCAGGCACTTGGGAGTGCTAGACACAGACAGCCCCTCACCCTCCCGCGGCCGGGCAAGACACCCAGTGCAGGCGAGAGTCAGCCGGCAGCAGCAGCAGCAGCCGCCTGCCCGTGAGATAGCCCATTGCATTGAAGACTCGACAGGGGCGTGCCACATGCGCGCACACACGCAGCATGTGAGCACGCAAGCACACAAGCGTGACAGTAGGGCATGCGCAGCCCTGAGTCACAGAAGCATGCACCAGCCCTCGACTTGATGACATCCGCGGCCGGCGCGCGTGCTGGCGTGCAAGGGCTGAGGAAGCTGCAGCCTCTCAGCCCACACAGCCGCACCCCACACAGCTGTCGGCCAGCACAGCTCTGGCGCCCTCTGCCAGGACCCGAATGGAACAGCAAGAGCAAGAGCAAGAAATTCCCTCGACGTCCGCAGGTCCTGCTTCTTGTTCTCCATGGCTAAGGCTTTCCCTCTGTTTCCTCTCGAACGGCGAAGCGTCACAGGAAGGAGAACCAGAGGGAGAATATGAGACGTACAGAGTGTGTGTGTGTGTGTGTGTGTGTGTGCATGTGCGTGTGTGTGTGTGTGTTTGTATGGTTTGAAAAAACATAAAGAGATAGGCAGCGAACAAGAGACAGCAAGTGAGTCGGAGTGAGTGCAAGAGAGAGAAAGGGAAGGGGGGGGGGGGGGGG
>WELA01002318.1:537983-577440 GCA_009602735.1 Mesotaenium endlicherianum
CTCCCTCCCTCCCTCCCTCCCTCCCTCTCTCTCTCTCTCATATTTTCTGTCCAAGGAGAAAGAGCAAGCCTCTTCCAGTGCCCGATTGTGTAGGACCTCATGCATGCGTCTGACTAAACTGGGGGGGAACAGAAGAGATGAGGGGGAAGGGGGGAGAGATGCTGAAGGCGGGGTTACCAGGGTGGTCGAAGTTGTACTCTGTCACAAACTCCTGCTCCTCGGGCGTCAGCCCCCGGTAAAACGAGTCCTACTCTCACACAGGCACGCACGCACACACGGACAGAGAGAGAGGGGGAGGGGGAGAGAGCGCGCCCATAATTGTGGAGCGTCAGAGGGGGCCACACTCGAGGAGCACTCTCATGGCTGCATCTGACTAGACCGCTGGTTCGCCAGCTGGGCTGGGCGGGCGGGCGGGCAGGCGGGCGGCCTGCTACGGGATGAAAATGGCGCACTTGGTTGCTGCGAGTGTGGTGGTGGTGGTGGCGGTGGCGGCGGAGCGTGGATGGTGACAAGCATCAGCCAGTCTCTCTCGAAAGGCTGCATCCTCCGCAAGCCTCGCCACGCACTGCATCCCGTCTGTCGTCTCTCCCTCTCCCTCTGTGTCTGTGAGTGTGTGTGCGTGTGTGTGTGTGTGCGTGTGCGCGTGTGCGTATGTGCGCGTCTGTGTGAGTGAGAGAGCGTGTGATTGGGTGCAAGAGAGTTCCTCCGATGTTCTCTGAGCCACATCAGCCCCTGGCTAGCTTCAGTCCCCTCATCCTCAGAGTGTGAGACGAGCCCCTCCCACCCCCCTATCACCACCACCAGCAGCAGCAGCAGCAGCAGCAGCCCTCACCTGGTTGACGAGGACGACGCGGTGGTCGTGGAGCTGCTGGATGATCTGATCGCACACCGTCGTTTTGCCCGAGGCCGTGCCCCCCGCCACTCCTGCACGTCTCTACAGGCACTGCCCGTCATCCATCACTCTTCTCGCACAAGGCACACAGCGCACTTCCCTCACTTCAAGCGCCACACGAGCACACATCACACACAGCGAGGCATGCGCACTGAAGCATCACAATCCGCCCACAAACATGACGCACCCCACACACGCACACACACACGCACACACACACACACACACAAGCAGAGACAGGAGAGACAAAGACCGAGAAAGAGAGGCAAAGAACCAGATACCGATGGAGGCGAGTCTGAAAATAGTCTGCAGCCACACGTGTGAGCAGGGGAGTCAGCAACCCCAGCTTGCTACTCACAGCAGCTTCTGTCACATGCACTGAATCTGGACAAGGTTCTGGCTCCCATTACAGACCAATTGCAGCTCGTGTGCTCCAGGCCTCCTGGGGGCACATGTGGGGTGGGTCCGCAGGGGAGGACAGGTGGCAGAGAGCTGAGGGCTCGCTGACCTATGAGGAAGGGCTCCCGATTGGCCGACGAGGCCCGCGCACGCGTGTGACTATCGATCTCTGCTCGTATGCCCGACAGGTGTGCTCTGCTGCTCACCTGCGCGCCCCTCATAACGTGGGCAAGCACAGCCAGCAGCAGCCAGCAGAGAGTTCCTCATTTAAGCTCGCCCTATAATATGGATATAATAACATATATATGAGCTCTATCTAAGCCGTGCTCGTATCTTATGGAAGCAAGGCCATCAAGTAGCCCCAGTACGATTCACATTCACATGTAAGCTTCTTTGTCTCCAGACATATAGAAAGAGAAAGAGAAGCTTCCTTGTCTCCAGACATACAGAAAGAGAAAGAGATAGAGCGCCTGGAACTTGCTCTTCATACCCAAAGTTTGACAGTCCACTCCCTTCACTCCAGGGGTCAGCCCAGAAACGAAGAAGCACCATACCAGTCTTCCTCTAAAGTACAGTGCGACCACTGACGGGAGGATGATCACCCACGGCTGCCCAGAGGGCATCAGTCTAGAGGCAGCGCCAGCAGACAGGGACTCCTGGCCAAAGTGCAATCTGTGGTTCAAGGAGGGGCTGCCTCAGAAGTATCCAACGAACCTGCATGGCTTCTTCAATGTCCTCCAGAAAAGGCCTGCCTGACGTTTTCGTGGGAGCCTGCGACATGCCTAAAGACATTGTACCCGTTTTCCTGCTCCCAGTTGCAGCTTAAGGGTTCAAATTCACAACTGCTCCGGCCGACCTTTCCAAGGAGCACCTAATTTCCCTCCGTCGAAATCCCGTCAACGTTCTGCATATCACCAGTCAATTTACCTTGATCTCCTAATTTTGTACTCTTCTTCGAGCTGAATTTCTTTGAATATATTCTGATCATCATCAATATCCCCCAGCTAACATCTGCTCATACCGCAAGCATCCTCTGTTGAAAGAAGCAGGAAATCAGGCTTGAACCAAGGCTGATTGATGCAACTGGGTCAAATCACCTGGCAGACTTGGTGCAACTTAGAGCCCCTTAACTTAATTCCGAAGCATTCAGCCCCCAATTGCCTCACCATAGTTACCAGTTAGCAGCAGTGTGCGCCCACTTCACCTCTTCGGTTTTCACTCCTAACCGAGTGTGAACGGTAGCACAAGCAACGACTCGATCGCGACTGCGAGATGCTGCGAAGCAGCGAGAGGCGGAGTCCATTCCTAAGCACTCTCGAGGACGTTTAGCACGCGTATGGGGAGGACCTGCTGGCAGAGTAAGCTATTTTTTGATTTTTTTTATGATTCATATATTATATTCAAGCAAAGAACAGAGAAGAATTATCAACCGACAGCTTGCAACTTTTGAAAGCTTGTTCAAAGGTATTGACATTAGTAGTGATACATAGCTGTCGCGACTGCTATCCACTTGACGGTGGCGCACGCACAGCGCAAGCCACGGCCGCCCAGGTACGGGAAGTCAGCGTTGACTCACCGACCAGGGGACAAGTTATCTCAGTCAGCGGTCATGTCAAAGTCGTTATCACTGTCAAAGTGGTCACGACACGTCAAACCCACACCCAGGGATGGATGGGGACAAAGTAGTCAGCCGAAAGGCTAGGGGTATGGAACCAGCAAGTGCCCGGAAAGGTGCTGATCAATTGGCTATCTAAGCCAAGTACAGCAGGGATGTTGCAGAGGCGTCGTGTGCCACCTCAGCCAAGACCCTCAGGTGACTAGTCACGGCTTGAGCGTTCATCCTAAACGCTGCCAGCCAGCCACATAGGTATGATTGTCAGCTGAAGAGCTAAGCAGTCACGCGCGACAATTCCAAGGCATGCATGCATGCGGAATGACAACTCCTAAGCTGTGTGAGAGCTGCTAGGTAAGGACGGCATGCAAGCTAAGCACTGTGACTAAGCACTAGCATTCTCAAGAGAGGATAATGTGTGGTGCCTGTGAAAGGCACGAGTCCTGCTTGAAGCTGCCTCATTCTTGCTCGCATCGTTGTCAAAGGAAGCTGAAGGCGCAGAAGGAGCACGAAGAAGAAGGAGTTTCCAAGGCCATAAAAGAGCCGAGACGCCACACTTCTGCCGACACTGGAAGATTTCTTCCTAAGTGTATCATAAAAAGGTTAGACCTCAGAAGTCCCCAAGAGAGGATCTCGCTGGTAGAAAGTAGAGAGCTGCAAAATAGAATCTGTTAGGAGATTAGCACAGATTTGGGTCAAACGCCACAAGCGTGCGAAGGACACTTAAAATGGTGAGTGCTGTGTTAGTTTCCAAGTTCTCAGAAGTCTCAATTGTCAAATTGCTGATAGCAAGAGTAGTTTTAACAAGTAAAGCTCTCAGTGAAGAACTGAGTGAGCCCAGCCGAGCAGTGAAGAGCTGTTAAGGCGCGGTATTGAGTGAAGAGCTCAGACCAGGCCAGCATAGATGTGCAGTTTCAGAGTTTTATAAGCTGTGACTTGTGGAAGTTAAGCGAAAGCCTTGAAGGGCAATTTTCTTTGAATCTGGCATTGCCTGTTAAGGTGCTTAGACGTGATTTCAGCAAACCACAAAACTTGTTCATTCTGTAAACCCTCAACTTGGGCAAAAACCTGTGTGGAAGTAAAACACTTCTGTCCTTGTAAGGGAAGCTGAGGATATGATAAGTTTTTGAAAATTTCTACTAAGTGTTGGTAGGGTGGGATGAGGAATGGGTCAACCCCAGCCACTTTGCCACCGACACACGTGCGGGAGACCATCAACTCGGTCGATTTTCCCACGTGCGGCGACGCACCGACACGTCAACCAGGTTGAAGGCACACGTGCTGAGAAGCTACGCACGTGCCAGAGGTCCGACGCTGTTAGGCACGACATAGCTTTTGCTCCTGCTTTTTATTAATCAAAATGCTTCCATATATTATCTTTAAAGTTTTATGATAGTTCTATAACTCAAATGCCAAGTTCTCCACATCCTATTTTGCGCAATCCATTGTCATATATTTCTATACCTTGTACGATCACGATAAAAGCTTCTCACGTTAGGTGGTATGCTAATTGTGTGTTATTAAGGTTTAAGCAAAGCCGCTTGCTTGTCATTACTGAGTTTGCAATTACTTGAGGCTTGATATGTTTGGATGATCTTGCAAAAAAATAATAGCAAAGCATCACACTTCCTTAAAATTGGAAAGCCCAAGTTTTAAACTTCTATTGAAGCCCAGGCATCTACAAGAAAGTAGTTGTAGAAGACATCTCTTCTCGTGCCGCACGTATTTGGCATCTACACCGCAGCTAGCTTCTTTGTTTGGATCGTCCACGTCTTGCCCTTTTAGGCTTAATCATTACCGTATACACTGTACTTGGTTCCAAAGCACTAAACAGCAGCCGAGTCACTCTCGTGTGGGACAAAGACCTTGTGAGCCGACAATTTCCTCTTAAAAGCTCTGTGTTTTTACTTTGTTAGACTTTTCAACAAGTGGCAAGAATTGTAAACAAAAGGAGGACCAACCCTGATGCCTAACCTATAGCTTAACTCCATAGCTTGACCATTGTAGGCCATCCTTGTTCATTTGCAACACTTGAGCATATTGCAAACCTTTTGTTCAACATCCGTACGTTTAACGCAAGCTGTTCCGAGTGATAAAATACTAGCATATTGGCCTAGGTTGACGTACTAGGACTCCGTACAGCATATACATATGAATATAATCCTATGAAACAATCGTCCACATTATTCAATCACTTCCATCGAAAGATGCCTTCTTGCGGATTACTGGTTTAGAGAAAAAATATTGAATTTGTGTTTCAAAACACGATCGTCACTCTCGATTTAACACGATGTACAAAAGTTGATACATACAAGTGTTACAAATCTTATAGCCACACATGACTTGTGTAAATATACACGCTTAGCGTACTTTTGGCGTATCTCAACGTGCAATAGCAACTCAGCCGTACGTCCTTCATACGTATTACACCAATATGTATACTCCGTATCCGTATTTCATAAGCTGCATGATGGCGTAATCACAATCCCACCAGTAGTAGGGAAGTAAGTGCATGCTAAGTATTTTTATGCTCTCAATCAGTTTCAAAAATCTCGACCTCATGTGCTTTGCTTTAGCTCCGTCTACCTCCTCCTCCTTGTCATCCTTCTCCTCCTCCCTTGCTCTACTTGTCCTCCATGAGCCGAGAGCTGGCAAATGTGTCGAGGCCTTTCCGCTGTGCTTTGGCTTCATTGATTCAAGAGCTAATGCCAGCTTTTACGTTCTCTGAGATGCAATGCAGAGTAAGAATTACATGCCACGTCGATTTTCGATTTTGAGCAAAACTTTGTTGCCGCCGGAGAACTTGTTACCACTTGGCGGCACCTGCGACGTAGCTTTTTCGAAGGAGACCTGCAGGCAAATGCAATATTGGCGGCATCAGCAAGAGCCTCCGCCAACCGATTGCATCATGGATGCATACATTTTTGCCAGCTATCGGGTGCACCTTGACACAGGTGCTGACGAGCCGGCCCAGCAGCAGGCGCCACATGTAAGCACACGAGCGGGAGATGTTGGCTATTATCCAGGCTTTGAGGATTTGGCGACGTTATGTGGACGGACGGAAGGTGTTCATCAAGACCGACCACAAGAGCTTGGAGAAGTTTATGACGCAACCAACGTTGACACCAAGACAGGCAAAGTGGATGGAATTTCTGCAACAGTTCGACCACAAGATTGAGTACTTACCTGGGAAGATCAACCCTGCAGACGCTTTATCCAGGAGGTGTGACCTTGCAGCTGTCTCAGTCATCAAGGAGAATATGGACTTCAAGGAGAAGCTTCAAAGAGGTTATGAGGAGGACCCAGAGTTTGTTGATGGTGGAGCAGCTGAGTTCAACGCGAGTATGCAGAAGAAGGACGACATATGGTATTATTGTGATTCCAAGAGAGTGGTGGTACCTGACATCAAGGAGCTACGAGACTTACTACTTGCGGAGCATCATGACTGCTTATATGCTGGAAACTTTGGAAGCGAGAAGACGGCAAGCGTGCTGAAGCGGGAGTACGACTGGAGAAATATGGACAAGGACATCAAGGAGTGGATCAGGAGTTGCGATGCGTGCCAGAGAAACAAGACACCAAATCAAAAGAATGGAGGTACATTGCAGCCCCTGCCTATTCCAGAGTATCCTTGGGAGCAGATTGCTATGGACTTCATCACGTCGTTACCAGTGAGTGGTCAAGGGCACGATGCAGTTTGGGTTGTATCTGATAGACTCAGCAAGATGGCTCACTTCATTCCCATGAAGGAGACTTGTACGGCAGCAGATGTGGCACGGCTATTCATTGATCACATTTTTAGGCTACATGGGTTGCCGAAGGTGATTGTTTCAAATCGGGATCCAAGGTTTACTAGCAACTTCTGGCGGTTATTGTTTACTTTGATGGGGACCAAGTTGAGTATGAGCACTTCCTATCACCCTCAGACAGACGGGCAGTGTGAGAGGCTCAATAGAACTCTGCAAGAGGTGCTCAGGAGTTTCACTATGGAAGACCCTTCAGAGTGGGACAAGAAGCTACCAGGGTTGGAGTTTGCCTACAACAACAGCATGCAGGGATCCACCAAGCAGCCACCATTCGCTATGGTTTATGGGCGAGAAGTATATCATCCAGGGAACATCTTGTTGGAGAAGGCCATGGAGACTCAGGTTCCTACTACACAAGCTTTTATGAAGCAGATGGCCAAGACTTGGGATATGGCGAAGACGTGTATTCGGAAGGCACAGGAAGAGCAGGTCAAGCATGCTAACAAGCACAGGAGGGAAGTGACATTCCATGTGGGCGACAAAGTACTCTTGTCCACAGAGAACCTACCTTTCACAGGCAAGAGGAAACCGCGGGCACGGTTTACAGGTCCCTTTGTAGTGCTCAAGCAGGTGAATCCAGTGGCCTACAAGTTAGAACTTCCTTCAGGCTGGCGTATCCATGATGTGTTCCACGTCAGTTGTCTGCGGCCATACGTTGACCCGAATGAAGAACATCCAGGACGACTACCTACACCGCCACCACCGGTCAAGATCGATGATGTATTGGAGTATGAAGTGGAGGCGATTGTCGGCGATCAACGAGTCAAGCAAGGTCAACGATTTGTCCAAGAGTATCTGGTCAAGTGGAAAGGCTACCATGCGGACGACAACACGTGGGAGCCAGAGGCCAACTTGACTCATTGTAAGAGTAAGTTGAGACGTTATCTGCAGAATGCGTCGAGGACGTCGCATCTTGAGGAGGGGGATGATGTAAGGTCATAGGTTTATAAAGTGCATTTTTGAGTTTCATGAAAGTATGTTTTGATTGTATAGTAGTATAGAGTGCATTTTTGTGGTCATTTTGATATAAAGTTCATCGAATTTGGTCAAGTATTGAGAGAGTTATGGATTTCCGAAGNTGTTACGTATTTCTGAAGTTTAATTAGTTTTGAAGTCGGTTGACGATTGTCCTTAATTCGCGGTGAGCGCGACCGTCGGATTGACCGACAGCGTCGAGCGATCTGGCCCGTTAAAATGAACTCGAACCTTCACGTAAGTTCGGCTGACGCGGAGTGCCGACTAGGTCGATTTACCTAGAAGTTTCGATTTAGCCTAGCGCGTCTAAGATAGAATATTCTAGTAATGTCTATGTGGACGTCAATTCGGCCCGACANTATGTGGACGTCAATTCGGCTCGACACGTCAGATTAGACTGATCTGGTTTTCTCACGAATATTCTGGAAGGGACAATTTGACAAACATTTGAGGAAAATCCGTAGCTTCCTCCTAGAGAGAAGCACTTAGGCAGAAAATTATAAATAGGCATAACTTCTTTGTTTCTTATCAGTTTTCACTTCTGTAAATTTCTACGGGTTTGTAACGACAAGGCCTTTCATCTAGTTCATTTGTGAGCAGTTTCTTGCTACTCAAAATGTTGAGTATTTTTCCTAAGCTTTGTTAGTGATATGCCGCTGCACTCTCTAGTATGATCGCAACTAGTTCCTTTCCTCGTGAGTTACTACGCTTCCACTAGGGCACTCTGCCCCTTTCACCACATGTGGGGTGTGTGGCAGCCCCATTAGCGGTTGGCCATCCGCCGCCCATGCCCAACCCCCACAAGGACATCTAATATGAGCATGTTGTGATCAGTGGGAGAGAGTCCAAGTGGCAGGGCAACAAGGGTCATACATGTCGAGTGTCTCCCTAAAGCATAAGCCCCGAAAGAAAGTCCTACATGCACGTGCTCACCTGGTCAAGGCGGAACCCGGTCAGGTCCTTGATGCGACACTTGGCACCTCACGCTCATCTGCCGGCCAGCATTGGCTTGTCCAGGGCACACACGCAGGAGGAGCTTCCCGGGCCTCCCTCACCGCCCAACGCCTCCTTCTGGGCGGCGGTGTTGGCGGCATGGCACGCCACGCACAGCGTCCGCAGATTCTTGACCGTGCACTTGCCTACCCCTGCCACGTCATTCAATGCCGTATAAGCATCTACACATGCTACATCTACACATTTCTGGGTCACCAGACATACGCATACACACACACAAAAATACAAAGATGTACATGGAGATATATGGATGTACATATATATGAACATCTACGTACCTATACATCCAAACATGTATATATAAACGTCACATACATATTCACCATACGCGCATTTCTTTCCCCTCATGGTCCTATCAGGTGTCTTCCGTACACGTATGTCAAACTTGCACAACAGCACATCGGCCCCCCCCAGAGAGTCTTTACCTGAGGAAGACAAGAGACACATATCCCGGCAACCTAGGTATATGAGCCCACATTCGCCTCACGCCACACGCTCACAAGCATCGGGAAAGTGGGGTTTGCTTGCGGAAGGGGGGGGTCAGAACAGGGGTCAACAATCTTGTTCGGGCGCCACTCCACATCCCTTATTCAGGTTTGGGGGGCCACTTCAGAGTCCTGGGTTCAAGGTGGCTTGAGGTTTAAAACCTAAGCTCTTGGGTTAGCATTAAGGGTTGCAGGTTTCTTGGGGAAGGTGCGGGGGTCACCTCCGGCGGAGCGCACGAGCACCCTCCCGTGGGACGCGTGCCAGGCGATGCCCTCCCGCGGGGCTCCTGCCCCACCTGCCCTTTCGTGCAGCCTCATGCAACCTGGCGGGAAAGAGCGGCATGTGTGCAGATCACTCCAAAAACACAAGCCTGGTCCCCACTCAAAAGCCCTGCAACGCAAGCGTTCGCGCCGCGTGCAGGCACAAGCGAGCAGACCCAAAGCCCTAAAAGCTGCACCCTGATTAACGTGCTGCCACCAAAGGTATCTCCACCCAGAGCCTGGCACCTCAGTGACGCGACCTGCCACGTGTTACGCACACCACCCATCCTGGGGGCTGTTAGCCAGCCTCTCCAAATCGCCCTCGGAAGGACATGTCAATGCTGGAGCCAGCGCTGCTGGGAGGAGACTAAGGTGAAAGAGGGGAGGGGGGGGAGAGAGGCACGTGGCAGTCGAAGTCAGTGGAAGTCATTGGTGAGGCAGAGCGCGGGAAGAAGAGGGGGAGACCTGGAGCTTGCTGTGGGCGTAGGCGACAGCGTTGTGGTTTCCCTTTGGCCCACCCACCAGGCGACACAACCCGTTGTGCCAAGTGTCCACTCCCAAGACCCTCGTGAGAGCGGCCAGTGTCCTGCAATTGTTAAATTTTGCGATGTGTGGTCAGAGGCTGCAAGCGAGTAGCGCCACCTGGCAGTCGGGAGGAAGTTGCACACGGCGACTTCCAAGAGCGAGCTGCTGCCGGTCGGAAGGATGTCACTGCTTGGCGAGTGCCAGGTGTCGGGCGCCTGACTGAGCTGCCACGTGGCAGACCCCTGTTTGCGCTGGCAGGAGGCAGATCCAGAGTGCTGTCAGAGAGGGAGGAACATGGGGTCCATTGTTAGTATGCCCCACATATGAAGGACTTCCCAATGCTAATTTTGTCATACTATGGTGGGTGTTGGGGCCTGGCATGCATGCACAAGAAGCTAGACACGCTCGGGTGTAGAGTCTCACTTCAAAGTTGCAGATCAAAAATTTGGCTGCCCAGAATCAAGTCCGCTCTGCCCCTGCACTTGGACAGTGGACCGCAGCTGCTGAGCAGCTTCTCTGCAATTTCTTTCATGCTTCAGGCTGAGGATTCCACTCCCCCTTCTTCTTGGGGGAGCTTCTACCTCCAATCAGTTGGCACACATGGCCCAAAATTTTCCTAGTGTTGCCACTGATTTGGCCCCTGTCCAGTTGACAAGCACCTTGAGAATGGGCAAGCGGCAAATTTGAAAAAACGAAACAAAATTCAACGAGGGCTGGCGCGATTCCAGCCTTTCCGGGA
Source organism: Mesotaenium endlicherianum (assembly GCA_009602735.1). Classification (NCBI taxonomy): domain Eukaryota; kingdom Viridiplantae; phylum Streptophyta; class Zygnematophyceae; order Zygnematales; family Mesotaeniaceae; genus Mesotaenium; species Mesotaenium endlicherianum. The sequence continues at coordinate 548,692 of WELA01002318.1, forward strand.
GCTGGAAAACACGCTGAAGAAAAAGTGCCATCCGTTGGAAAACCAGCGCGGCATGCAAGGGTAGGAAAGTAAGCGCTCTTTAAGTGGGATTTTTACCCTTTCGCTGTCTTCCAATTTTCCTGCGCCCTCATCGCACATGTTTCATGCTCACAATACTAGTGTATATTCAACTTCCAGAGCAGGTGAAATAGCAAGCTGGAATGTCCATCAAAGCTTTTATTCATATTTACTGAAATTGATGTTACAAGAAGAATAGCACTAAGTTCTACACTTACATGACCTCACTTAGCTACCTACATGCACACCTAATAGTACTATGCTACTTACATCACCTCACACAACTACCTACACAAAAGTAACATAGTAATAGTGCATAATGATGCCATAGTAACAGCTTAATTTGGACCTTACGCCTATTCCAAGTTGTCACCTATCAACTTTCTATCTACCATCAGGTGCTTGGTAGCTCTTACAAAGATGAACCTGCCCTTCCACTACCCCCTCTTACAACCACTGAACTGGTGCAGCCATGGAGCTGCTTAATGAAGACGTTGCCTCTATTGTGTATAGGAGCTGGCAAGCTTGACTATAGTCCTGGCAACATAAGCAGTTTCTTGAGCTCCATCGACCACCTCAAACTTTCATTCTTTGACCTGCATTTGACCTGCAAACATCAACATACTCTGCAAGCACAGGTTGTCTGCAGCTGACTAAATGCGCCACATCACCAGCTTGCTTAAGTCGACGGAGCTGACGGCTTGCACGCCACTAACAGCACCTCAAACCCAGTGTTACACTCGAGAACATGCACCTCAGCCAGCTGTTTCATCAGGCTGCACACTGGTTGCCCAGTTGTTGTCATTAACAGCGCCCACAACCACTCATTATAACTAGCTGCCGGATACTGGCAACACTGACGAAACAGCTAGGGCTGCCGACCAGGACTCTATGCACAGGCTGCTGCTGTCAGCCGTGTGCGTCGTAACGTCCAACGACTGTATCACAGCATGCGCCACTATGCGTGCATGCATGCTAGCTTCTCATATAAGAGTCAACAATCTCCCTCCCCGCCCACCAGCCCACCCACCCGCTTGTATACCCACCTGTCACGTCAAAAGTCTGACCCCAGCCTGTTCCCAGCCTGTTCCCAGCCTGTTACCTACTTCTTCCAGGACTTCAAGAGAGCACAGCAGCGGCTATGCTCATGTCACTAGTAACCAGGAGTGGCCAAGTGCCCCTCCGTGCTGATTTGCGCACGTCACGCACATGGGCGTGTGCATTAATATGTGTGCATGTACTTGTGTGAGTCTGCACGCGCACGTGTAAGTGCACGTGCACCTATGATGGTGCGGAGATGGAGGAAGGGGGGGTGGGGGGGACAAAGGGGGGCACCTGTGATTGCCAGTGTTGACTACCACCTGGCGCACATTGTTGACCGCATCTGGCACACCTATAACTGCCAGCCACGTGTGCCACAAAAACCCCTCAGCCACCCCCCTTTACCTCCACACCTCCCGTTTGCAACTTGATACTTCTGAGATATGGGTAGATGGCATGAGTGAAAGAGGGGGAGGGGGCGGGAAGGAGAGGAGGGGGAGGCAAGAACAAGGGAGGGGGCGACAGAGAGAAGGGAGGGGAGGGCGGGGAAGAGGGGGAGTGAGGGGGCAGGAAAGAGNGGAGCACCTGCATAACAGGCATCTGGCACATGTTGTTGAGAACACCTGTACAACTCAAACAGCCAATGAGTTGCCAAATAATTATACTTCGATCAGCAAGGGTGTACTTTTGGCAAAAAGCACCTAACAGGCTAAGCAAGGGTAGAAAGTCTTGTCACACGGTAATGGGGATGGGACGGCCATGTACCCCGCCATGCACCTCCTAAACTTCTTCCTAGCCCTCCTCCTCTGTTGTGCCTCGAAGTTAACCTTCAGGAGCTAAACACTAGCAAGACGCTCCCTACCTCATTGGAGCACACCATGAGCTAAGTGTCGCAATTTGCAGCCTCCCCCAGGCAGCCTTGCTCAATTATGCAGCACGTAGCAATGCTCACCTGCACCCATGCCCCACGAGACTTGAACGGCTAGCCAGCCAACGATAACAATGCCCAAAACAAGTCTCCATCCCCCCACTGCTTCTTCTGTCAGACGAGTAGTCCATTGAGAGTTCTTTTAGCCTTGCGTACATCAAAACACCGAGGACAGGCATGCCGTGAATGGCCATGTGCTAACATCAGGAAAAAATGAGACCCCAAAACAAGATAACTTGCGATTTTTGAGGTAAGAAAGACGTGCCTCTACCTGTCACACTCACACTCTAAGCTTTTCCTCACCCTCACCCATTGTTACCACAAAAGTAGCTTCTATACATGCAAGTAACCTGACAGCCGTTCTACCAAATTTAGGCACCAACAAATAGACACCCGTCCACTTACATTCGGCCATCGCCATGTTCACGACACACATTGCATGCTACATAAGTTCCTAACATGTGAACTTAGAACCTTCTTTCGACAGCACAAGTACCGTCAAACCCTACATAGCTGCTTCGATCACCGAGGGGCTCCTGAATTTATCTAAATCTTTCCTGAATTGGTCTTCGTGTTTGCGACCCCGAATCAGGTGCAGACACCGTCGGGTAATTTGGTATTGTAATTTCTAGTAAGATAAGTGATATATTCCATTTAATCAATATATTCAGTGTAAGTGACGAACCCTGCCTTAGAGGTTTTGACTGAACGAGGACTCTGCTGAGAACGGAGAGTTTCGAGTGTACTTTCCCGACTCTGGATGAGTCGGCAAACTCACAACCAATTTCCAGCGCTTACAAGGTTTTAAAAGTACGCATTTAGCACTCTTCGTCAATTTTCCAGCGCTTTTGGCGACGGGAATCGACCAATTTGCCCGGCACATCGTTTCGGAAGCTGGAACTTACACGCGATATCAAAGATCGCCCCTTGCCCATTCTCAGGGTGAGCTAAATATTGTAGTGTCATGACAAACGCGACTGGAGAAGCTACAGATACCATCAACCCTTGACTGCGATTCTGACTTGGATTCGGACATGTTCTAGTTGTGACAAGCTAGGCCTATACATACATGCTCTGTAAGTTGCGGGTTGCTTCAGATTGCTTAGGTTGCTTCTGCATATGTTGCTCTTACAGAGCAAACTAGATGGATGATGAAAGCTCTCCGGAGTGGATTGAAGGACGTTGCCGTCGCAACCATTGCCAGCTTAGACGCAGGCCGCCTTCCGTATGGTCTAATACGCCACTGCTTTCCCTTATTTTTTGTCAGCTTTTGCAGGTCCCATCCAGGATGAACCACTTTGAGTGACTTTGAGCACGTGAAAGGTTATTTCAAGGACTCAGTAGGGAACGTTCGATTACACATCCATTCGGCTGGCTGCAAGCTTGACGTTTGAATGACTATTCTATGCTGGTCCTACGCCTGTCACCGGTCATATGTCAACCCCAATGCTCGCGAAAGGGTATTTCGCAAGCATGGGTTGCCCAGCTATGCCTGGCTGTGTGCCCTGCTGTTTGATTACAAGGCCTCGAGCAGCCTCGAGCAGCCTCGAGCATTCGACATACCGCGAGGGTCGACAATAGCCTATCATTGTCGCAGACATCGTTGGGAACCCAAGTAACACCCTGTCGCAACGCCTTGACCCTCCCAAAAGGTCATACCATTTCCTTCCACGGGATCCTGCGGATGGTACGCGACGAATATGGCTGTATGCATGCTGAGCTGAGCTATTGTCCTTTGCCATGCTACGTTGGTCTTGTCAAAGTTTGACAGAGAGAAAGCTAAATGTTGATAGATATATAACCCGACCTGGCTTGCATGCATTTGATATAGAAGGGCGACGCCAGTAGGATATGACGAGGCCAGCAGCACAGCAACATCCCTAGCTGGGAACATTTCCCTAACCGTATTGCCCAGTCCAATAACTCAATCATATCCTTAGGCTCGTTGTGACATCTCAGCTCGATGCCTGCGGACCGTATCTCATGTTGCCAACTGTCCTCTCGCAAAACATCTGGTGTATAGGACAGGATTAACTGATCGGCACTAACTATTGAGGACATGCATATTCAGGGAAAGGTTATATACATGCAGCTAGTGGTAAGTTTCCCCAAACGTGTTGGCTTGTCTTATGCAAATGCTGCGAGCAGTCCTATGCTGTAGCGATGACTGGTGTCTCTAAAAGTATAGTGCCTACATGCAGCGGCAGTGAGTGTTGTGCCCATTCATTCGCTCATATAGCAAGTCTTGAGAGGTCTTGAGTCTTGCTCTTGAGACGGTGTATACGTGGTGTAACTGTGCCCTCAACACAGCTATATATGTGAGTATACCTAGACAACCAAGATTGAGGGAAATTCTTTCCTCCTGGATTAAAGACTGATGTATTTGCTTTTTAGAATGTACACAGAATGGGATGAGGTTCTCGTCTCACTTTGCACAAAGCTTGAGCAATGATGGACTGCATAATGACTGAACTTAGTTACGACTTACCGTGCTGACTTTGTTGCACTGGGCTCGTTGAAAACTCCACCGAACACCTTGCAGTTGCAGTTGCATCTTCATATTTGTTGGTCAACTTCAATATCCTATTGCACGCCTTTTCTAGGCTCTTACATGCTTGATCACTCAGGCCTTGCCATCTGTTAGGCCTCATGCAGGCCCCAGCTTTTGGCACAATGCACCTGCACCACTTCCTTACAAAAAGTACATCAAGTGGTTCTTGACAGGTCTACGCTCAATTTCATTAGGTGGTGACAGGTTGCCCCTTTGGTAAGACTCCACTCATTTAATTGTGGTAGGTAGTGACTGGTGCATGGCCTCTCTGGTAGTGGTTGTTGGAATATGGTCCGTAGACCAACACTCCTAATTCTACTTTGTCGTGACTAGGCGAGTGGGTGTCGCGTCGATACGTGACGCACGCCAGGGTGTCGATAGCCTTGCTTGGTTTATTGTTAGCTAGTTCGGTTCGTAAGTTAGTCATTTGTTGGTAGTCGTTCGGGTAAGTTAGTAATTATGAGTTGTCACTTTCATACGACAACGAAGATGTCGTGAACGTTTGTGAACGTTCACGAACGATCGTGAACGTTTGTTAGGGGTGGCGGGGTGGCAAGGTGGCGGGGTGGCGCATAGAGTTCACAGAGTATAGTGAGCTATTTAAGACTAGAAAATGTAACCCAGAAAACTAACTCAGTAAAAGTGAAGAGTTGGGCACCTTGTGTACTTTTCGTGCTATCATATGTTTTGAGTCTGAGTTCGTTCAAGTGTGTGAGTGATAGAGTGTGCCATGGACGAAGATAGTAGTGAGTTTCAACATGGTATCAAAGCAAGTTTGGGAGGATCTAAGGAGATCCCACAATTCAATGGCACAGAGTATTTGGTATGGGCCGTGAGAGCTAAGGCGGCGCTGAAGCGTTATGACTTGATGTCTATTATCACCGAAGATGACACTATGCACGTCTTGCTCGTAGCGGGCGACGGAGTCACTGCTGCCCAAGTGACTGCAAACAAGAAGGCTCGTGATGCGTGGCAAAAGAGGGAGAATTTCTGTTACTCCTTGATTGTCAAGAGTTTGGAGAGAGAACCTCTAGTGAATGTTTTCCATCTAGAGACTAGTAAGGAGTTGTGGGACGCACTTAAAGAGGACCATGTGAGTGAGAGCATCGCTAGTCAGCAAAACTTTACTGAGGACTTTACAAGTTCCAAAATGAGAAGTGGTGAGAGCGTGTCTTTATATTTCACAAGGATGAACTTGTTGAGTCAGGAGTTGACAGCTATAGATGTTCCAAAGACCGCCTATGAGCAAGCTAAGCAGTTACTTATTGGACTTAGGCCTGAATACGATATGACCAAGGAAGTTTTGCATAACTTACCTAAGGAGCAGCTCACTTTGAGAAAGGCAAGGTTGAGTCTTCTTGATAGAGAGAAGGAGTATGAAAGAAAGGCTGGGGAAGGTGTGACTGGTACTGAGCAAGCGTTTTATGTGTTGGGAGAGAAGCAATACAAGATTCAAGAAGGACGACTGGTGGAGGTGGTGGAGGAAGCAAACATCGCCAGCAGCAGCCAAAGAAGTGAAGGTCGAGGAGGCAATCAGCCTCAAGGAGGTGGCAAGTCAGTGACGTGCAACAACTGTGGCAAGTCAGTGACGTGCAACAACTGTGGCAAGTCAGGACATATGGCAAGAACCTGCTGGGACATCACATGCTACAATTGCAACAAGAAGGGCCACATCTCCAGGAACTGCACTCAGAAGAGAGAAGGTACCACCTTCGTCCCCAACATGGAGAATGCTCATGCTATGACCATTGAGGAGGCATGCGTGTGTGATGGGCACGATAGAGATGCTTGGTACGTTGACTCAGGGGCATCCAGGCACTCTACGCCACGTAGGGATATCTTGCTCGAGTATAAGTCATGTGAGCCCATTCTTATTCGTGTAAACGATGGCAATATTCTTTATGGAGTTGGTACAGGATAGGTGGAGTTGGTAGTACAGGTTAGCAAGGAAGAGTTGCTTTTCACGCTAGAGGATGTCTTGCATACACCACAGCTTGTGAAGAATTTGTTCTCGGTGCCGAAAACTACGTCTTTGGGCAACAAGGTGATCTTTGAAGGATCAGAGTGTAGAATACTCAACAACAAGGGAGATACAGCAGCTGTAGCTCTCAAGCCCGACAGTAGAGGAAGTTTTTTTCAAGTGAAGGGCCAGGCTAAGCTTGTTTCTGCTTGCCTGGCTCAGGGAACAGAGGTTAGTCAAGTATTTTTGGCCGAAGGAGATGCGAAGTTGAAGGGAGACATCAACTTTTGGCACCAAAGGTTAGCACATGCAAGTGAACAGAAGCTGAAGCAAATAAGCAAGGACAAGGAGAGGGGTTTACCAGATTTTAGTGGTCAAACGCTTGAGTTTTGTAGAGGTTGTCAGATGGGTAAGCAGACAAGGATAGCATTTCCAAAGGAGGGAGCTACAAGAGCCACAGAAGTGCTAGAGTTGGTACATTCGGATGTTTGGGGGCCAGCTAGTATACCAGCAAGGAAGACTTTGCATTCATATTATGTGACATTCACAGGTGACTACTCTAGGAAGTCAGAGGTTTACTTCATGAGGACCAAGGATCAAGCATTCAAGAAATTCAAGGAGTATAAGGCTATGGTGGAGAAGCAGTGTGGAAAGAGCATCAAGACATTAAGGATAGACAATGGGAAAGAATATGTCAATGGGCCCTTCATCAAGTTTTTGGCGGATCAGGGAATCAAACATCAACATACAGTGGCGTACTCACCCCAGCACAATGGAGTGGCAGAAAGGTTGAACAGGACATTGGTGAACTCGGCAAGGTCAATGATATTTGCTGCTGGTCTCCACCCTAGCTTGTGGGCGGAAGCTGTGAAGACAGCTACGTACGTGTGGGCTCGACTGCCCTCAAGTGCTCTTGATGAGGGGGTTCCAGAGGAGCTATGGAGTGGCAAGAAGGTGTCTGTTGATCGGCTGAGGGTGTTTGGCACAGAGACTTGGGCGCACATCCCAAAGGAGAAGCGACACTGACAACAAGGCGTACAGGTTGCTGAGGCCAGATACAGGAGTAGTATTTGTGAGCAGAGATGTTGTCTTCAATGAGCGCATTATGGATCCGGGTAGCTCACAAGTGTACGATGAGTTTGCATCGGAGGATGATCTTGAGGAGAGAATTCAGCAATTACCATCACCTGTCACATCACTTGGGGAGCATGTCACATCACTTGGGGAGCAAGCACCTTCGGTCATTCAGCAGCTTGCAGCAAGGGTAGAGGTAGAGCAAAGGGAGGGAAACGAGGAAGCACAAGAGTCTACTCTAAGAGGGGAGTCCACGATTGAAGAGGGAGTTGCAAGAGGGCCTGTGTGACCAGCAGGGGGAGAGGTCTCTACTAGTGGTTTGGATCCTCCTCCGCGTAAGAGCTCTAGGGCACGTGTGCCAACAAAGAGGTTTGAGGACTTTATAACCTTAGCCGAGGATGTAGCTTTGGATGAGGCAGGAGATTTTGAAGTAGCATACATGTTAGATGCTAGCGAGCCTAAGACCTATGCAGCAGCCATGAAAACTGACTCAGCGGAGAAGTGGAAACAAGCCTCAATTGAGGAAATGGATTCTTTAAGGGCTTATCATACTTGGGACTTAGAGGATCTACCACCAGGGAAGAAGGTAGTAGGGGGGAGATGGGTCTACAGGGTGAAGAGAAAAGCTGATGGAATGGTGGATAGGTACAAAGCTAGATTTGTTGCTAAGGGTTACTCACAGACAGAGGGAGAGGATTATCACGAGACGTTCGCACCGGTAGCTAAGATAGCCACCATCAGAGCAGTGTTGGAGGTTGCGGCTATAGAGGACTTTGAGATTCACCAGATGGACGTGAAGACGGCATTTCTCAATGGGGACTTAGAGGAGGAAGTGTATATGGAGCAGCCAGAGGGATTTGTGGATGAGAAGTACCCCAAAAAGGTTTGCAGGTTAAGGAAGTCCTTGTATGGGCTAAAGCAATCACCGAGGATGTGGAATCAAAAGATAGATAGCTTTCTACAACATCATGGGTTCATCAAGTCGGACGCCGATAGCAGTCTTTATATTAGAGGGAAGGGAGATAGCAAGGTGATGTTGGTACTTTATGTGGACGATCTTTTACTATTGGGGAAAAGTATGAGTGAGATTCAGAAGGTGAAGGATCTTTTGTCAGCCACCTACGATATGAAGGACTTGGGGGAAGTTGAGTTTGTTTTGGGCATTCAAGTTAAGAGGGATAGGGAAAACAGGGTTATCATGCTTGGGCAACCAGCGTATCTGCAGACAGTGCTAGAGAGGTTCGACATGCAAGACTCTAAGCCCATGAGTCTACCTCTAGATCCTAATCACAAGTTGAGTGCGGGCATGTGTGCACAGAGTGAGCAAGAGTGGGAGATGATGTCCCAGGTGCCTTATAGGAAGTTAGTAGGTAGTATAATGTATCTCATGGTGTGCACCTGCCCTGATATAGCAAATGCAGTAGGAGTCATCAGTCAGTACATGCAGAATCCAGGACCAGCACATTGGGAAGCAGCTAAGAGGATTTTGAGGTATCTTAAGGGAACACCGGATTTGTGGTTACACTTGGGAGAAACTGACAGTGTGAAGCTGGAGGGCAGTAGTGATTCAGATTGGGGCGGTGACCTTGACACTAGAAGGTCAACAACAGGGTATGTCTTTACGATGGGCAAGGGAGCGGTGACATGGAAAAGTAAGAGGCAAAAGGTAGTGGCATTGTCTTCCATGGAGGCTGAGTATATGGCAGCGTCACAAGCAGTGAGGGAAGCACTTTGGTTGAGAAGACTACTTGAAGACTTGGGCTACAAACAGGAGTGGGCTACCACAATCTTCAGTGATAGCCAGGGGTGCATTGCTTTGGGAAAGAATCTAGTGGAGCATAGTAGGAGTAAGCACATAGACATTCAATATCATAAGAGTAGAGAGTGTGTACAAGACGGTAGTGTTGAGTTTCGCTACGTGAGAAATGACAGAATGATTGCCGATTCTTTGACAAAGGCTGTACCTAGGACAAAGCATTAGTGGTGTGCTTCTATGTTTGGTTTGAGAAATTTTCTTTCAAAGTAGAATAGGAGACGAGAGGGAGTGTTGGAATATGGTCCGTAGACCGACACTCCTAATTTTACTTTGTCGTGACTAGGCGAGTGGGTGTCGCGTCGATACGTGACGCACGCCAGGGTGTCGATAGCCTTGCTTGGTTTATTGTTAGCTAGTTCGGTTAGTCATTTGTTGGTAGTCGTTCAGGTAAGTTAGTAATAATGAGTTGTCACTTTCACACGACAACGAAGATGTCGTGAACGTTTGTGAACGTTCACGAACGATCGTGAACGTTTGTTAGGGGTGGCGGGGTGGCAAGGTGGCGGGGTGGCGCATAGAGTTCACAGAGTATAGTGAGCTATTTAAGACTAGAAAATGTAACCCAGAAAACTAACTCAGTAAAAGTGAAGAGTTGGGCACCTTGTGTACTTTTCGTGCTATCATATGTTTTGAGTCTGGGTTCGTTCAAGTGTGTGAGTGATAGAGTGTGCCATGGACGAAGATAGTAGTGAGTTTCAACAGTGGTGGTTGACAAGCCTGCACACATGTATCAATAGGTGGTGACAAGTGTCAGGTGGCCCCCGGGTGGTGTGAGTGGACAGACGTGGAAATTGAGTTGGTGGACCATGGAGAAGGGAGTGCATGGTGCCTAGCTGCTTTGCTTCTATGGGGATCTTGCCTTGAGCCCCAGACTAAGCGAAAGGTATTTCCATCACCCTTTTCCAATTTCCCTGCCATCTTGCCCTCGATACTTGCCCTCCTGTCAGCCCTCTTTTCAGCGTTTTTGTCGTCAATTTGGCCCTTGGGTGTGCAAAATGCGAAGAATGCTCGTTGCATCTGAGCGCGTGAGCATGCATGCAGCCCAGCCGCCCAGCTGCCCAGTGCCCACCCCCTGTTTGCACTCTCCCCCCGTACCCCTGCTACACTCTCTCTTCTTGCGCTCATCTGCCAAACTGCCGCTCTTGGCGCTGCAATGCCTTGCCTGAGAGCTTTGGTGCTGCCATCATTAACAACTGAGGTGGTGTCTGAGCTGTTCAAATTTTGTTGTGTTGTTGTTTTTGTTTTTGTCTATGTTTTTGAGGACGCAATCAAGGACTCCTGTGTACTTCCGCGGGTGGTTTTAGGCTGAGTGAAAGGCTGATTTGAAAAGCAATGTGTGCTCTGCTTTGGCGATCTGGGATAACACTGATATTGAGACTGCTCATTCTGGTGACTTCGCTTTGGCCGGGCAGGAGCAACGTGCTGCTGGCATAGTAGAAGGATTTGTAGGTGGAGTGTTTACCCTGCAACGGAAAATAGTGCGTGTACGCTCGCACATATCCAGGTGTCGTCTCTCAGTCAGCTTCACACTCTCCCAGCTCGACTCTGATAGGCTCTCTGTTTCCGTCCTTCATGCTCAATTGACTTAATAATATATAGGAGACTTCAAAGTCGAGATCATTGGGCTCGCAAAATTGACTTACTCTTTGAACGAAGTATCAATCCACGCACTTTGCACGTCGCAACATAGCACAGCGGCACAGGAGCGTAGCATCATGGCAGCACAGCAGCACCTGTGCGCACACTGCTCTTAGAGCTTACGCTTTCTCCAGGCTTGACTCTGGTCTGGCCTGCAACTCCCCTCTCGCTTCTTTTGGATTGATCCATAGATTATGTACACTCAATCCGCTCGGCCAATCACAGGCAGGCTTGTGTGCGTGCAGGCATTGAAGGTGGGGACGGGATAGAAGTCGCAGTGGCGTCAGATGATGCATTGAGGGAGGGACTTGACAAGTTGCAAATGCATGCAGGAGTCAGGGCAAGAAGATGATGGGTTGTAAATCAATTGACAAGCATGACTCCAATGTTCAGGAGCTTTGGATGCACTGTTTTGCGCTATTCTCCTCCTCGCTCTTGTTGCCAATTTTGTGTAAGATGGTGATGCAGCATGCTTGTTGTCTTGCTCCTTCTATGACTCTTAGGTCGACTTGGGGGGTTGAATCTCTCAACTTTGTGGTGAGCAGGGGGAATGACGAGGTGCATGCGTGATGGAGGAGACACTCACAATGAACGTCAAGTTCTCGCACTTGGTCTCTGTTACGAGGAAGGAGCGTCTTTTATGAAGCAGTGAGCAGACAGTGGGCGATGGGGATGAAGGCACAGTCTCCAGCGAGATAAAGCGCCTCAAGGACAGGGTAGGGGCGGCCGAGTGTCGAGGAGTCTTCTTGAGAACCACCCTGCAACCTTCATCATGCTTCGACAAGTTTGAGATCAACAACGACACGGAAATCGATGTAAGGGTGGACGCCTATTTCTCGGAAATGGACGCTGCGGTGAGAGAGCAAAGCAGACGGTATGACAACGTGCACTGGAGGCTTTCGAATCGGGCGGCAGAAGAAATCGAGCAGCGGGCCTGGGAATTGCGCGCCAGCCGCTGCGGGGAGGCTGACGCGCGTCGCGCGGAGCAGATGCTGCTTCTGCGAGCTCGCGGGCATGTGCCAGAGTCTGAGGCAAAGCTCAAGGGAGCCGAGGACCGATTGGCGGAGGAGCTTTGCGAGGCAGAGGATGAGTACAGAGCCGCCATGGCGTCCGCAGCTCTGCGCCGGGGTGTGCGCAGGCAGGCCCGCAAAATCTCCACCGATGTGGAGTTTGCAGTCGTGCATGAAAATTACTCTGGGTCCGTCTGGCGACTGATCCTGGCGGAGTTGACGTGGTGGGAGCGCGTACTGTTCTTCTTGCCCTCGGGGCTCCCAGGCCTCTTGGCGGCCATGGCCGTGCTTCTTCTGATCATGCCCTTGGTAGTGACGGAATAGGTGCCATGCTGCTGCGTCTGACGAGGAAGAAACATCATGAACTTGAGAAGTGATATGTTAAGCAGGTCATTTTGGGCCACAGGGGAAAATCTGCTCGCTCTTTTGGCGCACATATGAAGCTGGAAGTTTGAGGTCATCTCAGATGCATAGCCATTGTCAATCTCACACTGTGTGTCTTCAAGGTGGATTGAAGCTAGTCAACTCTAATCTGGTCTAGTAAGTTGAAGCTAGTTAGCAAAAACCTGGCCGATATGCTTGTTTTGGTTTGATTTTCAATAAGACATCTGCTCACTTAATAACTCATCTCAACAAATACTCTCAATGAATGGAAGTAGATGTCTTTTTTTGAATGAGGGGCAATTACAACTCTTGCACAATTTACACAGTCGATATAAATCCGCTTAGCAACTAGGCACCTGAAAGTTCTTGGAAAGTCTGACTCTTTGTAGCACATCGCAGGTTTAAGTTTGTCTTAAATTTGTAAATGCACTTTGTCACATCTAAAAGTCGACTAGCCTGCACACAAATGTTATTCCTTTTTAATGTTGTGGTCTCTCGTGGTTTTATGTGCTTGCAATTTTGCTGCTCTCTCTTTCTCCCAAAATGAATGCACCCTCATCTGTTAAGCGCCTGTGCTCGGCTCTCTCTCTCTCTCTCGAATTATATACTGTCGGGTGAGGCCCATCTGTTTGGCAGACCATGTTGCCTTACAACTGGTATTTTGTATGATGTATATTGCCATCACATGAGAATTACGTGTTGCTAGTAGGTAGCAGATGTAGTGAATGTACGTATACTCAAGAGTGGCATAGCCCCAAAGAGGCTGTTTCTATTCCAATATTTTATATTGTGTTCTTATCACATTTGGTTATTATAATATATTGGTTATGATCACATTTGGTTCTTATCTTCACACGCACGTCAGGAGCCTCAGAGCTTGGCCGGCACTTCAACAGCGCTCATGCTTTTTGTGACAATATGTGTGTTGGATGCACATTTGTGTCTATGCAGAAATGAAGCAGTCGCAGTAGATTGGGTATTTCATCCCACGACTAGATATAAGAAGGTAGTTGTATCAGATTGCGGCATACTTGCATGTACGGTCTTGATGGCGGCATGCTTGCAAGCCTTTAAGACGGGGAAAAAACTGCTGGAGAATGACGAGAGAAAATGAAACAGCATTCTTATGCGCTGCCACAGAGCAAATCAAAATTCACAAGATGTCTGCCTCAAATGACTCCCCTTATAAAACCTCGACTATGAAATCCGTACTGTACCTACTCGACACTCGCCAACGTCGTAGCAATACAAGCTGAACTCCTATTGAAGAACCACCATTTCCAGCTCAATGCCACAAATACTCCTTGTTTTTCTATTAAACACTAGCACTACAAGCAGAATACAAAGCTCACATAAGAGAAAAGAGACACAACAAAACACACGCATCAGAATGACCACAACGCCACTGGCCCGTCCCGCACACCCCCGCCAGGATGCAGATCCGGGCCCCCCTCTCGGTGTCTTCTTGAGGCAAGGAGCGGCCAGCTCCTGCTGCCAGTCTCTCGCTGTGCGTCGTCATGGCTGAGGTTTGGACCCGCTTTTAGGGCTCAGACTATAATGTGAAGGATTTAGGTTTGACTCTCTCTTCATGATAAAGTTTCACATCGGAGGGGTGATGTCATCTTGGTGCGCCATGGCCCCTGTGGGTACAAGAGAGACACAGGGACAGCAACAGGAAGGGATAGGACACACGGGAACAGGGACAGATGAGGAGAAACTTCTAATCTGACTCTGAACTGACCTCCTTCTGTTGCAGTTCCTGCCCTTGACCCACCCACACTTTAGCCCTCTGTTCCACCAGCAATGAGCCAGTGCGTGCGACCCCTTGCGTGTGCGTGCCCGTGTTCGTAAAAGGTGAAGGGGGAGCAGGGGAGGGTACTTGTGGGGATACCTGTAAAAAGAAGCATGCTGGGCAGTAGGGCGCTCTCACAGGAGAACCGCAGCCAGGCATCACGCAGCAGCTCCCTGTGGGGCTCCTGCGTTAGTCGGTTGGCTGCCGTCACCTGCCGTGCGCCGGGCAGGCCAGCCTCTGACACCCGCCTGCCTCAGGCCTCTGCTGTGGCTCTGTCCTTGCAACCTCCCCTCTGACGTGGGCTCTCTTGTGGGGCGGGGGGCTGAGCGCGCAGAGTGCAAACACCCGCGCTGCTGCTCAGAAGCAGCCTCACCAACCCCACCGTCGGCTGCAACCTCCGGTACGTCCGTATGCAAGCTGTCCCTCAAGCGAGCGTCCGCATGCACCTCTCATTTCTGATTCCCGACCTGGGCTACGCATGCGCACCAGCAAGCGCGCTTTTTCGGGCCACGTCCATACTGCACTTTGTTATCTCTCCCTCCCTCCCTCCCTCCCTTTCCTCCCTCCCTCCCTTGCAAGTAAGATTAGGTCTAGGAGTAGCGTCAGGGCATGGGGGCTCACGGAGCAGACGTAGGCGGAGCTGGTCTTGCCCAGGTACTCGGCCACGCACGTGCGCGTGCAGAAGAGATCGCTGAACACCATCGCCCGCGTCGACCTGCTGCTCCTGCTCACGCTTACGCCACGTGGCACGCTCTTGGACCGCTGTCAGGCTCACCCATCCGACAGCGCGGCTCCCTCGGTTGGCCAGGGCTGTCTGCCTAGAGCTGTGTAAGTCGCTCACTACCGCTGCCAGTTCTAAGCAGCCACCTGGCGGCTTACTATGTACATCCGTGCGTACCGCTATGCTGAAAAAGGGCAAAGCAAGAGGCTCATGATTGCATCCTGGCAAATGCCCATCGCCAAGCCTCCCCGGCCATGCACCGGATGAAACGCCTCACCCTACACCTCTACTCTTGCTCACCCTCGTTTCGAAGTTCCTCTGGCCAGTGCTGCAGACGCGTCACTTCTGCTTCCAAGACCGGCGCTTGCGAGTCTCAACACGAACCGTCACGCAGCCATGTGATGATGATGTTATTTTTGTTCTTGATGGTGACGTTGATTTTTCCCTCACATGAAAAGAGGGTAGTCACAGCACACACACGCACACGCACACGAACCCTCAGCAGCTTACGCTGTCACAGCTCCCTTTGCCTGCGGCCCACACTGGCAGCTGGGGAAGGCGTACCTCTTCTCCGTTTACAGTTGACGTGTAGGGGACTCAAGCGTGCGCGTGCGCACGCAGGCATGCACACTCGCAAACACTCTTACACTCGGAGAAACAAGCATGCGAGCGCGCACATACACGCACAAACACAGACACACCCACACGCGCGCGCGCGCACACATGCACAAACCTGTACAGGTAGAGAGAAAGAAGCAGCAGCAGCAGCAGCCACAACTCAAAGCAAAAGCGAACGAGTTTGAAAATTTTCACGGGAACGATACATCGCCCAGGCAGACCTCTGGCTGGCTGTCTGTCTGGGTGCACGAGGTGCAGCTGAGCCACGCAACGTCAGTAGGGCCACCCACATGCAGCAGGAACTTACGGTAGGAGGCCATGTTAAGGAATGAAGGTTTCGGGTCTGGGGACAGAGGGAAGGGCAGCTGACAGGAGCTCAGAGCAGATATTGGAAGGGGGCGGAGTCGAGCTCCTATGAGAGCATCTCAGCAGAAGCAAGAGGGAACACCTGTCACCACGTTGCATCGCTGCAGGGAAGGCTGCGTGGGCGCTTGAGAGAGAGACGCCAGACTAGCTGGGGCAGCGGGGAAATGGCGGGTACGGCCAGTGACAAGGCAGAGGGAGGAGGTAAACTCGGGTGGTTTTTCTCCAGGACTTGAAAAAGGAGCGAGGGAGAGGAAGAGGGAAGGGTAGGGGGGAAGGAAGGGGTGCCGGGGGGATTTGTGACAATGGAATTGCATCTGGGAGCGAAGGAAGAGGCAGGGGAAAGGGGGGGGAGAGACCTTGATGCTTTTGGGACTCCAGTCGGTTCAGTTGGGAGCTTTTGGGCGTCCTTCGGCAGCACTGCCGTGACCCGCGCACCGTCCGACGGAGAAAGGCGAGAGAAAAGAAGGGAGGGGATGAGAGTTGGAGGGGGGAAGATGCACCATTTGGTAGGGGAGGGAGGGAGGGAGGGAGGCAGGGAGGGAGAAAGGGAGGGAGGGAGGGCAAACATGGAACGATGCACCCTCAGGCATAGGAAGGAACGCGCCAGCGCGCAGCATGCGAAACCTGAGGCACCGCATTTGCGGCAGCCAGGGCGCCAGCTGCCGCGAGCCACGTGGGCGCAAGAACCACGAGCAAGCAGCCCCACAACCGCCAAGCTCCCCGGCCACCGCGAGCTGCTCCGGGCTGCATGCTGAGCTGGCCACCTAGCCTGAGCAGCTGCCGCACCAGGCGCGGCGATGTGAAGGCCCAAGCCGGAGATGAGAGGGGTTCAGCAAAGACAGCAGGGGTTTAGCTGATTCGGGCGGGAGGCCTGTCGCCAGCGTCGGATTTGAATCTCGATTGTGGGGTGGAATGCCAAGAGCGCCAAGAAGGCCCCATCCAGATCCAAATGAGAGTCCAAAGCTGGGCTCTCAGTCTCGCCCCGCCGCGCCCCGCCCCGCTCTGCGCAGGCCCGCCCAGAGAGTCACTTCCCCAGGAGACGAGGGCACGCGTGCACGCGTAGGTCTCATGCCAGGTGGACTAGCGGGTTTGGGGTGGGCGGCGTTGCCCACAGCTCCACGGCATGGTGCGCATCATGTAGGCACTAATGTGAGAGTGAGTTTTGGGTACGGGGTTTGTGCCAGTCCCCGTGGTGGGGAGGCGTGTCGGTGCAGGGCGGAGGTGCGGGTCCCGGTCCCCGGATGCCGGGGGGTGCAGATGCGTGGACACGTCGACGCCCATCTCGCTCTCCCGCTATGTCAAGCCTACAGCCCAAACCCTAACTTCTACAGCCTCCTCCTCCTCCCCCCCCCCCCCCCCCCCCCCCCCCCCCCCCCCCCCCCCCCCCCCCCCCCCCCCCCCCCCCCCCCCCCCCCCCCCCCCCCCCCCCCCCCCCNTCACGGCTGCAGCACAGCCGGCCTGGTGGAGAGGGGACAGGAGAAAGAAGAGGTTGCATCGCGGGGCGCTCTGGGTTTGAACATCACTCAGGGGCAGGAAGTCAGGCCTGAGGGCTCGCCACCGCGAGGCGTTGCTGCGGCACTCACTCCCCGACGGCAGCTGCCACGGGGGGAGCTCGAGCGAAGCTGGCGTTGCGCTGCAACCGGCGCTGGAGAGCGGCAGCCGGAGCCGGAGCCGGAGCCGGAGCCGGAGCCGGAGACGCGGCTCTCATGTGATATCCTCGGGAAAGACTTCTAGGGCCTCGGCATCAGGGCTTGGGGCCAGGGCAGCGCACTGCTCCTCTCTCTGGGGCCTTGCTTGCCCACCTTGGATGGCCGCAGGCAGCGCCCCTGCCGCTGCACGTCGTAGCGCACGCCCGCACGCTGGAAGGACGGGCAGGCTGCACAGAAGGGTACGCAGTGTCAGTGGGATCCAGGGCTGCCGAGGAGGGAGGCTCCGGTGAAAGAAGGGGGGGGGAGGGGGTTGGCAGCCGGAATCAGCAGTGCGGCAGAGAGCGTCGGAAGGGGAGAGATAGGCGCCTAGAGGTTGCTGAGGGCGTAGGCGATAGAGCTGTAGTTCCCCTCAGGCCCACATCTCAGCAGATGTGGGGGCCCTTTTACTGCGCCAGCTGTCCGCGCTGCAAGACCCTTGTAATGGCGTCCAGTGCAATCGAAAACGGTGATGATCTGGCACCCAAACGTCAATTGCTCTCGCACGAGACCTCGAGGCACACGGCCACTTCTGGGGGCGAGGAGATATTTGATCCCTAATTATCTATATGTGCCTTATTCTAATTATTGTATGCATCTCATACTCTATTCTCTCTCCTATCATTTCTATACTCACTCTTTCTCGCATACTCTTAGTCGTCCGCCTCGCATACATTCGCTCACACCACGCGTGGTCTCTCTAGCTCGTTGCTCTTTCTGGGGGCGAGCTGCTGCCGCCATAAAGCACCTTCCCTTCTTGGAGCACTAAATGTCGGACCCTGACTCAGCTGCCATATGGAAGACCCCTGCCTGTGCTGCGAGTGGCAGATCTAGCCTCGGTATGCCACATGTGGCACTAAATAGAGGGTGTTGGGGCCTGCCATGCAAAGGAAGCGAGACTTTTGGCTGCCCGGAATGGAGTCTGCTTTGCCTCTGCATTTCGCCCGCAGCTTCAGGGCAGCTTCTCTGTTGGCACAAATTCTCTCGTGCTGCTGCTGCCTAGAGTTTTGCCCCACCTCTTCTGTCTGGGAAGCTTCTGCATTGATTCAGTGCAGCGTAGGGCAAAAGCGTCCTGGTGCTGCAACTGTTTTGACAACCTAAAGATGTGGTGTCATGGTAAACATGAACGGAGAAGCTATGGTCACAACTGAGTCCCAAACCCCGCACTTGCCTTTGGTCCTAGACATGCCATGCTGACTACGAGATTATGCATGATCCCTATATACTATCTGAGTTGCTTTCAGGTTACTTCTACCTTTTGCCCGTACCATTGATCGAGATGCATGGCTGCCTTTGAGATGGTATGAGAAAAGCCGTTCTCAGTGGGTCCAACGGATGTGACTTTCCTCTTCACCGAAGCCTGCCGTGCACCTCAGCCGTGTACCATGCAGCACGCCCCAGAGGCAGACAAGAGGCGGGCGTCCTATGCGCCACTGCTTCCATTCTCATGTCAGCAATTCCAGGTCCGGGGACGCCCACAGTGAGCACATGCGATTGGTATGCTCTGGGAAATATTTGACCGCACATCCGGCCATACATGCTCGACATTCAGTGCCTGTTTTACGATGGTGTATATTGGTTTGTGGGCTATGTAGGCCTATGCGGTTACGCCCGTCACGCCTGGATGTCCTATGCCCTGCTTGCTACTCGCCATCAAAAGCTCGAGCGTATCACAGCACTGCCCAAGGGCGATTGGTGTTCATGTGGTATAACATGGACGCAGATATCGTCGGTAACAATATTAAAAACTGGGAACACTTGGAAACGGCGATAGAGGGCCGATGAGGGGCCGATAAACAGCACTCGGGAGTGCTCGAGTGATCGAGTGATTGAGAGCGATCGAGTGGTCGCGTTGACCAAGGCAAGCTCGTGGGAATCTACGAACCACCTGACAGCACCTCCACTGCCTTCCTCTTCAGCATGTCTATCTCGACGCGAACGAGCGTAGCAGAAGCAAACTCGCGAACGACATGGAAGTCTGCTGCTGCCTCGCAACTGCTCGCAATTAGCCAAAAAGGCGCCCTGCTTCCAGCTCAACCATCTCAGGAATGTTTCACTTGTTGAGTCGCAGATACTGCAGTCGCAAGTGCTACAATTGTCACTTAAATTTGGTACTAGGAAGAAAAAAACGTCGAGCAGGCCATAATCATTAAAAGATATTGTCGTTTTTAGCAAAACTTGATTTCTGCTTTTACTACAAAATACACCATAATGCGAACACCCCTTCCTTCACATTCGGAGACCCGAAAGTTTTAATTTTCACAGTAGGAAATGATTCTCTTGCCTGACAGCATTCGCAAAATACACATTGAGCCACTATGCACCCCCAGTCGAGGCACAAAAGCAGGGTGAGTTTCAAGCTCCTGTCGGGTGAAGTTTGCATGAATCACATTTATCTTGGAGATCTAAAGTAAATCAATATGATTGTACAAAAAAATGAGGGGGGCACTATGGTGTGTCACCGTCTAAGAATGAACTTCACTTGCCATCTTATTTTGGAGCATATGTGTAAAGAGCAACCATCAGGGCTTCTTTACAGTACTACGCACATTCTCAACAGGTCGGTGAGCTTTGAGGAGGTGAGTTTGATGCACTGTGAAAGACGCCAATGATAATTTACAATTAGAAACTGCACTATTTAATCAAGTAAGGTCCAATCATTGATATGAATTTCCCAGTTGTTGCTTTGTCAATTAAGGACCTCATTGGGGGAAGGTTGATACATATAGTTCAAACCTAACATTTGTGATGATGCAGATGTATTGCAAGCAAGATGTGCATGATGATTAACGGTATTGATAATGATGAGGCCAAAAATGTGTCTGCGTCTCATACATCAACCCACGGTCTCATTCTTGAGCACGTCTGAGAGAACGCATCTGGAATTGTTCGTGACATTCTCCGCATGTTGACCATTAGTTATATGTGATTATGGCTGCAAAAAACATGTACATCAAAAATGCCTTTGTTTAGATGACATGAGAAACTGCACTATAGAAACTGCCCGGTCAAACAGCTTCCATGTCATAATGCTTTCAGAGGGGGTACGAGGAAAATCTGGAGTGTACTCAGACTACAGTGAGGTCAAGCATCTTGTGAATATATCAAATGTTGTATGCGCCCAGCCTGTTTACCAGTCACATTGTCTCCCATCATCTCCAGAAAATCACCATACTGCCACCTCAGGACTCAACCCCTACACATAACCAATATGCATCAAGAAGCCAACTGCTGATCATGGTCTCGCTGTTTCGATGAGGCTAAAATCTTGGAATGTACAGTACAAGTGCGTTGTCTTGCCTGGCCCTGTTTGCAAGGGGATGCAAGGTGGTGAAAGTATGGGCAGCTTTTGAATATGCTTCCTAAGAGATCAGCAAGAGCTGCTGTAGCTTACCAAAACATATGAATCCCGCACAGCACTCTACAGAAAGCTTGCCCAAGCTCAAATGAACAATGCCAGCTGCGGTAGCATTTTGGCAACAGTAGGTGCTTCACTGGATCTAGGCCTGCTTTCAGTTAGAATTTTGTGTTCAGAAAACATTCTGTGTATAGATGTACTTTCACTTTGGAAACTAATCTTACACGCTATCGCGTTCAGAAATGAAACAAAATCACCTCTTGCAGATTACCATCACCTTCTGAAATTCTTGCCTGAACCAGTATGCTTGCGACACCTGGTCAACAGATGAATGCAAGATGGTGGAACCTGCAGGATGGCAGTCTTTCATTGCAATACTATTGCAAAGTCTGTCAGAAGCGTAAACCCCGTCTGGGTGACGCCTTTTTGCACCATTCAGCCAAAATAAGTCCAAGATGGTGATGTACCAGTGCAAGCAGTTTCATACCTAGTGAAGTTGAGCCCTTGCCTGGCATCTGTAATATGGTGCCTGAATGTCTGTCATCACCAACTTACCATCACCCTGACCTACACACCCAACCCCGATGAAGCCCAGCAACCAGTGAAGCATATATCTAAGAGAAAGTAAACTTGTAAGGACCAATTATGCAGGCTGGCATCCTCCGATTGGTAGAAGTTGAAACCCAGTATAGATGAAAGCCTTACCTTCAAAAAGCATGAAGTCAAGTCTATTGGCAAGGTCTGGTTTTCAGGATAACATCTTTCTGTTTCTAAGTTCCAAAGCCCAATCTAGATGAAGCCCTTGCCCTCCATCAATCATATGAGTCTAGCATTGCAAGATGAGAGTCTAGCATCGAAGAGTTTTTAGTGGATTCTAGAATCAAAGACCATGCCTTCAGTTCACCAGGAGAGCTACAGCCTGCGCATCCAATCCAGATGAAGCGCGTTCAAACCTCCAATCAAGATGACACACTTGGATATAAGTATATGCATCATGGCAGTAGAGTATATATTATATGATGATAGAATCACGTGAGCTGAAAACTCAATGTAAAACAAGGCGTGGAGCAACAACGTTTGCATGAAGATGTGCCTTGCAGGATGGCAGCCCTGCATTACCAAAAATTACATACTGATTTACTTGAAGCTCCTTCCTTCAACATAGAATGGAAGCAAGTAAGAACATCTTCATATTAGTGTTTTACCTCCCCAAGTCACAAAATCAACAGAACCTGAAAGCCATTGTAGGAAGAGCCCGTCCTCTATTCGGGCATAAAGGAACAAGGAAAGCAAATTCATTATACTCCAGGATGTCATAATCAGATTTCTCCTCTACAAATCAACTCAGATACCTTGTCTAATGAACATCCTTAAGATGGCCAACTCTACAGAATGGTAGCTTATCTCAGCCAGGACATGGAAATCCAATGGAGATGAATTAAGCCAGTGCCTTACATTTACAACTGACATTTGAAAGTTTTGCAAATGAAACTCTTGCTTATGCCGTCAACCAGGAGAGGAAGAATACTCACATGATTGTGCATCCTTAACATGGTCTATATAGAGGAGAGTATGCTACAAACCTTACCTTCCATGACACAAATGACCACTTGTTCATGGTACAAAAGAAACAACGTAGGCTTGGCATACATTAAGCATTATGGCTTGGTCACTGACAAGAGTTAGTAACATTCCATGGATGATCTATACACAATCAGGGGAAGATACAGCTGGCAACTAGATTCAAAACTGTCTTGCATACATTGTCTTCATGCACCGTGCACTCGAAGTATGCTACAGCCTGACCATGACTCATTGTGTGTGCTGTTCAAAGAGCATAGTGCCATAGCATGAGAGTCGTAGGCTGTAAATGTTACCGGTGAACAATCACCACAAACGCTCTTTCGCTCTTGAGCCCTTCAACCCTTGAATTGATTCTTATTCGCTAGTAAAAAACGCCATGTTTTAACACCACTTAAGATTAATGAGGGTATTGACGGAGGGTCCATTTCATCGATGAGATCTTTTGATGGTTGGCTCTGTGGCATTGGAACGTTTCAAATCGAACTTAGTCAGGACGCTCGACTTTGCAAGGAACTGTGTGTTCACTCTTTGACCGCCGCGCCACATTGCAGTAAGAGTACTTGCAAGTCGACACGAACACATTCGCTAAGGATTTCAGAGGCAGAGAAAAAATTAGCTAGTGCATTGCGTGGGAACGCATTGGCGCTCACTATGTTAGAAATGTCAGTTCTGGAATCAAAGCTAATCCCGCGAACAAAGATCATAGGCAAAATCCCATGCTCAATCATGAGAGCCTCTTCTTCCAGGAGAGAGTACATCCCAAGAATGACTGTATCAATCCCAAAATCATCTGCTCCTTCAGTCAAAGAGCTCGAAGTGAAAGGAAGAGCAATCTTGAGCCACACTTCTTACTCCCCGGATTACGCACAGTCTCAAGCCTCTACATCAGTCGGTTCTCAAACATGTTGCTTTCGGAAGGATCTTTTCCCTCTGAGTGGGGCAACCAAAAAAGCATGACATGGCAGCAAACGTGAAAGTCTCCAGAAAGAGACACACAGGCCAGGCTAGGGTCTGGCCTGAAACTGAAAATTCCAAGGTTCGAGATCTCACAGTGAAGAGTGCAGTTATATCCCACATGTTGAGGGGATTCTTTGCACCTCACGGGGTGGAGATAAGTGGTGGAAGGGCAGCAAATGCTACACGTGTTGTTGAGGTGCCTGTCAGGGCTAAGTGCTGCCACGGTCCAGCCTTCAGAACTCCTTTTGGTGAAAGGCCCTGAGGAGAAAGATCAGACTACTTTGGAGATTCAAGTTTTGGCCCAACAAGACGGAGCTGGCGTTACGCAAAAGAGGAAAAGGGGCAGGGAAAGTGCTCTAACCAAATATGCTGCAGAGAAAAAATGCAAATCGGGGGCTGGAAGCACAAGGTATGGAAAGGTGATGGGCGGAGCATTGGGCTCAAGGGGGGGGCAGTCGTCAACAGCTAAGGCAGGCAGTCTGACAGCAGTAATATGGACCAAGATCCCCCTCACGTGGGCTGAGAAACCATCAGACATACATTATGATACAGGAGCCAAAGTTGTTAGTCTCTTTTGCAGAGAGGACCAGGCCCTTGCCTCCCTGAGGAGAGATGAAGGGGCTGACCAGATTTCTGACCTCGAGCGGGAGTGCGCAGAGATACTACTGGGCCTGTCAGCTAGCTCCTGAAGCGAGGAACGTCATGAAAGTAAATTATGTCATCAGTCAGTTGTCTCTTGCTGATGACATGTAGCTGACATAAGTTGATTCTTTGTATCTCCTTATTGTATGACTAGTTTTAGACCAATGTACACTTCCATCTAAATTATCGCGTCTCCCAGACAACGTTTTAGGCATACAAGCATTGACATTAAATCTCGGTCAGTTGCGATGTGTATGCAACATCAGGATGTAATTTCAATGTCTTATATTTCTGTCCAGTGTGTTGTTCATCATGATTCTTTCAAGTTCAC
Source organism: Mesotaenium endlicherianum (assembly GCA_009602735.1). Lineage (NCBI taxonomy): Eukaryota > Viridiplantae > Streptophyta > Zygnematophyceae > Zygnematales > Mesotaeniaceae > Mesotaenium > Mesotaenium endlicherianum. Next base: position 573,205 of record WELA01002318.1, read on the forward strand.
AGCTATGATGCTTGACTTCTACTGTCTGGTTTCCTTACTCTTTGGCATATGGATTACACGCAGTGGGATATGATGGTGTCGAGGTCACCCTTTGTTATTATCAGCAGTTGATGCATGTTATGCATCGAACAGAAATTCTTCACTATTAGTGGCCGGAGCACACCTTACAAGTCTTTGCAGGTCGTTCAAACTCGTATCTGCACATTGGTGAAGATGAATGTAACGTGTTTGCGCATCTATTGCCTCCTTGCCTCAGCTACCTTGCGCTTCTATTGTAGTACTCCACAGCAGCAATCTGAGTTGAAGCAGCTAGGCTGCACAGTCTTGTACATGCTACGAGTAGTGTAACAATGATAAGTTGGAGAGGAGAGTTGTCCAGATGAACTGTCGTAAGCTAACTGCAAATAAATGTGCTGCAGTTTTAACAAATCAGGAACAGGTCCAGATTACGTCATATAAGAAAGTGCTAGTATTGTGTGTGAGCAAGCATGAGGCACATATCGGCGAGGATGAGAATATGTTATCTCTAAATGGCTTCCTCAGCTACCGTCAATATAGTAACATGATGTTGTATGCTGAAAGTATTGCTTGGGGAAATTGAAAGCTCTCACGTCAGATGGTTTAATAGATGTAGAAACACTACAGGCAAGTGGTAGTGAAGGAGGAAGGTAACAAAAACGTTCCAGATCTTAGGCTCCTGTGCTAAAGAAGCTATGTGACACGCACTAATCCAATAAGTGGATATCGATGTAAGAAACAAATATTGCAGGAGCTGCCACAAAAAAAGCAAGGCACTACACAAAATTTCTGCCTCAGATCACTCTACCTTATTGAACTATAGGTACATCTTACGAACTTCCACACCTAATCAGGACTCGGCGCCGCCCCACTAAGGACAGCCCAAGAAATGCCGCCTTGTGTCTGTCACTCACTAGCACTACAAGCAGCAATCAAACACCCACATAAGAGAAGAAGAATGCAATCGACCGGCCCGCATCAGGACGACTGCAACGCAAGCCGGCGCACCAACGCCTGGCCCGTCCCATACGCCACCGCCTGGATGCTGATCATGGGGTTGACCCCGGGCGGCGTGGGCAGCACGCTCCCGTCGCCCAGGTACAGGCCCTCCACCTCCCAGCTCTCGCAGTGCGGGTCCACGGCCGACGCCGCCTCGTCATTGCCCATGGGGCAGCTGGCCGTCTGATGCGCCGAGAAAACGGGCACCCGATTCGTCACGATGCCCGTCGCCCGGACGTTCTTCAAGTACGCGTCGAACGCGTCGTCGTCGTTGCTGCCGCTGGTGGGGCGGCCTCCCCCCTGCGTCCCGCACTTGAAGGCCTCCAGGCCGGGGCACAGAGAGCCCACCTCTGCCGCCCCCGCCGCCCGCATCACCTTCAGCCCGTGCTCCACGCCGTCCTGTCGCCGCCCGAACAGCAAACACCACGCCACATCATCACCACCATGCCGCATGCCGTAACATTGCCAAGCACGCCATTTTGATATACATGCAGCAGGCTCCTACTGGCTGCCGGGAAACACCACATGGATCCTCGTGTGCATACACATCAAGAAGCACTAAGTGTAAAATGCCTTCTAAGCTCTGAATGGGCAACCTGCCAGATCAGAAATATTGGAGCTGCCGCTCCATTCCTCTTCCTCTGAAGGAGGGGGAGCAGGCACGCGAGCGCAGAGCAATGCAGTAAGGGGGGGGTCTCATATAGCAGCAATGCGGGGGAGTTCCTGCAGAGAGTGCAGACCTTCATGTTGTCGGCGTCAAAGGGGCTCAGAAAGTACTCAATGGCGGGCTGCCCCGCGGCGTCGAGGCGCACGCGCCCGTGGCCCTTGTCGCGCGTCAGGATGATGAAGTAGGCAATGCGCGCGAACCGCGACGCCATGTGGCGGTACGCCCGCGCTCCGTTCCACGGCAGAGCCACCGCAAAAAGGGCCGGGTGCACGCACGGGGTCTACGCGCACCCATGGGCACGGCACAGCAGAGAGGGACATGTGACCGGTGGGCATGTGAGCACCTTTTGGTACACATACGAAACAAAAGTTGGCTTCGCCAATCACCGGAACTGCTGTGGCATCCAAGCTGAGCCGCTGCTTCAAGTAGGGTCAAACTGAGAAGGGGCCGAAGTTCACTCCTGGAATTGACTGCTTACATCTGGGCGAGGAAGAATGACTTGCTTACGTCCTGGCAAGGCAGAATGACAGGGGTAAGAACAAACCAAATCGAGCAGCTTCAGAAGGAAAATGGAGACAGACCCCGAGCTGAGGGACCCTAAGGCGTCCCGCCTCAGCGTCCCTGCTCCTAGCAGCAGATGACAGAAAGAACAGCCACGCAGTCCACGCGCACATTGGTCCCAATTCTGCTGCTGCGGAACATCTATAATCCCAGCACACACAGCTGGCAGAGCAGGCAAGATATCAAGGGGGGGGAGTGCCCAGCCACCTGCAGGAGGCAGCCGTAGCCGGAGGAGTCCCAGTTGCCCACAGCCGTGGAGCAGGCGGTCATGATGGCGCCCTCGTACGTCGTCCCGGGCGGGCCCTGCCCCTCGGGGAAGTAGCCCCACACTCCCACCACCGGGTGCAGCCTGCTTGAAGGGCAGGGGCGCGCACAGACACCTCGGTCAGGCGCAGGATCAGGTGGCACAGGGACGCGACCAGCAGCCAGCGAGCAAGGCTGGTTCCCCGCTGTCCGTTGGGCCTCCTCCCATCGAAACCCTAGCTAAATTGGCTGCATGTGTGCGTGTGTGCGTGTGTATGTATGCGTGAGAAAGAGAGAGTGAGGGGAGAGGGAAAGTCCGGGAGGGGAAAGGGAATGAGGGAAGGGAGGAAGGGAGGGAGAGAAATACAACAAAGTGCACTATATAGTGGCCCGAGAAATGCGCGCTTGCTGGTGCGCATGCGCAGCCCAGGTCGGGAATCAGAGAGCCCGCATGAGAGGTGCATGTGGACGCTCGCTTGAGTGACAGCTTGCATACGAACGTACCGAAGGTTGCCGCCGATGGCGGGGTTGGTGAGGCCGCTTCTGAGCAGCAGTGCGGGCGTCTGCACACTGCGTGTTCAGCCCCCGCCCCAGAGCCCATGTCAGAGGGGAGGTTGCAAAGGCAGAGCCACAGCAGAGGCCTGAGGCAGGCGGGTGTAGGAGGCAGGCCTGCCCTGCGCACGGCAGGTGACAGCAGCTGATGACAACAGAAAAAACCCACAACAGAGCTCCTGAATGACAGCTGGCTGGCTGCTCTTCTCTCCAGAGACCAGCCCTACTAACCAGCATGCAGTCTTTGGTGGTCCTCATACTTCACCCTCTCCTCATTCCTGCCCCCCCCAAGTAGACATGCAAACACAAGAGGGTGCCCTCACCAGCTCATTGCAAGGGGAAGGACTAGGGGAGGGTGTGGGGTTTGTAGAAGGGGTGAGACTTCAGAAGAGAAGTGTCCTTCACAACGAGTCAGACTAGAAGGTCCTCTCCCCCTCCGTCCTGGTCCCACCCCTCCCCCTTGCAGCACTCACGAGGTACACGCCATGTATTTGAAACCCTCAGCACCACTACCCGCGTGGTGCCGACACCTGGCACTTAACCCTAACCCTAACTCTGAAGTCAGGCTCTAGAAAATCATCTGTGATGATGCACAGCGAGTGACAGGGCTGCAGGCAATACCTTCCACAAGCAGATACCACAAGGGGCGCTCGGAATGTGACGAGGCGCACGCTGTCGCCCTCTCCAACAGTTGTCAGCACGCCACACGCTCTGCGGGGCTTGCCTGGCTTCTGGTTGGGCTTGTGCAAAACGCGGAGGGCCGTGCAGCCGCTCACCACTCGAGCACCGGCGGCAGCGGCGTCGACCAGCCAGGTCTCTGAGACCGCCTGCTTGGCCCCCTTCCTGCACCCCAGCCCGCACCACCCGCCTGCATGCACGCACGCACGCACGCACATTTGCGATCACCATTGAGCTGCTCATAACTGTGTGTGTGTGTGTGTGTGTTTGTTTGTGTGTGTGTGTGCGTGTGAGAGAGAGAGAGAGAGAGAGGGGGGGGGGGGGGGAGGGGATTGTGCAGGTGAAGTGCGAGTACAGCATGGCGGCGTTCAGCACGGGCGAGCGGAGGCGGCGCACCAAGGGCGACCGGCGCAGCACCGAGATCTCGCTCGTCATCCGCAACACCATGGACGCCGCCATCCTCACGCACCTCATGCCGCGCACGCAGGCGCGTAACCCTTCTCACTCCTTCCCCCCCC
>WELA01002318.1:586994-597256 GCA_009602735.1 Mesotaenium endlicherianum
GGGGGGGGCTTTTGGGGAAGGGTTGGCTGCTCTCTCTTGCTATCTCTCGTATGATAGTCTAGGAGCTCCCACAATTAGCTGTGGCCCCAAGCTTTAGCGCGAGGACCCTATACCCGATCTCTGAGGAGTGATCCTAAGCCCTTGTCTTCGGCTCCGGCTGTGGCTCTGGCCCTGGCTTCAGCTGTGGCTGTAGCGCCGGTGCCGGGCGGTTCCAGCTTGGGGACCCTCCATGACAGCTGCAGTCGGGCAGTGAGAGTTGCAGCAACGCCCTGCAATGCAAAGAACCCCGGACTTATAAGCCCTGGACACAGAATGCCCTGAGATTCAGGACCTCTTTTACCTCCGTTACCTCCGCTTGGTTGGCGGGGGAGGGGAAAGAGAGGGGGGAGAGGAAGACGGGAAGGAGCGTGTCCATGTTCAAAGTAGGCTGTAAGGTCTGAGGATTTTGCCTGGAGGTGTATGTAGCTGAGCTGAGTGTGAGCAGAGTGCCCACGTGTGCTTGCTATCAGACGGAGCCAGGGCGTCTGGACATGTGTGGAGGAAGGCCGTGCTGACACTTGTCGTCCGCCCGCCTGCCGCGCGCGTGCCTGCGTGGGTGCGTACATGGGTGTGCGCGTGGCCGGCAGGCAATAGCGCTGGCGGCGTGGTACCGCCACGAGGGGCCCCTGCTGGTGGTGTGTCCAGCTGGCATGCGCCTGCCGTGGGCGGACGAGCTGGAGCGCTGGCTGCCCTTTCTGTCGCCGCGCGACGTCCATCTCAGTGAGTGAGAGAGAGAGAGAAAAAGAGAGAGAGAGTCCCTCCCCCCTTCCCTCTCTCCACCATCTCGATCTTTCTCTCCCCACGTGCACCCTAATGCTGCGTCACCTTGGGGCCGGAGACGTAGACACGCCCACATGGCTTTATGACTGCCGCAAAATTGGACGCTCTCCTATCTCATACATGAGGGCCTGAGGTGAGGGGTGTGGGAGGGGGCCCGGGGNGGGGGGGGGGGGGGGGGGGGGGGGGGGGGGGGGGGGGGGGGGGGGGGGGGGGGGGGGGATGGGTGCAGTCTTTGGGCAGAGGGACGACCTCCCGGATGGGACAGGTGTCGCCCTCCCGAAGGTGGTGGTGGTGTCGTACGCGATGCTGAAGCGGCTGCGCGCCAGCCTGGCGCGGCGCCCCTGGGGCATGGTCATCGTAGACGAGTCGCACAATGCGCGCACCTCCAAGAGGCGCGCCGAGACCGACGACGTGAGGTCGCGACACCTGTCCCGTCCTGTCCTGTCCCGCGCCCTCCCCTTCCTCCGCCGTCGCCGCCGCCGTCACGCTGACTCCTGTCCCCTCCTGGGCTGACCTGTCAACTTCCTGAGGCGCAAACTTGGGCGGCCGCAGGGGCGATCTTTGTCTAGCGCCGCCGCCTCCTTTGGGCCCGCCCATCCTACTCCTTCCCTTCCCTTTGTTTTCTTCCACCCCAAGCCCCTCCCCCCCTCTTGCCTTCTCCCTCCCACCAAGTAAAATTTAAACTAGAAAAAATGCTAACAGATGGGGCACTTTCTGCCCTCTCTGTCTGCAAACCCCCCAACCTTGTCGTTCCCTCTCTCAGCCCTTCTTCAGCATAGAAAGGAATTAGAAATTATAAGCAGAATTTTCTCCAGAAATCTTGGAGAAGGCAAAGACATCAGTTGTGCCTGTGCTGGGGGGGCCAAGAGCAGCCAGTGCTGACGTGGCGGCCATGCGGAAGACTGCCGGCAGGAAAGCCGCAATCGAAAGTGCTTCATGGAGTGTCAGGCCGCCCGCTTGATGCTTCCGGCAAGTGGACTGTGGTGTTTGCTTGTCCATCTGGGCATGTCTGACATGTATGCGTGCGTATGAGCGCGGGTGGGCATGGGTACAGACGCAGGCGATGCTGGAGCTGGTGCGCAACACCAGGAGGGCGCTGCTGCTATCAGGAACGCCCTCCCTCACCAGGTGGCGCTCCCTCCCTCTCCCTCCCTCTCCCTCCTCTCCCTCCCCCTCTCCCTCTCCCCCTCTCCCTCTCCCTCTCCCTCTCCCTCTCCCATCCCCTCTCTCTCTCCCCTCTTCCTCTCCCTTTCTCTCTCCCTTTCCACCTCCCTCTCCCTCTGCCTCACTTTCCCTCTTGGGCCATGACGCTGCACCTCCGCCAGCCACTAGCTCTCAGATTTACATGTCAAGCAGGTCCCTTCCCTCCCACCTCAAATGAGCCTCCCTTGCATGTCTCGGGTGCGAACGCTCAGGTCTTGGATGTCTAACAGTCTGTCCTGCCAGCACGTGCTCGCAGAGCGGCCAGCTGTCTCTCTGCCGGAGGCCTGAGCGAGATTCACGAGGCTCACACATGGTCACAAGGTTGGGGTGCTTGTTACTAGGTGCGCGCGCGCACGCACGCGCAAACGCACACACACAGAGAGAGAGAGGGAGGGAGAGGGAGAGGGGGAGAGAGAGACACGCTCACGCAACTGACAGGTGTCGTGCTCGCGTGTGTGCGGCTGCCTCTGCTGACGCGGAGGACACGTGGCAGACCATTTGACATCTTCAACCAGATCGACAGCCTGCGGTGGGTCCCTGTCCTCCTCCCCCTTTCCTCTCCTCGTGCTGCAACCAGACAGACAGGCAGCGGTACCCGCCCGCCTGTTCCCGCCCCGCGTTCTTGCCTGGGCTGGGCCGGGGCAACTGGGCCGGGGAGGCGGCACCAGCCAGCCAGCCCCATGCATGCATCTAAAACAGGAGCCTGCTTCTCAACTCCTCCCCGCTCTCATACAGGGGTGCGCTGGCGTGGGGCGCGGGGCGGGGCCGGGGGGGGGGGGGCAAAAACAGGCCGGGGCTGCTGGGACGCAACAAGTACGAGTTTGCGCGCCATTACTGCAACGTGCAGCGCCGCCTCATTCGCGGCCGCCTCCACACTGTGAGCGCTCCAAGGCCTTGATTCTGAGGGCGAGGGGGAGGGCTCTGGCTACCGGGGGTTAGGGAGGGTTGAGGGCATCTAATCTCGCGTCTGCAGTCAAGTCTTCAGCTGCCACCTGGATCGCACACGTGCGTTGATGGTTGAGCCAAGCCTGGCTTTGCTTCCTGGACGCCAGCCTGACAGGTGTCCTTTGCTGGTGCACATGCGGGGGCGTTTCCAAGCAGCCCCTCCTCCGACTGCAGCTGTCGGCTCTACAGCTGACCACGCCGTTCGCTAGGCAATTGGTACTGCACTTGACTCTGGTTCGTCTGTGAGTTGCGCTCGCAGGCCAGCGCGCTGCTGCTGCCGACTCTGCTGTCGTCCTGCTGACTCTGCTCTCGTCGTTTGTCGCATGCATGAGCGGCGGCTCTATCTGTGCACAACGCATTTGGGGGGGGGGGGGCGCGCGCGTGTGGGAGCGAGCGAGGGAGCAGAACTACTCGGGGGGCGCGCGGCTGCAGGAGCTCAACGTGCTGCTGCGCCAGACTGTCATGGTGAGTGCTGCGACTGGGCCCCGCTGGCAGGCAGGCAGGAAGGCAGGCAGGCAGGCTGGGGGACTGGGAGGCAGTGGCGCCCCCCATGCCCCCGGGTGTTTGCAAGTGCCTGGCTCCCGGGGCCTCAGGGGCTGGCAGGTGCACGTGTTGCTCTGAAGGGGGATCGCGCAGTGCGGACCGGCAAGTAGGCAGGAAACCTCCCCTTCTGGGCACTCTGTGTGTCCCTTGTTCCTCTTTTCAAAGCTTGGCACGTACGAGAAGCTGCCAGCTGCTGCTGCAGCTACGCGCGCGTGCGCGAGGGCGCCGGTCACCTCTGGCTTTTTCTGGGGGGCTCGGACGCAGATGGGCTCGTGAATGGTGGTGGTGGTGGCGGAAAAGGCAGCTGTCGTCCTTCGTTGTGACTCAGCTGCCAGATGTCAGCAACCCGCGTTGACTACTTCGCTCAGGCAGAAATCAGGGGGGGGGATAGTCTTCTTGTATGAGACTGTGCACTCTGCGTTGGCACCTCTGGGGGACCAGGCCTGCCGTGGCGCTGGGCCTCGTGCGAGTCATACATGGGGAGGAGAGGAGGAGAGGAGGAGAAGAGACACAGAGCACAAGAAAGTGCATCCATCTCACCACCTGTGCTCTCGCGCTGCTCTCTGCCTTGCACTATCTCTTGCCCCTCATGTGTGTGTGTGTGTGTGTGTGTGTGTGTGTGTGTCCACGGTGGTGGGGCAGGTGAGGAGGCTGAAGGCGGACGTGCTGATGCAGCTGCCGCCCAAGCGGCGCCAGGTCATCCGGCTCCGCTTGGAGCCCGCAGACATCAGCAGCGCTGTGACCCGTGCCAAGGAGCACGTGCCACCTGGCACACGACCGAGTAATCATTCCAGAGCCGGCCAGCTGACAGCCTGCGAGCCTGCTGCTGCCAGCTGTGCTTGTGGAGGCGGAGCCGCCACTTCAGATGCAGCAGCATCAGCAACAGTGACAGAAGGAAAAGGAGGAACTGCCAGAGGAGCAGCCGCGGCAGGAGGAGGAGGAGGGGCAGCAGCAGCAGCCGTAGGGAGAGCAAGTGAGTGGGCCCTGCATGCTTGCAGCACCAGCAACGGAGCAGTCGGCCTCGCCGCCGCCGCCGCCGCCGCCGCCGCTGTCGGTGGCGTGTGCGCGGACGCGTCGACAGCAGGTGGAGACGATGATGATCAGGACGAGAACAACGACGATGACGAAGCTGACGACAGCGCTCCACAGTCTGCAGGCACGCTCGCAGGCACAGGCAGCCACACCGGGACCGGCACCGGAGGGGCAGCAGAGGTAGAGGTGGGGGGCGTGGAGGACCCAGTGGGGGGTAGGAGGAGGAGGAGGAGGCTGAGCCCGCAGGAGCTCGGCATTGCCAAGCTGCGCGGCGTGCTCGAGTGGCTTGCCGACCACCCCATCTTTGTGGAGGCTGGGCGGGGGGCCGCGGGCGGCGAAGCCTGCGCCGTCGACGTCAGCGATGACGACGGCGGCGACGATAGCGGGGAGGCAGGGGAGGGGCAACGGCGCAAGAGGAGGAGAAGGGGGAGGGAGGAGGGTCCAGTGGGAGTGGTGCAGGAGGAAGAGGAAGAGGAGACTTTGCGGGAAGGAAACTTGGCATCTGCGGAGACAGAGACGCGCCAGGTGGCGCTGTCAGGCAGGGGGGCAAGTGGCAATGGTGGCGGGGACACATCTGCTGCGGCAGCGGCGGAGGAAGAGGAGTTGGAGACGGCCGCGGCGAGAGAGAAGATGGTGATCTTTGCGCACCACCACGAGGTGCTGGACGCGCTGCAGGCGTTCCTGGTGGCGACAGGTGTCGAGTTCGTGCGTTTCGACGGGCGCACCACGCCCCTCGACCGCGCCTTGGCGCTCCGCAGCTTCTCGGCGCGGCACTCCCAGGTATGCCACCTGGTACCACCTACACGTGTCGATGCCAGGTGGCGGCAGAAGGGGCACCGCCACGTGTCACCGCGAGGTGAGGCATGACACACGCTGGAGAAAGCGTGTGTGCCCGCACGAGAGCAGCGCACCCCCCTCACCCTCACCTCACCCTCACCCTTACGCTCACCCTCACCCTCTCCGTCCATCTCTGTTCTCCCCTCCCCCCCCCCCTTTTACTAAAATCTTGGATTTGCTGCTCCCTTGTGGTCTGTCTGGAGCTCTCCGCATCGCACGCCAAACTCTGAATCCTATTGGCTGGTTGCGTTTGCCTCCGAGAGTAAGCTCTAAGAGACTGAACCCTCCACACGTGCTGTTCCAGCTGAAGGCCTCCCGCCTCGGGCTCCACGCTCCGGGCCTCTGCACCGCCGCGCACCATACACCGAGATTCTAGACTCCAGCTGTATCAAGCACCATGGAGTGGACATTAATGTACATCCTCACCGAGCACATAGTCAAAACTCTGAGTGCGTTTGCCCTGAGAAGGTTCAAACCACCACCATCAAACTCGGGTTCGACTTTGTCCGCACGCACACCTCCAGCACCTCTTATTTCCTCCATGCCTCCACATCCTATTCAAACATCTCAAGCCACTGAAAGTGTCAGCCTCAGCTTGATCCTCCGATTTGAAGTCTCTCCTTAATCATGCACACCACAGCACCAGGCGTGGACCAACGCAGTCGTGGCACCACCTGGCACGAGGGCTGACGATGCGTGCTCTGCATCTGTTGGGGGAGGGGGAGGGCGGGCGGGGTGGAGTGTGCAGGTGCGGGTGGCAATCGTGGGGATCACTGCGGGAGGCACAGGCATCAACCTCTCGGCGGCTGAGAGCGTGGTGTTTGCTGAGCTGCCCCGCACGGCTTCCGACATGCTGCAGGCTGAGGACAGGTGTCACCGCCGGGGCCAGCTCAGCTCCGTCAACGTCTACTTCTTCTGCGCAAAGGTGCGTGCCTCTCTCGGCTCACTTGGCTCACTTAAGAAGAGAGAGAAAGCATGTGTGTGTGTATGTGTATGTGTGTGTGTGTGTGTGTGTGTGTGTGTGTGTGTGTATGTGTGTGCGCGCGCGCACGTGTGTGTGTAAGAGAGAAAGAGGAGGCTGCCACTAGGAGCAACCATAAGTGTAACTGCTGTCCATTTACCCCTGAACTCTTGTCTGGGGCGTCCCAGAGTCGCCAGCTGCAAAGAGGTACCTACGGCAGGCGGGGCGGTCAGCTCGACGAGGGCTAGTGCACTGTACCTCACACTCTTTGCCCTGACCCCCTCCCTCCCTTCCTCCCTTCCCCGTATGCGTGTGCCTTCCTCTGTGTGTGTGTGTGGGTGTGTGTCAATGTGTGTGCTTGTGCATGCGGGTGCGCATATATGTGTCTGACTTGAAGGGGACCAAAGAGCTGACGGAGGCTGCTGCTGCTGTGCTGCTGTTGCTGCAGGACACGGAGGACGAGGTGATGTGGCAGGCCCTGAGCCGCAGTGTGGAGCGCGTATCGGCCGCCATCAACGGCGCCGACCGCATCGTGGACGGCCTCGAGGTGAGCCACAGCTCAACCTGAAGCTTGCGGATGTGGAGTGCGTGCAGCCTGGGGCCTGTTGGTCACCGTGCCTCAGCCATGTGGCGGGAGGGGGGGGGCATCAGCCTCTGACGTTCAGGCCTAGTGAGGTCTGTGGAGAGAGAGAGGGGGAGGGGGAGCAGGAGAGGGAGAGGGAGCCAGAGAGAGAGGGAGAGGAGGAGTTACGAGAGGAGTCCAAGGGCAAAGCGGGCGCACAGCCTCACTCCCCTCTAGGCAGAGCCTGATATGCATCTTGATCTGATGGGTCCTCTCCACTGGGTGCTCTGCGCGTCGCACGTGCTTGACACCTTCTGAATTGCTTCCTGCCCATGCGCGGATAAGAGAGGGCATGGGGGGCCTCTTCTCTGGTGACAAGTGGCTATAAGGACACGAGCGTGTCGTTGAAAGGAGGTGCATCTCCCCGCACATGTGTTGCTGAGCAGGTGGACTCGGTGATGAGTCAGCGCCCTCCAGGCCCCAGCAAGAGCCACGCCTTTAGGATCCGCCGCGAAGCCTCCTTGTGCCACCTGGCAGCTGTTCCTGAGCTCAGTCCCCCAACAGGGGTTCACGCAGGAGAGGAAGCTGCTGCTGCTGCTGCTTGCTTGCTCCCCCCAGCACCGCTCGCTCCCAGTGTGCCACCTGTCATCCAGGACGCATCAACAGCTGGCGCTGATCCCGCCTTGCAGCTCCCACTCTCAAAGGAGCCCCCGCCGTCGCCATTAGGCGTTGCAGCGGTGCCAACTGGCCTTAAAGCAGCGCCACTTGGCGCGAAGATAAAGCCACCTGGCACCGACGTGCTGCCACGTGACACCACTGCGGCAGGCCTGGAAGAGTCGCCTGCTCCACATGAGGTCTATGGCTCCCATCGCTCGGGGCAGCTTTGTCCCGCAAGAGAATTGCTGGGGGGGGAGGCGAGTGGGGCAGAGACGCCCGAGGACGGCTCCCGGAGACGGTGTCTCCCAGAGACGTGCGCGGTGTCCCCCACGTCCCCGCCTGCAACTGCCACCTGGACAGGCCCACCGCGGCCGGAGAGCTTGGCCAAGAGAGCGAAGTGGTCCGGCCCCCGAGGCAGTGCCAGGGCGACAGATGGCGGCAGCCCGGCCAGCCCCGCGTGCAGATCTCTAAAATTTGGTCCAGCTGGCAGCGGCGTGAAAGCCAAGTCCTGCAAAGATGGCCAGGTGGCGGCAGGTGGTGCTGCCAGCGGCGATGACGACATGGCAAAACGAGAACAGCGCAGCGAGACTCTGCTCTTTGAGGTGGGTCCCCTGCTGCCCGCACATCCCGGTCAAAAATCTGCCAGCCGCCCGCGGCACAACTACCCCAAGGTGGCTTGCTTTGTGATTATCATCATCATCATTTGTTTCTGCAACAGCACTGCACTTCATCCACGCCCCCTCCAAACAAATGGGGTAGGGGGTAGGAGGCGGGTGCGCGTGCTCTGCGCCCCTGACAGCGTTGGGGTCTGGACCTGCTCTTCACCGAGTGTACTTCTTGGAAGTGCCTGGCTTGGGAGGAGGGGGATTGAGGGGGGGCGGGGGGTTGTGTGAGGTGCAGGTGAGCGTAAACACAGGGAGGGTGCACGTGTATGTCAGAGCCTTCCCGGATTCGGGAGCTGGGGCCGTGCCACTTGGCGCCAACTTCCACCCTGAGGAGCTGGAGGTACCGGGCGCAGCTGCTCGGGCTGGGGAAGGGGAAGAAGCACACAGTATGCTGCCTCTCTGGCGCCAGAGGGAGTGCCAAGTGGCAGCCTTGCAGTTCCTCTCGGAATGGAAGGCCCTCAGGCCCGTCTTAAGGCGGCGCCTTGCTGGCAGGCCCCTGTGCTGCCCTCTGGAGCTGGAGCTGCAGCGTGCGGCTGACCCTGCGTTTGACCCCCACGTATGTAACGCCTGCGTGCATGCTTGGCGCGCCTGCTCTGACGTGCCAGCTGGCACCGTCCTATTGCTTTCGAGCCCATCCCTCTTCTGATCTTGCCATCTTGCCAGGGCCGCAGCCTGGCATTGCGGTGATTGCTCTTGCTTCCTGCGCTTACATCGTCCTTGCTTCGTGGCTGACTCCCTGGATGCTGCCAATGTGGTACCTGGAAAAAGCTGTCTGCTTGCATTCACCCGACAAATTGACATGGACTGCCGCACGGATAGACAAAGGCACAGACAGCCAGGGGTCTGCCTGGGTGCTTTGGAGGGGGGGAGATGTGGAGGTGAAAGGGCAGCCTGGCAGTGTCGTTCCTGTGGTATCTCTCAAACCCGTTCCATTTCCGTTTTGTTATGCGGCAGGGTGTCCTCGTGGGCGGCAGCAAGCGGAGGATAACGCCGCGTGATGAGGTGGCAGCGCCGGACCCAGATGGCTCCAGGAGGGTGCCACTTGTCCTCCAGGTGCGGGGCAACAAGCGCAGGCAGGAGGAGCAGGTGTGGTCGGCCAATGAAGAGCCTCTGTGCCACATGTGCAAGCTGCCCTGCCGGTACCCGCCTGTCCTTCCCCGCAGGCCATGCCCGCGCGTCCTCGTCAGCGCTCTGGGCCAATCGCGAGTCACCAATCCGCCAAGCAGTGCCTATGCTGCTGCTGCTCAGAGGAACTCGGAAGTGGGAGTGGATGAGAGCACGAGTGCTAAGCTTCAGGACTGATGCGTGGCCGTGAGATTAAGCGGGAAGCTGTCAGGATGTAATTTCTGGCCCCTCACTTTGCCCTTCTCCAGCACAATGATACTCGCAGATGTACATAGTGGGCCGCCAGGTGGCTGCGTATACTGGCAGCGCCCCGAGTCTAAGACAGCAGTGCGCAGACAGCCCTGGCCTGCCATGACACAGGGCAGCCGCGCTGTCGTATGGGCGAGCCTGACAGCGGTCCGAGGGCGTGCCACGTGGCGTGAGCGTGAGCAGGAGCAGCAGGGCGCGGCGAGCGGCAGTGTTCAGCGATCTGTTCTGCACGCGCACGTGTGTGGACGAGTACCTGGGCAAGACCAGCTCCGCCTACGTCCGCTCCGTGAGCCCCCATGCCCTGACGCTACTCCTCTCTGAACTCTAATTGCAACCCGAAGTCTGGAAGCTGTCGGTTCTTGCTCCTATGGGTTGACCCTTACCTTCTGAGAGAGAGAGAGCGCAGAAGTGCTGACTCCTCTTTGCCCCCTGGGCCTACCGCCGTTGCCTGCGCTCCCTCAGGTGGTGTTCGAGATGGAGAGGGGAGTGTGTACGGGGTGCCACCTGGACTGCCACGCGCTCGTCGAGTGCGCGCGCGTGCTCCCGCCCGCCCAGCGGCGCCGCTACATCCTCCAGAAAGCGCCGGCATTCCAATCGCACCCCGCCATGTGAGCCACCGTCCGCCCGCCTCCCACCGTAGATCAGCCAGGCCGCTTGGGGGGGG
>WELA01002318.1:604381-629047 GCA_009602735.1 Mesotaenium endlicherianum
CCCCCCCCCCTAGTTACCGAAGTCTCATTAAAAAGAATCTACGTGCTATTCTCCTAGCTTAAGTGCCAGTGTATCTCGTTACTTGGTGCGGTTCAATATTGTGCTACACGTCACTTCACTCCTAGCACGTCTGTTGTCTTATTCAATGCATATCATAGACCTTGATCTACTGTAAGTGATTTGCACACTGGCAGAACAGTTTTAGCTCTTTGGCTAATGACAGAGAACTTATCCCTACCTATATATCTCAACTAGGGAACGTGCAAGTTCATATATAGAAAGGGCGCATCTGTGCATGCAGCTAGCAGTTAATTGCTGAGCACGCAAAAAGGTAGTCATTCTCCTCTCAGGATAATGAGCTTGCAGTGGAAATAGCAGTGAAGTAGGGGTCACAGCAAAATCTACAACAAATAACTCCTTTTCAAGTATGCATTTCAGATGAGTAGGCAGGGAGCGATATACGCTCAAAGCGTGAGAAAACTAGATGTTACATTATGTTTAAACAATACCAATGCACAAGTTGTCTCCTACTATGGCCAGGCGTCTGGCAAATCAATGGCTTATATGCATATCCCTGCGCTGCAATATAACGAATTGGCAATGAAGACCCAAAGCACCCAGTAATACTCTCCATCTACTATTCATATATACCACAGTTTGGGCACTTTTAACTTCTAAGAAGCCTACAGCGCACTCTAGCACCTCTCATAGAATAGGCGAGATCGAAACTGCGCTATGGGGGACGATAACCTTCTGCAGCAAGTATAAACAGCCAGCCTATGCGCAACCTCACTCTGGCTGGTATGACGCTCTCTCGCTGCACGCTCACTCCGTTGTCTGAGGCCTCATGCAACATGCAAAGCCACTGGGGCCTCTCCTTGCCAGGAGCATTAGCTGCACGACACACGCCCAGCAAGGTCCACGCCCTTCTATCAAAACTCTGAACAAAGGTCCTTCCATTGAGCAAGCACATTCCGCACTGCAGACTCCTGCAGACACAACGTGCAGGGAAGAAACAAGAGCGAGGCACCCCAGCTGCAGCTGCACAGGAGCGTGATGTATGTGGTGGGCATGGGTATGACAAAACGTCGGACAGAACACAAAGAAGAGATGATGGGCAACTAGATTAAGCAGCCGACCGGCATCACGCCACAGGATGCAGCCTCGTGCTAACAAGAAGCAAGCACGCCACAAGTCACGATGAGGTGGAGGCTTGTCGCGCCTGAGGCAACGTAATATGAAGAGGGAACGCGGGGGGGAGAGCGAGAGAGAGGGAGAGAGAGTGGGAGAGGGAGAGCGCACCTTCTTGTGCATTTTGAGCTTGCGGTGGCTCTCCTTCAGCACCTGCTTCTCCCCCGAGCCCACGCCCTCGCCGAGCCCCAGCTCTGACATGGGCGAGGAGGAGCCCCCCAGGCTGCGCGACGGCGAGGAGGGCAGCGAGTAGGACTTCTCCGTGAAAGAGGTGGACGGGGGGGCGTCGTGAAAGCTGGAGGTCCGGCTGTGGGCCTTGCCTGCCCTCGCAGCAAGCTGCTCCTGCTGCCTCGAGGAGGAGGAGGAGTACGACGACGATGACGGCGGCAGGGGCGCTCTCTCGGCCTCCCCGAGTCCCATGCTCTCGCTGGCAGTCAAGTACGAGTTTGTTGACGACGCCCTACTCACGTTCGCAAGGCCAGCTGCTTGGTTTGCCTCTCCGGTGCCAGCGCCAGAGCCAGCAGCAGCAGCAGCAGCAGCAGCCGGGGGCGTTCTGGAGCTGCTGCTGCTGCCAGGGTGGCCAGCGGGCAGCTTGCCCCTGGCGCTGCTTGCGCCACCTGGCGACGTGTGGCTCCTCTCCACGACCGCCTGGGCCGCAGCGGCTGCGGCGGCCACGACGCTGGAAGAGCCCCGGCCCGCAGAAGAGGCGCCGGGGGAGCCGCCCAGCTTGCTCCTGCTCCTGTTGCTGCCGCTGCCATCATCGTCGCCATCCGGCGCGCCGCTGAAGTTGAGCGACCACGTGTCGGCGTCTTTCTTCGTCATCCACAGGTCCAGGTCATCGTCCTCCCCCCCCGAGCCGGCCTCATCCGGCTCCATGGACGGCTGGGCGTCGTGAAACACCTCCTCCTCCTCCCCCTCCCCTACCCTCCTCGCGCCCGCGGGGCCAAGCTGGGCCCTGGTCCCGCTGGCAGTCGGTGCAAAGCCTCTCTGTACATCCCACTGATCCCGGGCTGCTGCTCCCATGCTCTCCCTGGCAGAGCGGGACCTTTCGAGCGGTCTCGCCATCCTACTACTACTTCTGATGGTCACGATCTCCTTATGGAGAAAGGGAGCAGCCTTTCCCTCCCCAACCGCCGCCTGCCCTGCAGACCTCCTGGTGGTCGCGGTAGCACCTCCCTCTTCGGGGGCCGCAGAGTCACTGCTGGAGAGTGTAGCCTTCTCGTCCACGCTGCCTGCAGCAGCATGCACGCCAGCTGTCCCGGCACCACCTTCCAATGAAGGACCAGCAATGTCCCTCTTGGTCTCTTCCTGTTGCGCGCCTCTCCCGGCCACCACGGGCGCAACTCCAGCCCCCTGCCAGCTGTTGGCTTGAGCTGTGCTGGAAGGCTCCTCCCGGTTGTCCAAGGGGCGCGCAGCGGAGGAGGGGTGCCGTGCTGCCACTGCCGCCGGCGGAGGAGACCCTGCAGCAGGTATGTCTTCTGAGAGAGTAGTAGGAGGGGCAGCCCCCTCCTCCCCCGTCCCTGCCGCTGCCACCGCTGCAGCACTGCTAGTCGTCTCCTTTTCCCCCTTCTCCTCCTGCTCCTCCTGTTCGTGCTCCCTTTGTGGGGAGCTCGGGGGCTCGAGCTGCTGGGCCTGAGTAGGCTCCGAGCGCACCATAAATGGGGGGGGCTTGTCGACCCCAGGGGACAGAATGCTCGCCTGTTTGTAGTTGCCAATCTCCCAGAGAGGCTCCTCCTCCTCCTCCTCGTCATCCTCAGCATCGTCGTCGAAATAGGGGTGCTTGCGGCTGCCGACTCCGTTGGTGCGCGCCTCCCCTCCCGCACGCTCGACCGCCGCAGAAGAGCCCGAGTGGGACATGCCCCTCTCTGCCGGCAATGCCTCCTCCAGCAAGTCACGCTGCAGCTGGCGCGGCTCTCTCGACTGCTGCAGCACCTGGCTTGCCTCCGGGACGTCTTGACCACCAGGACTAGGAGGTGCAGCAGCAGCAGCATCCTCCCTGCCTCCCTCTTCTTCCTCCCAAATGTTCTTGGGAGGTGCCTCCCGCGGTGAGTGTGCCAGTGGTGCAGTCTCCACGCCCTCCTTTTCGGGGATGTTGGCCCTTTCTCCTTGGCCCACATGTGCCGCATCCTCAGCCACATGCTGCGTCTGCATTTTGGGGGATAGCGTCAGCGCGCTGCCACCACCCTCACTCCCGCTCCTTTCATCACCTGTCGCCTTCGAGAGCCCAGCAGCCGCCACGCCGTCCCCGCGCTTACCAGGATGCGCATCCACCTGTCCTTCAACAGGAGGAGAGCTGTGCACACCAACAGCCATGTGTGCCCCTTCAGAGGGCACAGGCAGGCTCGGACTTTCGCCTCCTCCTCTAGCTGGCCCTGTGACAGCAGCTGTTGCCGGGGTCCCAAGGCCATCCAAGGCAAGACCCTCCTCGTTTGCCACTTCCCCCAGGTCCTGCTCCGCCTCTGCCTCTGGATCTATCTCTGGCTCCGGCTCCAGCTTTGGCTCCGACTCCGGCTCCTGCTGCTGATCCTGCTCCTTTTGTAGGCCTCCCTCAGGCTGCGCCTCCTCCGCGACCTCGCCAGTCCCAGCACTAGCACTGCTGCTTTTGCCGCCCTCAAGCTCGGCCTCCTGATCGCCGCCCTCCGCCAGGAGAGGAGCCGCAGCCACGCCGCCGCTGCTCGCCGCCACAACCTGGGACGTTTCGCCGGCGCTGCTGCCGGCTGCAGCGGTGGCGGTGGTGCCCCCGCCGCCCTCGGCCTGCTTGCGGTGGCGGCGGCCCTCGGTGGCCTCCAAAAACTTCTTGAGCTCCTCCTCCAGCGCCGCCGCCACCTCCTCCAGCGGCGTCTGCGAGCCGTCCAGCATGCTGGCCACGCCCAGCAGGTGCTTGTTCAGCGACGCCAGGTCTACCTCCCCCTCGCCGCCCTCGCCGCCGCCAGCGCCGGGGCTGCCCAAGCCCTTGAGGCCCGCGCGCTCACTCGCCTTGCCCACGAGGCTGGCAGCGCGCGCACTTCGCGAGGTGGGGGATAGCTTCTCTCGCGCCCGCGTGCTCGCGGTCGCGATCGTGCTGGCGCCGCTCCGGGGGGCTGGCGCGGGTGGGCGCATCGTCTTGGCACGGCCTGCCGCGGCCGCCCGCGCCGACATGGGGCTCAGCTTGGGGCTGCCCTGCTGCTGCTGCTGCTGCTGGCCGGCCCTGCTGCTGAGCCTGGAGGGGGAGTGCTCCCCGCCAAACTCGAGGGGGCCCTCCAGAGTGCGCCACATCACCTCCCGCTCGTAGATGGAGCGCGGCGAGAGCGTGCTCTCAGCCAGAGACCTCGGAGACATCTCCCCGCGTCTCGGGGACAGCAGCCTGGGAGACACCTCGCGCACAGGCGGCCCGTCCTCCGGCTCGCCCTCGCCACCCGGGATCATCAGAGCCGGGCGGCGCTTCGGGGAGAGTGTCGCCTCCGCAGACGCCGCCGCTGCTGCTGCCGCCACTGCTGCGGCCGTTGCTGCTGCCACCTGAGACTCATCGCCCTCCTCGCCCTCTCCCACGAACACAAGTCGCGGCAACGCGGGAGACTTGAGCTCCTCCTCCTCCTCCTGAGCGGGAAGACTTTGCTCCCCCTTCTCCTCCTCCTCCTCCTCCTGAGGCTCCATACTTTTCTTGCGCTCGTCTTCCGAGGAGGCGCCCTCGCCCCCTCGAGAGCCCTTGCTGGGGTCGCCCAGGGGCGAGCGCGGAGAGAGCAGCCGCTGGTCTCGCGAGAAGACTGCCGCCTCCCAGCTTGACCGAGAAGCGCCCGCCGGCGATGCCAACGACGAGCCTGGAGAGTCGCCCCCGCTCGCACTCGCACCATCGCCGTCGGCGGCCGCCGCGCCGCGGGGGCTGCTGAATGCCACCGACGACCTCGGCGAGGCATCGTCAAACGAGAGCTCGGAGCCGTACTGGGCGGTGGCCGGGCTGGGCATGTCCGCAGCGTCGTCGGAAAACGCATCGAGCGCAGGTGCGGGCCCGCGCGCGCTGAGAGGGAGGGGGGAGGACGCAAACGAGGGGCTGCCGGCCTTTGACCGAGGGGAGGGCGTGACGGGGCGCCCCGTCAGCTTCGCAAAGGCGGCAGCCAGGAAGTCCTCCTCTTGATCGTCGTCCACGTGGAGGGGAGTGAGGGCGGGAGGTGCGGTGCTCCTGCTGCTTCCGGATGCCGTCGGCGACGACGATGAGCTCCTGAGCCCGCCTGCTGCTTCCGCCGCAGGGGGTGGGACAGGTGCCGCATTCCCCCGCACGTCTGCCGCAGCCGGTGGCTGGGCCTCTCCTTCACGGGCTGCATCGCCACCAGAGGAACAAGCAGGAGGTGGAAGATTGCAACAAGCTGAGTAAGCACACGCACTCCAGCCAGAGGAGGAGGCTCCTTGCACAACATTACACCCCCCGTACCCCCCCACCCACNCCTTTACCCCCCTTTCCTCTACCCCCTACCTTTCACAGCAGGAGCGTGACTTTGTGTGAGTAAAGGTGTGCGCAGCTTTCTGACGCAGGGCGGTGATGGCAATGGTAAGCACTTATCGTCGCCAGCCCTTCGCGCCCCTGGGAGGTGAGACATCACCATCGCAGGCGAGCCCCTTTGCACCTCCTCTGGCAAGCATGCCTAGAAAAGCCACAGAAAGCTGGCAAGTCGACGGCAGCGACACCTACTGCAGACAACACATCATCCCCCCCCCCTTCTCCACTCCCTTTTCCCAATGACCCCCCCCCGACCCCCCCGGCCTCCTTCCTTTCTCCCAAGGTGCCCGGTAGAGGCTGAAGGTGTACCTTGCTCATCATCATCATCGTTGTTACCATCCCGCGCTCCCTTCCCGGGCTGGGACGCACTGGAAAGGGAAACGCTGTCATTGTCCCCAGACCAGCGCGGGTGTTCTGGCTCCGCCGCTTCTGCCAAATCATAAGCTTGTTCCTGCACGCTCTCCCTCACGCCAGGTGTCGAGGCCTCTGCCACGGGCACTCCGCCGCTCGCAGCGCTGCCATCTGACCGTGCCGAGGAGGTGGAGGAGAAAGAGGACGAAGTGGTGGAGGAAGAGCGGCGGCCCTCTAAAGCCCCGCCCTCAGGGGAGGAGAAGCTCCCTTCCCCCGACGGCCTTTGTGGATCCGCCAGACCAAACGAGCCGGATAGGGAGCCGCTGGCGCCCTCGCCCTGAGAGCCCCGATCCTCTGGTCCAAGAAGTGCCTTGGTGCTTTCTCTGGCTGCAGCGCCCACTGGCTGGCTGTCCTCCCGGTCAGCAGAGCCGGAGGCAGAGGCAGAGGGGGAGCTTGGGGTGTTCTCCTCCTCCCACAGACCCGCGGACGCGCGCTCGTCGCTGACGCCCTCTGCGTCCACCCAAGGATCTCTCGCCCCCCCCTCCTCCTGCTCCATTTGCTGCTGTCGCTGCTGCCCCTCCTCCTGCTGCTCCTCCTCTACTGTGCGCCCCTTGGCTGCTGCGCTGTCACGCTCTGGCTGATCGCCTCTCTCGTCCTCTTTGGACACACCCAACATGTACGTGTGCAGCACCACAATAGTAAGCGGCGTGCGTGCATACTGTCACGCGCGCGCACTATCGTGCCCACCCGCAGCCGTGAAACTCAAGCGGAGGGTCGTCGTTTGGCGCAAACAAGAGGCAGGCAGGCGTGCATGCGACAGCAAGCGGCGAGCAGCTGCCATGCGCCTGCATACTGGATTGGCAATGGGGGGGCAGCACCGCTTGTGCGTGACACCCGAGACGAACAACGGAGATTACAGAGAGGAGGAGGATGATGAGCACAAGCCGCAACAGCTCACCCCATCGGTGATCATGCCTCTCTGGAGTTGTGGGCCTCCCAGATATCTGTGTGTGTGGGTGTGTGTGTGTGTGTGTGTGCGTATGTGTGTTTGTTCATGTGTGTGTGTGAGGGTGAGAGACGCAGAGAGACGTGACGCTGCATGAGGGGGACCAGTGGGGCCGGTCCCAAGGCCAATAGCGAGCTTCTCGCAGCCATGGCTCACCAAGCAACAGCTCGCGGAGGAAGAGCGCGCGTGCGTACCTGCTGTACAAGCTGCAGCAGTCTCGCCCTCTGGCTGTGCCGCCATCCCTCTGCTGCTGTCAGAGCTGAATGCCAGCTGGGGGCCGCCCGAGAGTTGGCCGCCACTGGGGCCCAGCTCTTGCATGGGAAAACCGCCAGCAGGCGCGACCTCCCTCATTAGCCCGCCAACCTGCACATGAATAGCAAGTGCATGGCGCAGGCACCTGAATCAGCACCTAAAGGCCCCCCTCCCATGGCCGACCTCAACCAGCGCTAAAAAAGTTGGGCCTTTGTTGTCAAGAACTTCTGAGAGGTGGCTAGTTGAGGCAATACACCTCCTCCCCTCCCCCACCCCNCTACCATGCGGGTCATCTCAAGCTTGCTTATGTGGCAGCTCATGGCCACTGGCAGAATGCACACGCACACGCACACGCACACGCGTACACACACGTGCGGGCACACGCGCACGCTCGCACGAGCGAGCGCAGTGCATGAGCAACATGCCGGCTGCAGCAGGCGGCGCCCCACATTCCCCCTATCAGTCTCCAAGAAGGGGCTGCACGTGCACAACCACCCACCGCTCGCCACAGCCACATCAGATTGCCAAGCGTGCGGGCAGCTTGCTTGTGGGAGAGAGGGAGCAAGGGAGGAAAGGACGGAAGGAGGGTAGGAGGGGGGGAGGAGGTGGGTGGGACGGAGAGAGAGGGAGATACCTGGCTGTCCGCCTCCAAGGGAGAGGGGGGCCCCCGGCAAGCGTAGCCCTCGTAGGGCTCCACAGTGAAGAGCAGAGAGGACACGGAGTGCTGGATGAGCGCGTCCACCGTCGCCTCCTGGGAGGAGTCAAAGAGCGGGTTGACCCGCACAGCTCCGTACACGGCCCACCTCACGCCGCCCGCCTCTGCCGCGTTGGGGTGGTGGTGGTGGTGGTGGCGGCCGCCGCCGCTGCTGCTCCTTGTGGGAGAGCTGCTCTTCTCTGGCACCAGGTTCGCCCTCAGCATGGGCCAGGAACTGCCCCCCCCCTGCACCCGAGCCGGCACGTCCCCCAGCAGAAAGAACAGGCAACCGACGTCGGTGGATGGTACTCTCTCTCTCTCCCCCCCTCTAACTCTCTCTCTCTCTCTGACCGCAGCAAGCAGGCGCCAGCTGTCAAGGCCGCCAGCAACAAAGGCCAGCAGAGGGGGACTTTTTGCGAGGGCAGCCTCAAGGGCTAGGCTCAGCTCTCAAGGACAGGGCTTGCGGCCCAGGGGAGAGAATGTGGTGTGCTTGCCGCTGCCGCCAACACCTGCCAGCGTGTGGGCGCGACGCGGCACCAGCAGCTGCCAGCAGGCACCAGTCCCGCACATAACCTGCCGCCTGCCGCCCAGACGATGGCAAACCTGATCCTCTAAAAACTGGGCATGTGGTGGGAGGGATAAAAATGAATGGCCTGATATGCGGCAGTGGGTGTGTCTAGTGACACAGCCCAGGGCTGCAGGCCTACGAAAGTGACACCCCCCCCCCCCTTTGGGGGCCCACCCTGCTTTGGTGCCACAGGGCCCCAAGGTCCCCGGCAAGCTGCATCCCCCACGTCTGTTCCTTACTGTTTGACAAGAGACCGTACTGCGCCAACAGACTGAAGCGGCTCTGGTCCTCCCTCCAGCTACCGCCGCCAGCGAGCGCACGCACCGAAGCGCGTCTCAAGCTGTGCTCGAGCTCCGCGCAAGCACGCATGCTCGCTCCCTCGTTCGCAAGGACCCCCCCAGCGACTCAGAGAACGCCGGGCAAGAGGCACCACCCGCACCCATGCTCCCAAAAGGCGTCAAGTTGGTGGAGGATGCAGGCGATGATGCCGCAAATCAAGGGCGGGAGGAAGGTTAGAAGGTGGGAGGGGCCGCGGGCAGCGTACCTGCCCTTGGGGTGAGACCGACTCCTCCTGCCGCACGTCGCTGCCATCTGGCGACAAAGGCTGCCAGCTGTTCTCCGCCGCTGAGCTCCTCTTGACCGGGGATGCCACCGGGGATGCCTGGAGGAGCGAGAGCGCACACACAAGAGAGTAGCCACCATAGGGTGAGCAGCTGCTGAGAATGTTCGCCAGGCAGGCGATGCCTATGCCAGGCGGTGCCTGTGGTAGGCGATGCCTGGGATCCCTCTCTCACCCCACTTGGACCCTCCCCCCCAGCTTCTGCTGCAGCCATTCATGTCATTCCGTCAGGGCAGTGCACAAATTCCCCGCCTACCCAGCGAAGTACCCCATGGTGGTGGTGCAGGTGACAATCCAGCCAGTGCCAGTCTGGCCTGTCTCGCGGTAAATGAACATAAGCGGTTGCCGGGCGGCTCCCTCAACGGTGCACTCAACCCCATGCTATAGCTCCTATCTGTCAACAGGCTGTGTCTACCTCCAGAGCCCCCCAGCGAGAGCTCAGAGGGTTTTGGGTGTGGAGACATTTGACATGCACGTCACGCAACGCCACTTGCCGTTCCATCATTGGCACCGCGTCTTCAGAGCGGCTTGCACATCTCATTCCTGGAGGCTACTCAATCTAGTCCTTGCCTTGACACGACAAGGGTGCTCCACTCACATGTTCTTCTCCCCACGTCTCACTCACGGCATGCACGACACTATGGCTTCAACTGCGCGTTCAAATTAGACAGCTTCCCTTGAAACTCACACCGCTCTCCCAGACCTGGTGCATTCCGCGTACACACATGCTGGGTAGGCAAAGAGAGCTAGCTCCGCTCTATTTGCCCTTGCAGCAGGTCAGCGACGGCAGATGAGAGCAGGCAGCCATGCGTGCGTCAGTCCCCCGTTACGCTGACGCGAAAAGAACAGGCCCCCAACAGCTTCCTATCGCACACGCAAAGTGCAGCTGAGCTGGCATGCAATGGGGCAGAAGCTTCGGACTATTAGGGTTGACAGCCACACAATTCCACAAAACGCTTCCAAATATACAGTTTTGTGGCTTTAGATCGTGAACGAGTATGTGCATGCTTGCCAGTGTGTGCGACACATGTCGGCTCTTACAGTGCAAAACAAGTGAGATCGCTCGTGAACTGTTTCCAAAAAGGATTAGTCGAGGCGAAGCAGAGTGACTGGGCACCTCCTCAGATACCTACGCGTAGCACTGCAGATGAAATACGAGCACTGACCATTGAAAGATGTAGAGGCGGGAGCCGCAATTACAGAGAGAATTCATATCTGCCTCGGATTTGAGGCCCCACTGAGGGATGCAAAGCTGACGAGCACTAAGAAAAAGGCGCGAGCTCATTCCTTGCAGCAGTGGTATTGTAAGTTCCGGATGTTGAGAAGCTGCTAGAGAAAGTAAGATTACACTAACTCTACTACAGCAACATTACACAATTATGAAAATTACCTCACAATACATAGTTACATATATACACGGCATTAACATAGTACGTCTGATACCGGGCAATACCTGTGAGCCAGGATGCCTCCACAAGGTCCAAGGCCATACCAGACAAGGAGCACACCGGCTTTTGAAGAGAGCCAGAAGAACTGTCACACCAGCCTTTGAGGAGTCAGAGAAGGAGCATGCCAGCATCTTAGCGAAGCCACAAGTGGAGCACACCGACGTGCAGGAGAGCCAGGAGAGGAGCATACCAGCTTCTTAGGGGAGCCTAAGCCACGCTGCTCCAGCGAAGCACGCCCTCCACGGGGCATGGGCATGGGCTCTGCAGGAGGCCTCACTCCCAAGCTCCCCACGCCCACCCCCCTCTGCCCCCCTGGCGGCGACTCTGGGGTCCTCTTCCAGCCACCGGATGCTGCAGGATCCTGACGTGGACTGCCTGCAGCTGCCCCAGGACTGTGCGAGCTGGATGGTGAGAAGCCGTCACGGCTGTAACTTCTATCGTTCGCTTCCTCCTTCTCCTCCTCCTCCTCTTCCTCCTCCTCCGCCTCCTCCTCCTCTGACTCTACGACCCACTCATCCCACTCGTCTGATAGGTACTGGCCTCCATAAGCGCCCCGACTCACAACCCTCTCAGGAGGATCACTCTGCGGCGGCAAGTCTTGTTCGTTACTGTCGTCGTCGTCGTCATCTTCATTATCGTCGTCGCTTTGCCTATGCTGCGTGTATGAAGCCGTGTAAGAGTAATTGTTCCTGCCTGAAGGAGAATTGGAACCATACGGATCATCGAATTGAAACGCTTCATCGTCATAGTGTTCAGCAGCAAGTAAAGGGTTGGACCTGACGTGGAAGGAGCTGCCAGGGAGCTCTGATACCTCGTTTGCATTGTCCAAACTTAGATTATCTACAACACCGTGTTCAGGACTTGTTCCATATATGGTCGGGCTGCGCATAAGTTCAGGCTCAGCATGTAAGCTACTGGCTGAATACCGCGTCTTTTCGCTGGACGCATACACCCCGACCACCTTCTCTGGGCTCTCAACACCGTGAACAGCCGAAAAGTGCCTCTCACGCTCTGTGTCACTACTCCCTGACGAAGGTGATGGAAGTACCTCAATCCCACTTCCCTGTTCAGCCTCCTCGCCTTCCAATGTACTTCCGCCAGTCACTTCAGAATTCATCTCCTCTTCCCGAAAGCTCATCGCCCACTAGGGGGTCCACTACGACCTCCATAGACCTTCCCAAATCGATCAATGGTCACCATGAGTCAAAACACCCGGCAAACGGCGAGCGTATCCCCCGTTCAGCAGCTGACAATATAGCCCTTCCTCTACCCCAGACAGTACACGCAGGTACCAAGTACGACTCCTAACAGTCGCAATTAAGAAGGTTCACGTTCCCTCCTCAATCAGCAACTCCATTGTACAACCAGCATTTCCTTCTGACCTACAGAACATCCCTGCTTTGGTCGCAAATCTTGGCCCTAATAAGAAGCAGTTTCCGTCTAGTTAGAGATGTCATTTCAATTGAAGCGGTGTAGTAGGGCAGGACTGGGCAGAATAGGCAGAATGACCAACCAACCCGAAATTACTCAACAACCTGGACGCTTTTGCCAGAGCAGCATGAGAGTCGGTAACAGGAGTCCAGTTTCGGGTACAGAAGTGATGACGATTGAAGCAAGCGGGCAACGGGAAAAGACGGCCTCGCCAGCGCAGCGGCCTGAACGGAAACTTTGCACTTGGCGCGGGGACTCTATTAAAGCAGCAATTATATAAGCTAGAAAGAGCTCTCCCTCCCACAACCAAGTATAAAGAGAAATGTTTTATAGTATCATTATGGTAGTCACGTTGTGCAATAATATAGGATTGTTTTAAGGCAGCAATTATAAGCTATATATTCTAGTGAAACCACGGCCCGCAAAGCTGCCCGTGACACCCCAAATTTGTGTCGGAAGCGGTCGGGATTGAAGCGGTTCTCGTGCAGGTTGAACAGCTTGTACCAGCTTGTACACCTCGTTTCAACATTTACATTGGTGGCATATAGTATTTGCCGACTATTGACAAGACAATATACTTGAAACATCTTCTTGTTGGTGTTAATTGAGACAAGTCGCTCCTAAAAAATCATATCAGATTGTTCGAAAGTCTGTCAGAGTCACCCGGATATCAGCTTTTCGGTCACAGTCAGGACCAGAAAAGGAGCGAGGCGACAAACAAATCCAAGGAACCACCATGCATGCCAGTCGGGAGTTGGGACTCGGGACTCAGCACCACTCGGGCACCCATGATTGTGCAACGTGCGGTACCCTTGTTTTCAGCTGCATTAGGGCTGGTTTAGAGTGGGCACTCGCGAAACATTCTATTCCGCACATCGCGCTATCGAGTTTTGTGCTATTCAATTTTCCAGAAATTTATTCAATTGTACAAGTGACCGATTTCAATAGATTTCAAAAAAAATGGTTTACAGTGGCCACACGTCCTCGCTATCCAATCGTCGCTAAACTGCCCCGATCACGAAGGTCATGATTTGCAGCTCACGAGTCTTTCAAAATTGGCGTGGAAGTACGTCAGTGAGTACGATAGGCGGGGATAGCAAGGTCTTATTTGGCATGTACTCCGGTGTACCTCGCACGATTTACGACTCCGCAAGATAATGACGCGAACCTGTCTCAATTACAGAAAACGCAATTGACCTCTCGAGGTCAATTGCGTTTTCTACTATCCAGTTCACTTTTAGCCGTCATTAAATTGTAGGCGCGACTGAAATAGATGGCAAGGAGCGCACAAAAGTGCACTCTAAACATCGAAAATGGTCAAGATTTTAACCTACATCGACGCGTTGTACCGCCGGGTACAAACGGGTACAGTCGAATTGAAAAGGAATCGCTCGTTTTTGCCCACTCTAAACCAGCCCTTAATCTATAGCGCGTTCCTGTTGTCGCGACTATTATCCGTTTGACGGTGTCGCACGCGCGGCCACCTAGTGCTAAAAGTCAACGTTGACTCACCAACCACTTGACTGATTACATCGCAGTCAGCGGTTATGGCGGCGTCAAGACCACTGGCAAGGGGTCAATGTCAGTGTGACCCACACCCAAGGATGGGGGAGGTTTTGACAAGACAGCCGCGAGGCTAGGAGCTGGGGATCAGCAATGAGCCGCCCAGCAAAGTACCAGGTCAGGTACTGTGTGACTGGCAGATTAAGCCAGGTCATGGCTGCAATGCCAAGATAAGTTACGGCCGCCCGGTTGGGAAAACTTGAGCAAGTGGCATTTGCTTGCACGCCGCTCACGAATTCTTAGCCATGAGCCAATTAGGCGTGACTGCTAGCTGAGAAGCTAAGCAGCCACGCGCGACAGTCACGAGGTGTGCATGCATGCTGAATGACTACGAGTTTGAGTTGAGCATGGCTAGGCAGAGGCGACATGCAGCTAAGTTGTGAGACTAATCACGGCATTCTCGAAAGATGACGCTGTGTGGTGCCTGTGAAAGGCACGAATCTTGCCTGAGACATGTCATTCACTCGCACGCACCTTTGCCAAGAGGCAGAAGGAAAGAGAAGAAGGGCGCGAAGAAGAAGAAGGAGTTCCCAAGGCCACTGGAGGGCCAAAGCCCCACGCTTCTGACGACACCGAAGATTCTTCTGTGTATCATAGATAAGTTAGGATTGTAGGAGTTCCCACGAGGGAATCTCACGGTTAAAGAAGGAAAACTGCAGAATAGAATCAGCTAGGAGATTAGCACAGAGTCGGCCGAACGCCACGAGTGTGTGTGTGAAGCAGCCTTAAAATGGTGAGTTGTGTGTTGATTTCCAAGTTCTCAGAAGTGGCATTCGCATCTCGAAGAGAGAGAGTAGTATTGACAGATTAAGCTCTCAGTGAAGAACTGAGTGAGCCCAGCCTGGCAGTGAAGAGCTGTTAAGGCGCGGTGTTAAGTGAAGAGCTTGACCCAGGCCAGCATAGACGTAGTTTCAGAGTTTTGTAAGCTGACTTGTGGAAGTTAAGCGAAAGCCTGAAGGGCGATTTTCTCTGAATCTGACGTTGCATGTCAAGCTGCTTAGAGTGTGATTTCTGCAAACTACAATTTGCTCACCTGTGAATCCAAGAACCTTAAGGCATAAAGCCTATGTGGAAGTAAGAGACTTCCGTCCTACTTCTGAGAACTTCGGTTCTGTGGTTCAGGTGAATAGAAATTCCCAAGCAAATTGGGGATTGAGGCCTGTGAGGGCTGCCGGTGCTCAACCTGAAAGGGGACCCGGAGAAATTCAACTGTACATGCAGTTGAGGAGTGGAAGACTCTACTACCCTGTGGAGCCTGTGGAAGGTTCTGATTCAAGCCAGAGTCCACGAGAAAGTGAGACATCTGAGCACACGGATATCCTGTGGAGTGAGCAACCGTCGAGAGACGAGTCTCGCCATACTGCCACGAACGGTGAGAATCCGTATTACGCGCGAGCTTTGTACCCAATTCGGGCTGAGAGCACGACGTGTGGGATAAAGATAGTGAGTCTTGGTCACCACTCGAAATGACTGGTGGTGATAAGGATGAAAATCTTAAGTTCAAGCTGTCTACAAAGTGTTTTAGTGGACGAACCAGTGGAAATAGTCTCACTTTCGAAGAGTTTGATGAGATCTATTGGGCTGGATTCTTTGAGAAAATCCGAAAGGATTCTTCTTACACTCAGTCAGTCGCTTTTATAAGCTTGGTTCAGTACTTGGACAAGGATGCCTTGTTGCTGTATCGCCAATTTCGGAAGGATGAGAACCTTACCCAGGAATGGGCGTTTGACGAGCAAAAGAAGGCGAGAAATTTGAAA
The DNA here is from genome assembly GCA_009602735.1 of Mesotaenium endlicherianum. Taxonomy (NCBI): domain Eukaryota; kingdom Viridiplantae; phylum Streptophyta; class Zygnematophyceae; order Zygnematales; family Mesotaeniaceae; genus Mesotaenium; species Mesotaenium endlicherianum. The sequence goes on from WELA01002318.1 coordinate 619,733, forward strand.
ATCCAGAAAGAGGCTGCGAAAGTCCGTGTGATCACTTTGTCATCAGGAAGAGCGATACTTGCTGCACCTGTTGAGAGCGTAGACTTAGCTGCACTAACACAAGAATTAACAGATGCCATGAAGCAACTCACTTAGGGTCAGCAGCGAGCGGCTACTCGAGATGATGATGCTGGATCTGTCGCAGAATTGCGTAAAGTGTGTGCAGAATTGTCTGAAAAGATTGCTAATGCTCAGGAACGAGTAACACGCAGAGCTGCACCTGTTACAGGGCAGCATGGTGATAGTGTCACCACGGAAGCAAGCCATGCGCAAGCGTTGGCTAGTTGCCGTAGGGATATGGAGGCTGGGGATGACCAGTTAGACTCTGAGCACTGTCTGCGTCGTTTCTTTAAGTTGCTTGAAGCAACATTCCCAGAGGATCGCGGTCTTAAAGTGCACCGCTATGTGCATTTTGTCCGTCAGAAGAACGAGACAGTGATGGAGGTCAAATCCAGATTGGTAGACCTTGCCAAGAAGGCAGGAATCTATGAGCCTAGGATTGTGGCTGACAAATTCTTATTGTGTCTGGGTAAAGATACAGATCGGGAGGTTAGGCCGCACCTATCTGCGAAACGCGGAATCGACTGGAACATCGACGAGGCTCCTGAAATAGCACGCAATGTCAAGGAAGGTAAATTTTGGTACAAGGAGGCTTCCAAGACGCTTATGGCTCCTGAGAGAAGGGAGGAATCCTTTCAGCCCAAGGCCAATAGCTCTAATTTTCAGTTTAAGAAAAAGAGCGGGTCTTTCAATAGGTTTGCTAAGCACGCCAACACTGCTGAGACAGCAGAGGGCTGTTGGAATTGCGGGAAATCAGGACATCAGAAGAGAGATTGTCCGTACCCGGATGCTAAGCAATTGTCTGCTAGCAAGGCGCAGGTATGCGCTCATTGCAGTAAAAAGGGACACTCAGAAGATGAGTGTTGGTCCAAGAGCCCAAATTTGAAACCACCATGGGCTAATGCTGCCACGGAGGAGACAGATAAGGGTAAGAAAAGGGAGAAAGATAACTCTGGTAACCGGAAGGGTAATCAGAAGCATGATGCTATGAGTGCAGAGATTGCAGAGTTGAAAGCTCAATTTGCAAAACTAAATGTGCCTAATGTCTATTACGATGCAGATGTGGCCGAAAAGACCGTCTGCAAATGCGAGAAGTTGACGCCTGAGAAGGCCGTGGCTGCAACGGCTGCGGAGCGCGCAGATCATGACCGTCTGGTTCCAAGGATGCTGGGAAGCTTCCTCAGACCTTTCGGATCACTCTCGATGAGAACGAGATTGTGCAGCTACGACAAGCCAAGCCTGGGCCACGCAAGACATTTAGTTTTTCGCTGGAAAAGCTGAAAGCTCTATTGGAACACCGGATTCAGCACATTCCTTGTCTTTCACTCGTTGATCTGCGTCTTACATACCCTTTCACGATTGAGGAAGCTAGACAGCAGCTGGACCTAGCTGAGGAAGGCGCAAACAACGCTTCGCTGCCTACTAATTTCAACACTGTGAGAGTGCAGAACAAGGATAGAGTTTTGACGTTTAACAACTGGGCCGCTCCCAATATCCTATTGGACACTGGCGCACAGCCAATAATCTTGGGAAAGCGAGCTGTGAAAGCTCTGGGATTGACGGCAAGGTACCTGAAAGAAAATTCTTTCCAGTTGAGGACTGCATCTGGGCAAATTTCAAAGTCTTGTGGAATCACCCGCAAGCCTGTGGAAATCACAGTAAACTTGGGGAAACCTGAGGAAGCGTCACTGCTCATGGAGTGTACAGTGACAGAGGCAGAAAACTATGATGTTCTATTGGGGACAGAAGCTCTGATTCCCCTGGGTATGGTCATCGACCTGCGGAAGCTGAGGGTGACTTACCAGTCGACAGATCGGCAGCCGACGGGAGAAATTCCTGTAAAAATGGTTTGCTCGGGAGAAGCAAACTACGGACTGCTAGACTGCTGTGTGAATAACCAGTATCCAGACCATTATGACCTCATCATGCAACGCGAAGAGAAGATCTACACCAGCATCAACATGCCGACTTCCTTGGTTTGGCAACCTTGGATTATGGAGCAACTAGAAGCTGTGAGTAACAGGGACCGTGGCTCGCAAGAGCTGCTGCCAGCTCCTTATCCAGTTAAGACTGCTGCCAATTTGATGCCTGGAGTAGAACCATTGCCGCAAGGCATTGTGAGGATGGAAGATCCTTTTCGCAGGAGAGGAGTAGTAGTGCTGGAATTGTTCGCCGGACTTGGTACTGGAACCATCGCACTGATTCAGCGAGGTATCCAAGTATCCAAAGTGCTGTATGTGGACAATGATGAGAGTGTTTTTACAGCATTTGAGGAGGTCATGAGTCAGATGCGGCAAATGTACCATTTCAAGGCATTGGTGCCTACCAGTGTGGTGCGTCTTGCTGGAGGAAACATTCTCGATGTGAAGGTCTGAGGACCTGTATGATCACAGGATTGACTGGATTTTTGCGGGATTCCCTTGTCAACCTTTCTCACAAGCTGGGAACAGGAGGGCATTCAATGACCCGCGAGCACAACACTGGAGAAGGATGGTGAAGATCATCAGTATGCTGCAGGAACGCCAGCATCGCTACCCACCAGTGTTTGTGATTGAGAATGTACATCCAGGGATGGATTACAACCAGATGAAGCCAGGAGATCCATGGCTGGTTTTCGACTCCACCCTGGGTCATCATGTATTGGTCAACGACGCCAGGCACGGAGGACTCTCACACCGGGCCAGACTATTCTGGACCAACGGCTTGTCCATTGAAATCCTGAGGGAGATTGTAGTGAAACAGATAGATGAAGTACTTAGTGAAATATAATACTTTATCTATTCAAGACAAGGATCTTTGAACACAAGTGGTAGCTTCTTGAAAGAGAGATGGCTTCTTGAAAGTTAATATATGTCTGGATTTTGGCAAGTACAAGAGTGATTCTTGAATGTCTTTCTATGTTCTAGCTCTTGTTTATATACTTGCTGAATAAATAATTTCTAGGAAGGTGTATGTTGATGTGTTGGCACCCAACACATCCCAAAACTTGCCACCTCTTTCTAGAATAATGTACACATGTCCTTTTGACCTAAAAATGGCATATTTGACTTTTGCCACGTGGAGTTCTTCTGAGTCTTTCCCCTAACTTCGAAAATGCCTTAGAAGGTTCAAAGGACATGAACCAAGTCACTAGAGTACCTATTCACACTTAAATCCACACAATACTACTCCAAATATATTTGAAAACATTAAAATATATGCAAACTAATATATAATATAACTCAAATCACTACATCACCCCCCCGCCAGGAAAAGCGACGTCTCGGCGCGTCAAGTCAGGTCTTACACATGTGGAGGAGACTATTCAACAGCTTCAAGTCAGATGCCACACATGTAAAGAGGATTAGTCCAAGGCGCCAAGTCAGGTGCTGCACATGTAAGGTAGACTAGGCAAGGTCGTGGGTGGTGTGACCTTATTGGCTAGCCTACTCCTTGATGATAAAAAAAATTGTACAAGTTGGCCTAGAATCTGCCACGAATTCAAAAATTCATAGCGTCCACAGAACTGCTTCAAATCTAAAATTTTGAGTGCCAGACGGACCGCGTCAAAAAACTCTACCGGGTCACCAAATTTGAGAGCATTCTCATCTCTGGAGTGTCGTTGAGAGCTGAGAGAGTAGGCACTCCTCCAAATCTGTGCAGAAACTTCTGAGAGTCATGAGTCCTTCTATACTTCTCCAAATTCTGCAAACTAAGTCTCAAACTGGGCGCTAGAAAATGTTCTACCAGAGTCTTGAGTTTCAGAGCATTCCAAGTTTAGGGGAGGGCACAATGTCAGAAGGCATATTCTGCCCTAACAATGCCAGCAGCTTGACCCCCTTCTACTTGGAGCATTATATCTCTCTCACCAGTGCTCCAAATTGAGCAAACTTGGACTCTAAATGACTGGCTACTTATGGACTACATCCAGGTAAATTTTCAGAATTTATTATACAGAGACCTATCACCAGTAGCAGTTTTAGTTTTCTATTCAGAAACTGTGAGAAGAGAAGAGTGTCTAATGTCAACTTTTCCTCTTTCTTGTTCTTGCAGGCTGCCTCCAAGGGGTCTTCTGCTGCTTCTTGATGGTGGCAGGATGCCTCCCTAAAGTTTTCGGGCTTCTAGTAGAGAGACTTGGGGCTGGTCCAAGATGGGGGTTGGCGGCATGGAAGCGCTTCAACTTTCTCTGAACTTTATCAAGGTAGTGCGCCGCCACCCAACTATTCTCCGAATGTGGATATCCTTTCCACTTGATCAAGTATTGCTGCTGTGTCCTGAAATTTCTCATAGCCACTATGTCTTCCACTTCGTACTCCAAATGATCATCCACTATTGTTGGGGCTGGTGGGGTTGTCACACGTCCTGGGAACTTGTTGTCGGGTTGCACATATGGCTTGAAGAGGGAAGCGTGGAATACGGGGTCGATGTGCATAGTCTGGGGAAGTTCTAGCTTGAAAGCAACGGGGTTGACTTGCTGGATAATCTTGAAGGGTCCCAAATATTTGCGAGAGAACTTGCTGCTGGCAGGCCTGTTGTTCAGAAAAATATACTTAGATGATAGTAACACGTTGCCACCTGCTCTGTACGTAATTTCTCTTCTGGACCTGTTTGCTACTCTTGCTTGAGCATCTTGCGCGTGTTGTAGAGCTTTCTTTGCTGCTGCAAGGGCTGCTTCTAATGTCTCCATAAAATCTGTGGCTGCAGGTACTTCATCAAGGCCAGCCGTGAAGCTCAGTGGCGTGGTCGGATGGAAGCCATAGTTGAGGAAGAATGGGGACTCTTGGGTAGAGGCCTGCGTAGTGTTGTTGTAGGCAAACTCGAGGGGGGTCAAGTACATGTCCCAGTCTTGCTCGAGGGTAGACATGTAGGCCTTAAGAGAGGTCTTTAGGGTACGATTCATACGCTCGGTTTGCCCATCTGATTGTGGGTGGTAGGCAGTAGACATATCCAGCGATGTACCCAAGTTCTTGAAGAGATTTTTCCAGAAATGGCTTGTGAATCTTGGATCTCTATCTGACACAATTCTTGATGGTAGTCCATGGAGTCGGAAGATGTTGTCAAAGATGAGTCTTGCAAGTTGTGGTGCTGTAGCCTTAGTCGTCGTGGGAATAAAATGAGCCATCTTGGTAAGTCTGTCCACCGCCGTGAGTATTGCATTATGGCCTCGAGGTGTCACGGGCAAGTCCACGATAAGGTCCATTGAGATGTCCGTCCATTGTCTTTCGGGGATTGGTAGTGGTTGGAGGAGTCCTCCCGCCTTTTGCGATGATGGCTTGATTCTTTGGCATGTGTCACAGCTCCTGCAGTACTCCTTGACTTGCTTAGACATGCCTGGCCAACAATAAGTCCTAGCTAGAACGCCCGTGGTCCTTAGGATTCCAAAGTGTCCTCCAAGAGGGTTGTCGTGTGCTTCTCGTAGAAGCAAGAGCCGGAGGTCTAAGTCATTAGGAACACATCTCTGGCCCGTATCTTGCCTCACCCAATAATTGCCTTCTTGCTTCTTGCATGGGTCCAAGGCTGCTTCTCCGTTCTTGTAGTAAGGGTCTCTTTCATAGGCGGCTGAAAATCGAGCTTCCAGATCTGTCTTCAGGGATACCATCACTGCATTTAATTGCAGTCTTGAGAGGGGGTCAGCCGGGTTTGTCTTGCCGGGCTGGTACTGAATCGTGATGTTGTATTGTTGCAAGTATCCGCTCCATCTTGCTTGTCTCCTTGAGAGATACGGCTGCGTCTGGAGGTGCTTTAACGCCTCGTGGTCCGTGGTGACCAGTACTTTGCGTCCTTCAACGTAGCAGCGCCAAACCTTCAAGGCATGTACAATCGCCAATGCCTCTCGCTCCGTGGTTGTATAATTTTGCTCGGCCGGATTTAGCTTCCTTGACTCGTAGGCAATGGGCTGCAGTCCCTTGCCTTGGTCTTGAAGCAGGATTGCTCCTATTGCATAGGAAGATGCATCGGTAATGACGTGAAAGGGCCAATCTGGGTTTGGACTTGGGAGTGTGAGCACCGGGGATGTGGTCAATCTTCGTGAAGTACTTGGCTCCAACCAGCCGGTCCATGAGCTCATTCATGCGCGGCAGCGGGTATCGATTCTTGATGGTGATTTTGTTGAGGGCGCGATAGTCCACACACATCTTCAAGGTACCATCTTTCTTCTTGACAAATGGCACCGAGGCTCCAAATGGCGACTTGCTAGGTCGAATGAAGCCATGCTCCAGTAGCTCCTTGATTTGCTTTCTGACTTCGTCTAGCTCCGTGTATGACATTTTGAATATAGGCCGAGAGATGGGCTTGCTTCCGTGCTCCAACTCAATCTTGTGGTCTACGAATTTTTTGGGGGGTAGGCCCTTGGGCAATTCCGGGGAGAACACTTCTTTGTAGTCCTCAAAGACTTCTTGTACCTCCTTGGGAACGGGGCTGCCTTCTTGACTCTCGATGTCTTTCTTGATGTCTTTTGGCGTGATCAAGGCCAAAAGAAGCTCGTGTCCCTTCCTCACAAGTCTCTTGAGTTGGAGGGCGGACAATAGTATCTCGTGTGCCGGCTTCTGGATGTCTTGGGTCTGGATATTCTGGATTGCGCGCAAAATACAGATTCTTGAAGTGATGTCATTCTTGATCTTGATAGTACCGGTCCTCCAATCAACTTGGGGGTTGTGCTTGGTCAACCAAGGCGTCCCTAGGATGACGTCGTACTTGCCCAATTGCATGGGGGAGAACACTACTCTATCCTTGAAGGACTTGATAGAGAGTGCCAAAGAATACGTCTTCTTGGAAGGGGTAGTATAGGAGAATCTATCGGGCATCATAATCTTCTGGTCGTGGTCAAGAGTTCGCATTTGAGCATTGCTTGCAATAGGGGCAACCATGGCAGCCATATCTTCTCTTGACGCTTGCACGGTTGCTTCATAGGTGGCCAAGCCCACTTGGTTGTGGACGGCCATTAGGAAGGCTGCCCACTCATATGCGGGAACTCCTTGTGGTGGGGTTAACTTTGCTATAGCGGCTGCCACGGGATTTGACGATGCTCCTCCTTGTGGTGCTTCTTGTTGTTGCAGATTTTCTTGAGTGGGCTCTCCCATCGGCGCTGGAGGAGGGTGTCTTGGAGAGGAAGGGCTTCCTTCGAAAGCTTGCTGTTGGTCTTGAGGATCGGCCATCTTCTTGTGCTGCCAAAGTGCCTAGCTCCGATACCAATGTAGTGAAACAGATAGATGAAGTACTTAGTGAAATATGATACTTTATCTATTCAAGACAAGGATCTTTGAACACAAGTGGTAGCTTCTTGAAAGAGAGATGGCTTCTTGAAAGTTAATATATGTCTGGATTTTGGCGAGTACAAGAGTGATTCTTGAATGTCTTTCTATGTTCTAGCTCTTTTTTATATACTTGCTAAATAAGTAATTTCTAGGAAGGTGTATGTTGATGTGTTGGCACCCAACACATCCCAAAACTTGCCACCTCTTTCTACAATAATGTACTCATGTCCTTTTGACCTAAAAATGGCACATTTGACTTTTGCCACGTGGAGTTCTTCTAGGTCTTTCCTCTAACTTCGAAAATGCCTTAGAAGGTTCAAAGGACATGAACCAAGTCACTAGAGTACCTTCTCACACTTGAATCCACACAATACTACTAATATATAATAACTCAAATCACTAAAGAGATGGAGGAGATTACGCGGGGCACGCCAACGGCAGTATCTGTGGGAGAAGCACTGATGGTGGAAACCAAGCCAGTGATCAGGAGGGAATCCTACCCACAGTACGTCATGAACGAGCCAGGCCGGCCGAGGGTGGTGCTGCCCACCTTCACAGCATACCCAGGATCATGCGCTTTCGTAAATGGAGGAAAGATGGGCACAACAGAGAAGCTCTGTGGAGAGAGCCGACAGCTGAAGTGAAGGGAAGGTGCCTGGGGGTACCCAGCTCCATTGCACAAGAAATTGTTGCAAAGGTGGGACAGGACAACGCTGGGAAGATGTTCGGCAATATGATTGGACATCACTCCATGACATGGTTGGTAGAGACGATTATGACTTGGCAACAGATGACGTGCTCTGACAAGCCTATGCCTTGGCCGAGGCCGGTAACGATTGGACTCTATGTGGTGCCAACCTCTAATCAGAGAGCTATCAGGGAAGCGTATCAGCAACAAAAAGAATATGGTGTTGAAAGAGACGCAGCTGAGGCTGACAAAGATGAAACACTCAGAGAAACCAGAGTGGTGGATCTGACCAGGTGTCAAGACCTATTGACGCGAATTGACAATCGAATGGCGACTCTACGCGACCCTCTGGAAAAAGAGCTGCAGAGGCTGCGAGAAGACGCAACCATGGAAGACCAGGCAACTGGTGCAGCAAACCCTTTGGTGAGCGCTGCAGTAAGCAAATCACAGGAGGTCCCAGCATCTGCAGAACACTCCGGCCAAGTATTTGGGAGGATGCCGGAATGGGAGGAATATACCAGTTCTGAGTTACGGAACATGGCCCCAGACCAGGTCTTTGGGAGCCCATCCCCAGACGCGGTAACATCAAGATATGAAGAACGCCAGTGCAATATTGGCGAATGGGCCGAAGAATGCAGTCAGAATTCTGGAAATTCTGGAGGTTCTAGAAAGAACATTTGCCTGGAGGTGATTTTTGAAGAACGCAAGAAGGAGACGGCCAAGAGATTGCCCGCCACACTTGCTCTGATGGGCCCAGGGCAAGAGGCCAAAGGGCAACCACAAGACACAGTTCTCAGCACAGCTGAGTCGATTACCAGGCAAATAATGGCGCAGTTGCTGGAAGCAGACGCCCCTCGACTCAAGGAAGAGAAAGTGGCGAAAGCAGCTCTCGTTTTACAGTCAGCCATCATCAACATGGCGAGGCTCAACACAGGAGGGGACGAAGAATTACCGCCTCCTGGAACAGAGAAGCTGGAGGAGTGAAATGAATCGACTTACCAAATAGGCGATTAACAAGTAATAAAGATCTTTATATCAGCAAGTAATCTTATGGTATTTCCGTTAACTAGTTAAACGGCAAAGGACAATACACTAGCAAGGAATAATACTCGTAAGTCAAATGCGAGTAAACTAGCATCAATGATGCAAATCAGTAAACTCATACATAAGCAAGGTTAGAAGACAGTGCGTATCAATGGCTTCTCGCCTTGGATTCAGAGTTCTCTCAGTAAGCTGTACAAGAGAGTTGGCCTCGTTTCCGAATGCCGAACTCGAGAGCAATGCCTAGCGTATGTA
>WELA01002336.1:0-10342 GCA_009602735.1 Mesotaenium endlicherianum
AGCGACCTGCCGCAGGAGGCCGCGGCCCGGTCCAGCTGGGCCGGTGCCGCCGCAGCTGGACCCAGCCGTCCCGTGTCCCATGATTGCTCCACGAGCAACGAGTGCCTCGTCAGGCACTTGTTCGCCTCTGCCCGCGCGGCGGTTGCTTCTTCCAGCACTACCATGCCTCCCGTGCGCCAGCTAGAGCCTCGGAGCAGCATCCGCGATCCGCCGCGCAGGCCCGGCTACCTGCGCCCATCCGCCCCTGCGATACGCACACCGCACCAGGCCAACCATTGGGCCCGCCCGGGAGACCACTCCTCTCCGCGAGACGAGGCGCTCACAATCGCTCACGCCCCTGCGTGAGGCGCAAGAGGTCCCTCCTCTTTGCGAGCTGCGGGCCCGCTCCATCACGCCGCCATACGATGACAAGGAGCGCACGTCCCCGTACAACAACACTCGGGAGTGAGGAGGCACGCCACCTCTTTGCCCACTCCCTGATCGCGACGACACGCATGCCTCCTCACAGGCGCATTACGCCCTGTACCTTGACCCTGCGGCTCGACGCGCTGGAGTCCCACGCAGCCACATCGCAGGCGACGGCCCCTTGGGATCGCCTCCTCAGAAGGTGGCGCGCACAGATCTCAGGCCGCTCCCTTGCCACCGGTTCACAACAGCCACACGAGCAGAGCTCATGCCGCATCTCCGGCATCCCTGCGTCGAGCTAGCTTCGCAAGGGCAATCCCGCCTGCGAGTTCAGCTGGCCCTGCGCCAGCTCGTCCGGCCACGGCAGGTGGTTGACAGCCCCGAGCGATCTGTCTGCACAGTCCCCGCTGAGGCCATGCGTGAGCGCCAGCGTGCCTACTTTGATCCGCATCCCTATCTGCCTCAGCGGCCCGTTCTAGACCAGTTGGCTCATGCAGCCTCGCACCAGGACAACCTCGCTCAGCGTAATCGATGGCAGCAGCTGTGCGTTCGCATGGCCTAGCGTCAGGCCCGCGCTGTGCCGCCGGAGACCTTGTAGGACGCTCGCATGAGGTGGCGTTCCTATCAAGCCCACGCTCGGGAAGGGGCGTCCCCTGTCCATTGCGGACCGCATTCCAGGTCTCACGCGCGACTACGTTGAGCGCGTCGTGGCTGCGCTCCGCATGGCGCCACATCAGCACAGTGCCGAGCGCACCTATCTGCCTCCCGCGCAGCCTGGCGATCCTGCCATGGGGTGCCGCCCGCTGCCGACACCCATCTGTGCCGACCCGCTCGACGAGCGGCCCGGCGGCATCGTGCTCGTTGATGTAATAAATCAGTATATTAGTAGATATAATATTCATTTAATTATAATAGTTAATTAAGTTCAGCCTGCTGAACTTTAGTTAATAGTCAGTCTGCTGGACTTTACATAATTATCAGTTTAATGACTCGGCTGAAAGCAGCAGGCTGAAGTCAACTTAAGTCAGCTTGCTGACACATTCTTTGACAGCCAGCTGACTTCCGTGCTCGGTAGCAGCGAACTGCCTTGAATTACACCTAAGTACGATATGCTAGATGAATGGCCAGATGACATCCCTATGATGGATGGCTATTCGGGATGATGGGAGATGGCGGTGGATTTGGTTAACCGAGGTCCTACCAACGTGGTTAACACCCGGGTAGGCGGTGCCATCGCACTGACCGTTGAACAGTAAACTCATTCCATATACATATGCTAGGCATTGCTCTCGAGTTTGGCATTTGGAAACGAGGCCAACTCTCTTGTACAGCTTACTGAGAGAGATCTGAATCCTAGGCGAGAAGCCATTGATACGCACTGTCTTCTAACCTTGCTTATGTATAAGTTTACTGATTTGCATCATTGATGCTGGTTTACTCGCATTTGACTTACGAGTATTATTCCCTGCTAGTGTATTGTCCTTCGCCGTTTAACCAGTTAACGGAAATACCATAAAGATTACTTGCTGATATAAAGATCTTTATTAATTGTTAATCGCCTATTTGGTAAGTCGATTCATTTCAGTGGTATCGGAGCAGTTATCACAGTCTTCTTTGTATGGTAAGGACAAGGTCTCAAACTAGCAACTCCCGAGACATGGAGAACCAGGATAACGAGAATGTCGAAAACCAGGCGGAAAGCCATGTAGCGGGAAACCGTACCTATTCGGAAGCAGTAGCGGATACTGCAGCTAGGGAGGCTGCAGATGAGGCAGCTGCTATTGCCTCAGTCGCAGCTCAGCAAGCTGAGGAGGAGATAGCCAGACTAGAAGCTGAACAAGTAGCAAAGGCCGCTGAAGATATACAAAGGAGGGAAGGACAGCCAGCTGACGAGCGCACTGTTGAAGAACTTATGGCATCAAGGGCCAATGTTCTGAACCCACCTCCTGCCGTACAACTCAATGTACCCCTAGGTCAAATACGTGACCGGCTGAATGCGGCAGGAATTGCTGCTGCAGGAGCAAGAGGGATTGTTGAGGACACTACTCAGCGAGTAGATGCCAATGCTGCTGCTGCATTTGCTAATCTACCACCCCAAAATGTAGACTTGGGAGCATTGTTCGTTCAGATGCAGTCGCAAATGGCGACCATGTATCAGTCCCAGCAGGAGGACAAAAGAATCATAATGTCCCTACTCCGGGACAGAGACCAACTGGGGTCTCACACCACTAGTGGTGGTGGCCGAGGGCCTAGTAAGCCCAAGCCGAAACCTCCCCAGGACTATGATCCTGAGGGAAACAGAAAATATTACCTGATCAAGTTTCTCGCGGATGTTGAGCAGTGGCTGGAGAACTACCCAGAACTGCAAGATTACGAGAAGGTCAGGCACACCGGTGCGCTACTGAAAGGCAGTGCCGCAGACTGGTGGCTTTACTGGAAGGAAGAGCGTAAGGCTCGGCAACTCGGTGACCCTACGTGGGTAGAGTTTGTCGAGAAGTTGCATGAGAAGTTTGATGTCATCAACCAGCAGGAGAAAGCTATCTATGCGATGATCTCCCTGACACTGAAGCAGACCACTTCAGTTGCTGAGTTTGCTCAAAAGTTCCAAGAGAACATGATGAAGCAGCCTGATTTGCCAGAACGGTATAGGATAGCATACTTCAGGTATGGCTTGAAATCCGAGGTCTCTGGTCATTTTGCTGAGAAAAAGTATGAGAAACTGGCTGACTTGATCCAGGATGCTGACGCCTGGGATCAGCAGCAGTTCAATCACAAGCGCCAGAGTAACGCTTTGGTGTCTAAGATTGTCAAAAAGCCCCACGGTTCCTACAATGCAGTTGAAGGAGACCAGGCTGAGGATAATCAGGGTGATGAATATGAGTATGAGTACAATGCTATTCAGTCTAGAGGTAGAGGTGGTCCCTCTCGAGGTGGCTATGGAAGGGGTGGTGGTAGGACTAAGCCGAGACCAGCCTCAGCAAAATCTACTTGCTACCATTGTCAGCAGAAAGGCCACTACAGAGAACAGTGTCCGGTCAAGCACCTGCCTAAGGTCGAGAGAAAAGACCAGCCTTTAAAAGACAGCAACAGTCAGTAATCCAGTCTACTGACTGTGAGGATGCTAGAGATAGTGAGTCGTCACTAGCTGCCCTCGTAGCAGGTATTATGGGTCCTGCTGAACTGGATTCACTATGCATGCCTGACAAACAGATAAAGGAGACCATCAGTAATATAGACGTCCAGAGAGTGCACACTCTGGATGCTCTTGTTCCACCTGATGTCCAACATTTCTTTGCTACGTCAGGAGAACAATGCGAAAGTCAGGAAAAGACAGTCCCCCCTATCCTACTGCATTGCATGATTGCAGGTAGGAAGGTGAGGGCATTTGTTGACGGAGGGGCGTCACATACTTTTATTCACAAGGACTTAGTTAAGCGGCTAAGGCTGCCTACTGTCACCCAAGGGAATAGAAAAATATTCCTTGGAGATGCCTCAAGTATCCCGGGAGGAGTTATAACCAAGCCTATTGAGGTCCAGTTAGGTTCTGGCATTGCAGTTCTAACTGAAACGCTTACATTTGAGGTACTCAACACTGGCTTTTATGATCTCGTGCTAGGCAGGTCCTGGCTTAATAGACATCAAGCTGAAGTGTGTTGGAGCAGAGGTACAGTTAAAGTGAGAGGAGCCAGTGATGGGCAGACTGACTTGGCACCCACCAGTGCTCTTCCTCTTGTCCTGTGTGGATGGCAAATGAAGGAAAAGAAGAGGCTTCCAGAAGGATGCAAGTTGCTGAATGCAATGGAGTTCGTCAAAAGCTGGAACCAGAAGGAAGACAGAATGTTCTGTCTGCTGCTAAGAGAGGTACCTCCTCAACCTGAAGAAGTGGTTGAGAAAAAGGTAAGCCCTCCGGAGCACCCTACTGCTGCAAAAATTGTTGCTCAGTACACTGATGTGTTTAACATGCCTCCAGGACTACCCCCTAAAAGGGAAGTAGATCATAGGATTGATCTATTACCTGGTAGCCAGCCACCCTGGCAACGCACTTATGGCTTGTCTTATTTGGAGAGCGAGGAGTTGAAAACACAGATTGCAGAGCTGGAGGAAAATGGTTACATTTCTCCCAGTAAATCACCGTACGGCGCACCTATCCTATTTGTTAAGAAAAAGGATGGCAGTATGCGGATGTGTGTGGATTACAGAGCCCTGAACAGAATTACAGTAAAGAACAAGTATGCTTTACCCAGAATCGAGGACTTGCTTGATACCCTGTCTGGCGCTAAGGTGTTCAGTAAGATAGATCTCAAGAGTGGTTATCATCAAATCAGAATTGCTGAGGGGGATGAACACAAGACTGCTTTCCGCACACGTTATGGACACTATGAGTTCAACGTGATGCCATTTGGACTGACTAATGCTCCTGCTACCTTTATGGGTGCTATGAATGACATTTTCAGACCTTATTTGGATAAGTTTGTGCAAGTTTTCCTGGATGATATTTTAATTTTCTCTAAAGATGAAGCTCAGCACACTGAACACTTAAAGAAAGTGCTGGACACTCTGCGGAAAAATCACTTGTATGCTAAAATGAGCAAGTGTGATTTCTTTAAGGAAAGTATTGAATTCTTAGGCCACGTTGTCAGTAAAGAGGGCATCAGTGTGGATCCTAAGAAAGTCCAGACCATAAGGGACTGGCCAGTACCACAGTCTGTCTCTGAAGTTAGATCCTTCCTCGGGTTGGCTAACTACTATAGGAGATTTATTGAGAATTATTCCACAAAGGCCAGTAAACTGACTGACCTTACTAAGAAAGACATCGGGTATGTGTGGGGGGAAGAGCAGCAGGCTGCCTTCCAGACCCTTAAAGATGCCCTTTGTTCTGCCCCAGTGCTAGCCGTGTATGACCCCAGCAAACCGGTGCAGGTGGTTACTGATGCCTCTGATTTTGCCATGGGTGCTATTTTGTTGCAGCCTGCTGACAAAACCACAAAGGATGGTAAGGTACGGCAGGAGTGGCATCCTGTGTTGTATGAGTCTATGAAATTTAATCCAGCGGAGATTAATTACTCAGTGCATGATAAAGAGCTGCTAGCTATCATTCATGTACTCAAACAGTGGAGAGCATACTTACATGGTAAAGCTTTTAAGGTGATTACAGATCATCTAGCTCTGACCCACTTTCAGAAGAAGTCCAAGCTGTCGAGGAGGGAGAACCGCTGGAGCCAGATGCTGGAGCAGTTCCAAGTCCAGATCGACTACAAACCAGGGAAGTTGAATCCTGCTGATGCACTCTCTAGAAGACCTGACTTGCAAGAAAGAAACTTTAGTCAGCATGCTGTAGATAAAGCCCTGTGTGCACTCACTTCACTAAAGGTGAAAAAGTCCTTCCTTGAACAACTTAGGAAAGCCTACCTTTCTGACCCAACATTTGAGCCCAGCCCCACTACTGGTGTGTGTCGTGCTACTGCACTCGGGTATAAGCTCAAGGGAGGGGTCTGGGTAAGGGAGGGGTCTGGGTGACTGAAACCACTTCAGGCAGGCTGAAGCTGGTGATTCCTAATAAGTTGGAAATAAGGTCTCTCTTACTGAGTCAAGCTCATGACAGTCTCCTGGGTGGACATTTGGGGCAGGCCAAAACTGTTGGCAAACTGGCAAAACATTATCGTTGGGAGGGGTTACCTCGGGAGGTCTTGAAATATGTCAAGTCATGTGATCAGTGTCAGAGAAATAAGTCTCGGCACACACCACCCGGAGGTCTCTTGCAACCGCTGCACATCCCAGCTGGACGCTGGGAAACTATATCCATGGACTGGGTGGTCTCACTACCAAGAACTGCCAATGGGCATGATTCAATACTGGTAGTCGTGGATAAACTGACAAAAATGGTCATTTTTATCCCCACAACTGTCAAAGTGACTGCACTCGAAACAGCGAGACAGTTCTACAACCATGTAGTATGCCAACATGGGCTCCCTTCTAATATCATCTCAGACAGAGACTCAAAATTCACCTCTAAGTTCTGGAGAGCTTTAATGGGGTTAATGGGAGTCAAACAGCTGCTCAGCACAGCAAACCACCCTCAGACTGATGGGCAGACTGAAAGAACTAACCGAGTTCTGCAAGAGGTGCTGAGAGCATATATTAACCAAAAACAAGATAATTGGGATGACCTGTTGCCTCAAATTCAGTTTGCGGTCAACAGTGCGGTGCACGCGTCAACGGGCAAGACTCCGTTTGAACTCAGCCTGGGTAGAGTCCCTAAGTCTCCTTTAGATGTACTGGGGGAGTCTTTAACTGACCCGGAAGGGATTGACAACCCGGTCTCCCTCCAGTTAACTCAGGAGTTTGCTGACACCCTGTCAGAAGTCCAACAATACACGCACAAAGCCCAAGAAAATCAACAAAAATACGCTAATCAACACCGTCGGGAGCTGACATTTTCCAAGGGAGATTTAGTCAAACTGCATTCTCAGCACCTGTACCTCCCTGGCGTGGTCAAGGAAAAGCTTGGTCCTGTCTGGGTCGGTCCATATTCGGTGGTACGTCGTGTCGGTCAGAATGCTTACAAACTGAACATGTCAGCTGAATACAAGGGTCACCCGGTCTTTAATGTTTCCTTCCTGGAACCATACATCAAAGGTGATACACTGTTCACAGGTCGGTTACCTGTCCAACCGGGACCGGTCCCCGCTGTCCGGGACGGTGATCCTGAGGAATATGAGGTCAACGAGATTTTAGACGCTCGCTCGGTCCGTCGATCGTCTAAATATGTCATGAAGTACCTCATTCGATGGAAGGGTTACGATGCCTCTGGGGACACTTGGGAATTTAAAGACCATTTGACTAATGCCAAAGGGGCGTTGAAACGGTTCCACCTTCGGGCGGCTGGAGCACCTCCCTAACAGTCATTTCTGTTGCCACGGGAAGGTGACAGGAGGTCCTGTCTCCATTTAAGTTGGCGGGGAAAATATATGAGAGTTAGTGTGCGAGAGTGAGAAAGGGACGGTTATGTGAATCCTAAGTGTCAGCATAGTGACATAGGGGACAGCCTCGCCCACATAAAGCACCTTTGGCTGAATGAAAAAGGGCCTCGCACAGCAATACATCACTTAACCCACCTGAACACACATTCATACGTTTATGTCTAGCGCATCGCAACTACGTCAACTCCTAGCAATCACCCTGAGGTAAACAGGAACGAATATTCCATTTTAATATGAACTTACTCTCTTCCTGCAACTCCTATGACAAAGGTCGATATCCTACTAACTTGTGCCCTGGTCACATGTGCAGAATGGCTCCCACCACACAAAAGGAGGACAGAAAGCGCAAGGCAGAAGAAGCCAGGAGGACAATGGAGCAATACCAGAAGGAGCTGGCGGCGACGTCCCTCACCAGGAGAGAACAAGAAAGGGTCCGCAGACAACAAGAGGCGGCAGAAGAGGCACAGAGGAAGAAGGATCAGGAAGCGGAAAACCTCAGGAAAGCTGAGGAGGAGAGACAAAAGAAACAACAAGAGGAAGCAGCAGCGGCAGAGGAGGAGAGAAGGAAAAAGATTGAAGCGAACAGACAGAAGAGCTTGGCCACTTACAGGTATACTGTGGTGGGTGGCCAAAACTTTGATAACCTGAAGGAGGCATTGCTGGCAGCCCAGGAAATCAACAAGCTGGAACAGACAACACTGCTACAAGGGGAAGGAGCTGCAGCACTGGATAGGTACATCGAGACACACACTGGTGTGGTCCTCTACGAAGATTATGCCAAGATGGTGGGCTATACAGCAGAGCAGGCCCGGTACCTTGCAGATGATTCAAAGGACAAGCCAGTCCACATACCGGGAATAGTGGGAGATCAGAGACTCATCCGGATGGTGAGCATGCGGCCCGATAGCTTTAAGGATACGGTATTCTACCTCACATTACTGCCAGCTTACAATGAAGTTGAGAGAAAGAGCTGGGAGTCCTTGGCCAGGGAAGCAGGACAGCAGATGTTCTCTCCCCACTGGATCCCATGTAAACTAAGAAAAGCTGAGCATGGACCCCAGTACTACCAGCAGCCAACAGACTGGAGGTGGATGACCGTCACAAATAAGAAGCAGGAGTGTGACCGAGCCCAACCGGATGACTTCCACTATGGCCTAGACGGCTATCTCATCCTACCACCTCACATTGCCCCTTGGGACCCCAGGCTGAATGGCTGCCTGAGCAATATGAATGCCGAGACCAAGGAGCATAGGAGGAGGGGAAGAGACTACTTCTCTAAGGGAAAGCATGCCTTTGTCAAATGGGCGAAGAATGCAGGCCGGATAGATATTAGCAGGCTGAAGGCCAAGCAACCTCCAGCGCGCCCTAAGAAAGGGAGGTCGGTAGACTACTCCATGTCTACTATGGAGCAGGACGATTTAGTGGACGAGACTCCTACTCTCTCCGAGCAGGAGAATGAGGAGGATGAGGAAGAAGAACAAGGCAGAGGAGAAGCATCAGCAACTGGTACTCAAGAGGCCTAGGGGCAGGCAGGGGCACTTCCTAAAGAACCACGATCAGGTATTTAGAACGTGATCCCTGTCATGGAGGCAACTGGACCCCGCACTCGCTCCCCCAGCCCTCCTGCCCAAGCAGGGGAAGAAGCTGATCTGACTGTACTTGGCAGCAGACACAGGCAAAAATCCCCAGAGGACAGGGGTGCCAGAAGAGGGACCCGCGGGGTGGCCAGAGGTATGCCGGCCTCTCCCTTCGCTCAGGGACATGTACCTCTGGCCAATGTGTTTCAGCATCCTACTGGAATGCCTGTCTATGTGGGGATCAACACCCAAGTGGGTGAAGAGCAGGCTACTATCCTTCGTTCTCCTCGAGGTCCAACTTTCGAGCAAACGGGGTTCTTTAGAAGGCCAGCTGACAGACCTAGAGGGCTGTCCAGATCTAGGTCTAGATCTCGGTCTCCTGATCCTGAAGCCCCAGCAACGATCCCCTAGGCAACAGGCTGAAGGAGCGGTCACTGGCAGAGGCGGGTCAGGTTCAGTTTGCTGAATAATAACTCTTGAAGTTTAATGTTGTCGAGGCGATAACAAGTTAAGTTGGAGGGATTGTAATGAATCAGTATATTAGTAGATATAATATTCATTTAAATGTAATAGTAAATTTAGTTCAGTCTGCTGAACTCTAGTTAAATAATAAGTTTGCTGGATTTTATATTTAATAGCAGTTTAATGACTCAGCCGGATGCAGCAGGCTGAAGTCAGCTTAAGTCAGCTTGCTGACACATTCTTTGACAGCCAGCTGACTTCCGTACTCGGTAGCAGCAAACTGCCTCGATATGCATCTAAGTGTGGTATGCTAGATGAATGGCCAGATGACATCCCTATGATGGATGGCGATTCGGGATGATGGGAGATGGCGGTGGATTTGGTTAACCGAGGTCCTACCAACGTGGTTAACTCCCGGGTAGGCGGTGCCATCGCACTGACCGTTGATCAGTAAACTCATTCCATGTACATATGCTAAGCATTGCTCTTGAGTTCGGCATTCGGAAACGAGGCCAACTCTCTTGCACAGCTTACTGAGAGAGATCTGAATCCAAGGCGAGAAGCCATTGATACGTACTGTCTTCTAACCTTGCTTATGTATGAGTTTACTGATTCGCATCATTGATGCCAGTTTACTCGCATTTGACTGACGAGTATTATTCACTGCTAGTGTATTGTCCTTTGCCGTTATACCAGTTAACGAAAAATACCATAAAGATTACTTGCTGATATAAAGATCTTTATTAATTGTTAATCGTCTATTTGGTAAGTCGATTCATTTCATGAATCCCTTCTCCAACAACTCCGTCAGCTGCTTCTTCAACTCATCCAACTCCGCAAACGATTGTCGATAGGCGGGTCTCACTGGTGGCTTGCTCCCTGGTTCCAACTCAATCTTGTGCTCCATAGCTCTCTGTG
>WELA01002336.1:11585-35636 GCA_009602735.1 Mesotaenium endlicherianum
AGCATCGCCTGCATCTCTTGTTGCTCTCTGGTCATTGTTGGTGCTGCCTGCTGCCCCGCGCGCTCAACATGCTCGACATGTTTGCCTCCTCTAGTTGCCGGCTGCGACTCCATAATATAATGTGCAAACTAGCCCTGCTCCGATACCAGATGAAAGGGGCAAAGTGCCCTAGTGGAAGCGTAGTGACTCACGAGGCAAGGAACTAGTTGCCATCATACTAGAGAGTGCAGCAGCATATCACTAACAAAGCTTAGGAAAAATACTCAACATTTTGAGTAGCAAGAATTTGCTCACAATTGATGTAGGATGAAAGGCCTTGTCATTACAAACCCGTAGAAATTTACAAAAGTGAAAACTGATAAAAAGCAAAGAAGTTATGCCTATTTATAATTTTCTGCCTAAGTGCTCCTCCCTAGGAGGAAGCTACGGATTTTCCTAAGTGTTCGTCAAATCGTCCCTTCCAGAATATTCGTGAGTAAGCCAGATCAGTCTAATCTGACGTGTCGGGCCGAATTGACGTCCACATACATGCATCGACATTACTAGAATATTCTATCTTAGACGCGCTAGGCTAAACCGAAACTTCTAGGTAAATCGACCTAGTCGGCACGCCGCGTCAGCCGAACTTACGTGAAGGTTCGAGTTCATTCTAACGGGCCAGATCGCTCGACGCTGTCGGTCAATCCGACGGTCTCGCTCACCGCGAATTAAGGACAGTCGTCAACCGACCTCAAAACTAATTAAACTTCAGAAATCCGTAACTCTCTCAATACTTGACCAAATTCGATGAACTTTATATCAAAATGATCACAAAAATGCACTCTACACTACTATACAATCAAAACATACTTTCATGAAACTCAAAAATGCACTTTATAAACCTATGACGTTACAGTTTGATAAGCGTGAAAATTGTCAATTGCTCACTTTGCCAATTGTGCTCGAAACACCTAAACCTCACTAAAGGCAATGTTTTGCAATGCAACTTTTGTTGCAACGGGTCGTCAGCTGCTACAACCACTTGAAATGAATCGACTTACCAATAGGCGATAACCATTAATAAAAAATATTTATATCAACAAGTAAACTTTATGGTATTTATTTTTTATGGTTACTTAGTAATCAGCAAAAGACTCCACAACTAGCAATACAATATTGACATATCAAATGCAAGTAAATGAGCATCAGCCATGGAATCAGTAAACTCATATATAAGCAAAGTTAGAACCCGTTTGTATCAATGGCTTCTCGCCTCGGATTCACATCTCTCCCAGTAAGCGAATACAAGAGAGTTGGCCTCGTTTTCGAATGCCGAACTCGAGAGCATGACCTGACCTATGTACATGGAATGAGTTTGATGTTCAACGGCAAGTGCGATGGCATCGCCTACCCGGGAGTTAACGATGTCGATAGGACCTCGGTTAACCAAATCCACAGCCATCTCCCACCATCCCAAATCGCCATCCACCCCAAGGGTGTCATCTGGCCACTCATCTTGTAACGTTTCTGCAAAACATTCTAACTTCTGAGAATGTTCTCCTTGGTATTCAAGGAATATTTGAAAATAGCGGAAAGAAAATATCTCTCCTGGGATATTTGCTAACTCCAAGAGAGTGTGTGTGTGTGTGAGAGAGAGAGAGAGAGAGAGAGAGAGAGAGAGAGAGAGAGAGAGAGAGAGAGAGAGAGAGAGAGANTGTGAGAGAGAGAGAGAGAGAGAGAGAGAGAGAGAGAGAGAGAGAGAGAGAACTATAACATTCGTGCTTGTGAGAGTTGCACTCACAATGACTCTTGCAGGTATTTATACCTGTACGACGTGAGGCGCTGGAGTGCTTCGAGTCACCACCTAGAGCACTGGTCAAAATCAGTCAAATGGATGTGACCCATTTGACTGAATGCTCAAAATCGTGCCATGTGGCAATTTTGAGACTCTTTGACGAATCGAGAAGAATCGTTGCACGCCGAATCGGCGTAGTCATGTCATCGCGTCTTTTGAAATAGACGTGATTGTTTGTAGTCATGTCAAATTAGCGTCTTTTTGAATAGACGTACGTGACCGTTTGCGGAGTCGCGTACATGTGCTTTCATCATGACCGCGTAGTTTGTAAAACTACTTTGCCAATTGGTTAGATGTGAACGTTTCAAACAAGAAGTTGCGGGTTTGAATCCGCTCGGATGCAAAGCGACTTTGTATATTTCGTTTCGTTTGAGTTGTACAACTTTGTTCGATTTTAACGACTTGTTGTTGACCCAAAATCAGTGACTGTGCATTATCTAAATAATGACAGTCAATCTAACTTTATCAATCCTCAATTGATTAGGTTATCATCTCCTAATCAATCAAGGTACTTTTATGAATGACTGTGGCGTACTATTGCGAAGTAGGCAAAGTACTTTACGCCGCTTTTTGCAATAGCATCTTGACCGCTTCGCTAATTGACCAGGGATTAGTCGGCACAAGTGTGTGGCAAATAATTCATCAAGATTCAATCATTTATCGAATAATATGTTAATAAATAACGTGCGTATTTTAAGTAATTGGGAAAACGTCCCAAATACGCCTAAAATAGCTCAGATTGTTACACATCTAGCATATCACTTTTAGATGCATAACTAGGCCGTTCACTGGTACCGAGTACGGCAGTCAACTGACTGTCAAAGAATGTGACAGCAAGCTAACCGATAACAGACTTCAGCTTGCTGCTCTCGGCTAAGTCATTATACTAAATAATCCTAAAAGTCCAGCAGACTCAATGTTCATTGAATTTTAGCAGACCGAAAGTTAATTAATTATATCTGAATGAATACTACACTATCAATAATACTGATTCATTATACTACTCAACCATCCACTCCTTTAACCTACACATTAAGAGTTGCAACGGGTCGGGCACAAGCCTCAATTATGTACCAACACCCGTAACAGCCATGTGCAAGAGAATTAATTTTCTCTTATTTGGCATTTACTTGTCAATTGGCAATAAATTGCGAAGAAAATTGTCTCTTGTGTGTATGCTGTGCATGCCCAGATAAAGTGAAATATGTGTGAATGGTCAACAACTTCTTATCCGAACTCTTAATTTCTTAACACGAGCCCGACACACAGTCAAATAGACATAACGAACAATAAAGGTAATTGTAGCCTAACTGACGCTCGCATGCATTCATACAGGTTTTAGCGGCAAAGGGTGCCATCGTAGTTTTAAAAAACGGATATGGGCTCTACGGATACGTATTTACAGGTGTATCAAAACTATACGTAAAATGCGCCAAAATACGCCAAGCGTGTTTGCGGTTGTAACTTTTGGAAAGTATGACATTTTTGTCGATCGCGTTAGATGGAGAATGACGAGCGCATCAAGCGTAGATGGTCAAAAAAAATTAAAAAAAATGTCAACCATCCGCCTATAGACAAGAAAATCTTATTTTGGTGTTAAATAAAAAAACGGACCACTATTATTTAAAGATTTTTTTTGATACGTATACGGAGTATCGGTATGGCAAGCTCGGCCGATACGCAAGTATCTTAAAATTAGAGGTGCCATTAGCCAGCAGGGGTGGGGGGCTCGCATGTTCTTGTAGCGTCTAACGGTGCGGGGTGCTTGTAATAAATCTGTACATTGGTTATTTGATTACTTGCATATATCACTAAATAAGTACTATGTCAATATACTCACATGTGCGAATTCATCTGAACGAATGTATGTTAATATAACGCGGGTTTACTCACTTTGTTGGAAAGATCAGCAAGATGACTTATGCATCTTAACGTGCTTCAGTGACTTTGTCGATTGTTGCCAAGAGTATGTAAATTGTCATGTATCATAAGTAGACCGATATGTAGACATAGTTAAGTTGCGTGATTATACTTAGTATGCTTATCATTATTAGGCTCTGTACGCTGAGAATAGATATATTGATTTGGATGATTACTATAGATTGGCACATGTGACCGATCCTTAGCATACTAGTTGGGAGGTTGACTATTATTCGATGAATTAATGTCCTACCAGTGTGGTTGAATCTTGGGTGGGCTGAACCGTCGTCATTGAGCTAAATAAGTAGGACTTTAATCAGCGAACCAAATAATATGATTGTTGTACCCTGATTTTGAAATTCGGATACGGCGCATATGGATTCGCCAATTCGCCGTACGTACAGAACGTGAGAGTCAAATCTGTACGTTGGAAACGCAGGAATACGTGAGTGTCGGTGGAATAAACCGACTATAAATCGGAAATAAATCAAAAAAATTTGGTTACACGCCAATGCGGAGTATCACAATACGGAGTATTGCAACACGTACGATTCGGCCAAAAGAGGCTGTACGGGAGTATTTTAAAACTAGGTGTTGTACTTTTTGACATGTGGGTCCCAACTTAACGGGTTTCCAACGAAATGGTGCACCTTGCGCCGAGGTCAACTAGGTGGTCACTAAGTACATAGCAGGGTGAAATTTTGTGGTCCCTCATTCTGAATAGTAGGCTTTACAGTCGGATTTTTTCTTGCAAGTCTTGTGGTGCACTTTTGGGTACGTTATTATGAGCACTTTCATGCAAGTTAACATGGCCCCTTCGTGTGTTCATCAAATTCTGCGAATTAGGACATTTCAGAAAGGTCTTGTCAATACGTGTCCGTTGCCGTTAAGTCTGCTGAAGTTGGTCAAGTATTAACTTCTTCTAATGTCTTTGAATCACAAAATGGGCAGTATCATGATTTGCACCTAAGTCAGTACAATGTGTTTGAGCTATGTTATGGTCATCTGAATGAGAACGCCTTTGCTTTTCAATCCTCTGATGTTGTATGTGTGCCTATTTTGCTTGTATACCTGGTAGACAAGAGTTCATGAGTTTCAAAGGGGGAAGTTCTAGTCCTCAAGTTTGTCTCCTTCTTGTACCTTGAGTTAGTGTGCAACTATGGCACACTACGATAAGTGAGTCAAGGTGTATAGATCAGTAAATTGAATTCATTATAAGGGCGAAGATTGCTCCCTAGTGTTCACGCTTCCAACTAACTTTAACCTTATACATTTATATCAAATATATTTTTTACATAAGCAAGATTCAATTCAGTGCCATAATTAGCCAGCAAAAGTGGGGGTGAAATCGGCCGAAACGTTCTCATTGGCGTAACCTGTGGCAAAGACGTCGCAGACAAATTTTATAAGCAAACCTGATGTTATTTGAGTAATATATTACATAATACAAGGTAGATCGTACAATATTGAGGATAATTGGTCAAAGAAACTCATGCGGTTGTTCTTGCCGAGCTTAGCAAATTTTGAGGCGCAGCCATTAGGTCTTCAAGTGAAGTCATCGCTCCTCTACATGTTGACAAGATGTTCGAGTTGAGAGTCACCATAATAAAGCAACGCAAGGGGGACGTCTTCTGCCTCTGTGAAGGTCGTGGTCATCACTTGCAGTTCCTCCTGCTACCACTTCTTTACGAATGAGCATATACGTCATATTTTTTGTCTCTTAAATTTAGGAGGCTAAACGATGTAGATGTCTCTCGCTGTCACCTCATGCAATTCCCGTGAGCTCCAATCCATTCAAAATTATCAACCATTGTTATTTCTTGCAATTAGAAGTCTTGAGGTATCAATTTTTTTTCTTGCTTGATTATATGCTAACTGAACCATCAAATCAAACTCTACTAATCTTGAGACAAGAACAAAAGTGTACTCAACAAGAGCTGCTGACTATCAACTACACATTGTGTGAGTATAGAAAATAAGAGGACACGGCAGCAAACATGACTTGTAGACTACCTTAAAAACTTGGGAAGGTGCTGGTTATGCATACATCGCTCTCAAATTTGAGCATTTTGTAGTGATATGTCACGAAGTTAACACTACGTGTACCGTGTACCACTATATATGAATCTTGATAGACATATGGTTCCATAATGGGCACTTCTTAAATGAATGTTCTATCTCTCATGACTTACTTCAAGATGATGTGCTTTACGTTCAAAATTTGGGTCAAGAGTGTAGAGGTGGGGGAAATATAAATTGCCTCATTGCGATGATTGAGTCAAAACTTATAAGACCTAGCGAGACACATAAAGTCCTCAGTTGTCAAAAAAAAAACCATCATATCTTACCTGTCATTTTAGCTCCAATATTGTACGATTTATGCTCTATAGTTGACAAAGGATCCTTGTATATATATGAGATTCAAGTAACTTCCTTTGACCCTCGTTTGCATCTCCAGTGGCCAAATATAACCTATTTTGTATTCAACATTTTTAAGTCTTTTAATCAATTTAATCATTATTAAAAAGAAAGCGGGAAGATAAGATCTTGATAAATTGCTTCCATGCCCAACTCTGCATTTCGTCTCAAATCATCAAGCTTTTTTTTTTGGTGTAAATTCATGAATATTTCATTCTACATCATTTTGCCTATGCCATTATCGCCTTGTTGACCAGTCAAATGGTTGCTAGTCAATGGATACAAGTCCAAATCTCACAACTTAAGTGCGTAAGGTAGCCAAATTAAAAGGCCACGATAAACAAGAGATATTATGTCAAAGCTTAAGACTCGCTTTTGTGCACATGAGAAATATACTTTTTTCTTTCGCGCACTTTCACACCTGTGGGAGGTACACAACAAAATTGAACTAAAATCATGGGAAATTTAGCCTATCCAAAACTATGGAATGTTGGTTGCGAGTACATGTACACCACTTATGTGCACCTATTGTTGATTTTTGAATAAAGAATATTGAACTTGGAACCATGATGATTCTTTTGGTGTTGCATCCTAGTGTTAAGGCTACGCTTCTATGTAGTATGTCACGAAGTTAAGGCTACATATACTGATCATTTTTCTTTCTATAAGTTGGATGTAAGCAGCATCAGAGCGCTTGTTATTATTCTGCCAGCTGGTTTTTCTACACATATTTAGTCATTTGATTGTTGCTCATGCCCTGCAATATAAAGGCCTCCATCATAAATTAAATCGGTACGTTTTCTTTGATCAGAATGAACTGACTGAGATGATGAAAATATGAAGACAAGCCAAGTGAACTCCACCATGGCTCAGGATGCCATTGCATGTAGAGAGCATGCTGCAGACATATCTGCTAGTTTTGAATCCCTCCACATGTCAGTCGTCTCGAAGCACTTGGAGTATACAGATGGTTTTTTTTTGTATAATTTTCATAGGGCTATGGTTGCAGACCTTATCCATATCTACCAAACAATGTTAGTCAATGGAGTGCATTGTTGCGTAGCTACCTGAGCATACATTGTATGATCCCTTGTTTTTTCGCTTTTACAAGAGCTCCAATCGCGTCCTAATATTGCTCAAGAAGAAACTCTTACGCCTCATAGGGGACCCTGGCCTTCAATGCAGGTGTTGGCTGCCTTTGCAAAGACTTGGCAAGAGTCAAGTAATGCATCCTTGATTCTTTATGTCCAACTTTTGACGATAAATAGTTATTAAGTAAGCAAAAAGATGTGGTTTGTTCAGCCTGAAGCTGTCTTTTGCTTGCTGATAAAGCCTTAGGCTCTCTTTTGTCCACCTCCAGAGCTGTGGGTTGGATCGACCTACAATATGTACCTTAACCACTAACAAATGCATAGCATATACGTATAGCTACAAACCTTCAATGCACAGCCTTGAGAAGCGTGTTATGTCCGTTTTCCTTTACAGTCCACACCCTATCAAATGCACAAAGCAACGTGTGTGGGAGCTGTATTATTGTTGCTCGTGGCGCCAGCTCATGACTTGTAGTGCTACTCACTATCTGTCAGCTGATTGAATAGTTATCTCAAGTGCATCATGTAGAGCACTGGGGAGGAACAGTACATTTTTGAGCATTTTGCAAGCTGTCAAAAGCTTAGTTACTCTTAAAAGTGTGTACCAATTTTTTTAAATAAAGTTCTAGAGTACTAACTGGTCATCATAGTCTATTGTGCACTCTATCACATCATGTGGGATTGCAATGCTTTCTATAGCGTTGCTTGTTCATCCGGTGAGTGACTTTGTGATGGACTCCTTAGGAGTACTACATTGGCATGCATGAGGCATATGTCATCTCTAGAAATTTAAGCTCTCCCTACCTCGTCTGCTTGTTGGCAGGTGAACGGTGGCAAATTAACTATGTTATAAGAGTACTGTGCGTCTGAGTTGGTCAAATGCTGCGACCTTGTTTATTGATTGAGTTGACAATCATCATCTTACAGCTATCTCTAACGCTACTCAAGACACTGAAGTGAGCATGGCATTGGACAATATCAATATCAAAAGACAAAGCTATAAATTTCTGGATAACCAATTTTGTTCGAAGAAAGGAAGGGAATACACCTTAATTTTACATGTAAAGGAATACGAGGAGACCAGACTTCTGGTCTGATTACTGAGGCCTGGCCAAAGGTAAAAATGGTCGACAGAGCATGCCCACTCGTTGCGAGGCTAGAATAGCTGTACCTAACATCAAGTCATATATGAAATGAAAGACTATTTGTGCCTATGGTCACGACCACTCCACCCATATGGGTGAATGTGTATAAAGCTCCAACGATACTCCACACAAGATTAACTACAGGTGCTGAAGTAAAGGTGGAAGCCAAGAATGAAGTTCCATCAGAAGCTTCTGCATATGTATCCAAACTGACTCCTATATGTGTCCCTCTCGTCTCATCTAGTACCAACGAGAAAAGTAGTCAAACTACAGAAATTAATGCATCAATTGCACATAATTTCAAACTGACTACTTTATAGACCTCCAGTTCTAGCTACCACTTCTAACCTCAGAGATCTAAGGAGAACCAATTTATTGAAAGTACATATTTGACACAAGTAAGCCGCTACTGACCTTCCCATGGTTGTCGGAAGAAACCCTGCATCCATCTAGATGCAGTTATTGTAGCATGTGGCTTAATAAATAACCTGAATTGAGACATGGGTGTATGAACAAGAAAAGTACCCGAGCCCCACAAACATCTCACAGAAAGTCACACTCTACATGAATGACGTCAAACACTTGCACCCATCTGCTCCACGCGTACAAACAACTCCTAAAGCCCTCGAATGCACTCTCAGGTCACACCAGGTCATCTCCTATGACCCTCTCGGCCGAGCTTTCTCCTTCCTCTTCTTCGATAGGAATAATCACATGCAGGTCGCCATAGGCCGACGGGCATGGGCTGGTTTCAACACGAGTCTCCACCACTGAAGCTGGTCCGGGACTCCAACCTTCAAGTTGGTCCTGGCTCCCCATAGAGCTGGAGTCGGGGCTCTGGCTCTGGCCTTGACCCTGGCTGAGCATTGAGCTCAGGCTAGGGCTGGTGTCAGGACCTGAGCTGGGGCTAGGGCTCCGGGTCTGGCTCTGGCTCTGGCTCTGGCTGGGACTGAACTCGGGGCTGGAGCTGGGGCTGGGGCTGGGGCTTAGGCTCTGGCTCCCGCTTTGGCTCTGACTCTGGCTCTGGCTCTGGCTGGGACTGGCGTCGGGGCTGGAGCTGGAGCTGGGGCTGGGGCTGGGGCTGAGGTTCTGGTCCTGGCTGAGGTCTTGGCCTTGGACTTGCACTTGGCCAGCATCAGGTGCGTCACTTGGCGGCGCAGAAGGTGCAGGCTCCGGCGCTTCTGGTGCAAGCGATACTCGGCAAGTGGGGCAAGTGAGGTGGTCCCTCAGCCACTTGTCGATACAGACCTGCTCGTCAGAAATCAGGATGGAGGGATATAGGTCAGGCTCGCGCAGAAGCAGACGGTACAGATGTAGGCAGGGACCAAAAAAAGAGCGAGAGTTGAGCTTAAGAAGCAACTTTGGGACCTTTGCTAGGAGTTGTAACGAGGAGCTATTTTTAAGGAGGACCGATGCTCGAGGGTCTAGCGTACATGTCTTCAAGTACAACCCTCCACATAAGCAACAACTTTATTTTTGTTCTCACTCTGACGTACGACATACAGTTGTTCAGCAACCTTCACCGCACATTCATGGCAACAGCAGTACCTTTGAAACTGGCTGTACACCTAAGCTGCTACATGAGCACTTCTTAAGGGGAGAAGATAACTTGGAAAAGCAATGGCTATATAGACCTTCAATGGGATTTTACGATGAGGAAAAGGGTCCCACTTCTAATAAAAACGTGACTGAGTCCTGCAAATCAGACCTCAATCAAACAGCAAACTTGGGTAGCATATCAGGTGGCTGAGAAGACAATGCGCTTGCCCCATACCCGATGAAAGAAGTGCCTGCACTTCTCCACCTCTCGGATGCTCACATTCTCTATGTACTCCTCGAGGCAGATGTTGCAGCAGTCTCCATCCTCATCTGCTGCAGCCTCTGCTTTTTCCTGACATGGGTACGCATAAAGACGCCCCACCCGTGCAATGGAGTCCAAATCGAGGCCGTTTTCACCGTTACTTCTCCGCCAGGTTTCTATGTTTTCAAGGACCTGCCTCCAAGTGAGCTGAACGCCACCATGAAGTTCGAGCACAACATCCAGGGAGGGATCCTGAGCCTGGTTCGCAGAGGCCCCTGAGCCAAGTGGCGCCCGGCCGATGGCTGTAGAGATGCTACTCCCAGCAGGGCCCTGACCATTCCTGACGAAGCTACTGGCGGCAGATGACCTCCGCATTAATCTATTAAACCCGCTCAATATTGCGTCGGCATACAAGATAATCAACCGAAGTAACATGATTGCCAAAATGAAGGTGACTAGCGTTTTCAGTACAAGCCCAGCAATCTCAATAGCAACAGCCATTTGTGCAAATGTATGGTCAGCTCTACCGCAGATTCTGGACTAAAAGGCGTTGATACCTGAAAGCTGTAAGAGTCAGCTTCATTTTAAGGAAGTGTGAAAACGGCGCAGATACTTTCTTCTGGCGAAGGTCAGCTATGCTCAGAAGTATAGCCCTCATTGCTGGCATGTACTCTAAGGCTTCCCTGACACCGGCTTTGTAGTCACCGAGCTGGCGAATGATGGAAAAGTCTTTTGCAAACAAGTACTAGGTCTCCTTCCGCCTGTGGACTGAGCTAATATAGCGCAGTATAGTGATATGACCTTTTTTGTGCGCGCTCTCTGGAAGGCAGCGATTGCTGCAGCTAGCAGTTGATTGCACTTCTGCTCTGGCCAGGCTCTGGACCGGCTCTTGTGCTCTTTGGCCCTCACGGATGGTTGCAGACGGGAGCAGACTGGAGCAGAGAGGAGCCCACTTCGATGCTGACACTTGGCGAATGACTACAAACTATCGTACCCGAGAAGGATTTGGGCGTTGACCGTAGCTGGTGGCGCTTTGGGGTGGGCTCGAGTTGGCTCGGGCTAGATTCGGCGCCGGTGCACACGACTGGGCTCGAACGAACCTAGCAGAACACTAGGTTGGTTCACTGCTCTATTGTGGGGCATGTGTGCCTTGATCACAAGGATATACTAGTAGTTTTCTCATTATCCTCGTATTTTGTACACCACCTTCACATTAATAAACTTACACTAGTAGAGGAGAAAAAGGAAATAAGAAACAGGCAGAAAGAAAGGACAAAAGTTAATCATGAGTATATGACACAGAAGCTAGCTTTCTCAAGCTTTGTGAAGTCCAAACTTTGTTGGTTGCATTCCTTAAGCTCCTAGTGGTTCTTTGTGAGAGGCAGTTCAAGAGCTTCAGAAGCCAAAACTTGACTGCAAAACAAAAATGTCTCTATAGCTTTGATGGTACACGACACTTAGAATCACAAGACTAGTGGCTCCTTATTAGACTGTTTAGCATATGTAGCATATCATGAGCCAATCTCAAGAGTGGCATTTGCACCCGCTACTTAGAGGCTGGCTCACGATTTGACACTTGGTAGAGTATAATCCACAAAATACTTGCACTGTGGGCACTAACAAACTGAAGTAGGTGCCTACACTATCTTGTGTCAAAGCTTATTTAACAACTTTGTATTATGTGTCATGTCCATAACTTACACAACATACTCCGACGTGTACTTCATTGTACTTCAGGGTGTCCCCCATCCTGAGAAAGCTACATAAACATTGGTAAAGGTACTGCGTGAAGCAAAAATTTGTTGAAGCAACCCAAGACCTTCGATTTGATCATTTGAAATGATTAGTATACGTTCATGCTGAAATCTGCACGGAGACGTGTCTTTATTCAGTCCAGTCTCGTGTTCAATGAGCGAACAGGCCAAATTAGCACGGGGCGCCGGGTCATAGTCCCTCTCGGGAGTGCTATGAGGCGTTTGAGACCAATGGCGGCTTACGATGATTTACACCTGTATATTGTGCTGACTCGCATTATCTGACAGCTGCTGCTCCTATTGCTCCCTCTGCTGCCTGATTCTGCCTAACATTTTTTCCCAAGGATTTGCTGTTGCTGCTATCGTTGCCCAGCTACTCCTGCAAGGGTTGTACATGCGGCTTTTCTTCCCTGCTTGTTGCTCCTGCTGCTGAGGTTCCGGAAAGAGCAGATGACTTCACCACTAAGAGAAGGGAGAGGAATAGAAGATTGGTGCCAAAAAATGTGGGTGTGAAACTATGATATTCATGCAGAAGTGTTGATCACACCTGTCAAACAAACAGTGGTGATGCATCTGCATGGATTGCAATGGCCTGTTCCCCCCCTATAACACGCTGGCGCAGTCTCCAATGAGAGTTACGCTCATAGCATTATAGTATGTGAGACGCGTGGTACTCATAGCCCCGCCCAAGTAGAGACCATGTCAAAAGTTCTGCATAGGTGTGCCTGTTTATCTCGTCAGATGTCCAAATATATGGTCCTACATGTGGCGTACGATGTTCAATGAAAATTCAAGACTCACATTTATACCCACTTGCTACAGAGAAAAGTATTAATACACCTGCACTTTCCAACGTGAGGAACTCTAAGATGTGCATGCAAAAAATGAAGTAACTGATGCACTATGCTAGTACTTTTTGTTGTCTCACAGTAGGTAGCTTGTTGAGCGAAGGAGGATACACTGCCAGTACTTTGCTGTTGACTTTACAATAAGTTACACAAGAAGTCGAAAGAAGGCAATGGAATAGCTAAGTCACATGTTACGCAGGAATTTGCAACTACCAGCATTAAGAAACTGTGATACAAACAAGATAAGCGTGCCTGCCGTGCCGTTACAGGGTTTGCTGGAGAGGAAGAGAGAGGGAAGGGGGGGGAGGGAAAGGGCGAGAGAAAGGGATACCCGAGCATGTGAGCATGAGGGCAAGCAACGCCAGCTCGCGTATACCATACGTTCACTAGGATGTAACTACATTGTGTAGCACAACCATAGCTGACGCAGCTATTGCTCTTCCTCTGAGGGCGACTGCCAACTAACTCAGCGACCTAGCCTCCTCCAGTCGCTAGTCCTTGCAACTGGACATATAGATAATGTTTCTTTAGAATCCCAGACTGACGAGCAATTCTAAGTGAATGGCTGAGCCTCTGCAACTTCCATGATGCCCCATCAAATCCAGCCGCAAGACTTATTCTTAAGCACCAGCAAAGCTTGATAACATGACACCTGGGAAATGATACCTGGGAGGGTCTCGTCTCCGGCAGCCACATCAGCACACAAAGCTTCAACCTCTTGAAGAGCCTAATCTGGATGCTCCATACTCCATATTAAACGCAACAAGAAAATTGATTGAGGCGTAGGATGTCATGACGTGGAACACCCTTGACGCCCTACGACAGTTCCTTGACATTCAAGGAGGAGATGAAGGGCCGTACCTTGCCATTATAGCAATCTATGAAAATCTCGTGAGAAGTAGGTCAAAAGACATGTCCTTCGAAATCACAAAATGAAGGACGACACCATCATGATTATATCCATCATCCAATCATCAAGCAGCCAGAACCAGGTCCAGAACACCAGGATGAGCATGAATGTCCATGTGCTTTAGATGCTCATGCAAGCACGACAGACAGCATTTGCAACTATGATGCATCCATCCTGACTGATCAGTTCTCTTGCGCAACAATCTACATACGACTACAATCTCTGTCGAGCATAGGGATTCCTTCTTGAAATGCAGAACATGTTCCAATGGCTCTCGGAATTGTCAAGCAATACATACGAAACACTATAAGGACAAGATTCCGTCCAAATTCTAACATTTCAATTATAGTTCCATACCTCCCGAACTCCTCGCGCGTTGCTCTTCCTCGCATTAACTTTTTCCGGTTGCATCGTACCTTCGCACTTACATGCTAACCGAACAGTCAAATCTTGAGCTCCGGCTTGGGCTCTCGACATTATAAATGTTGATTCTTGAACGAAGAGCTGTTGATTAATGACAGTATACCTCATGATGGTAGCACGATAAGAATACATGGCTGTATACATGGACGACACATATGGACTTGATTCTGTTTGATTGGCTAGCTGTTTAAGGAGTTGCCACTTGAACAGGGGTTGTTCTTTTGTTTGCGGGCTTCTGAGTAAAAACCTTCAAAGAATCCACCAAAACTTGGAACGACGTCTAATTTTTTTGTCTATTAACATACGTGAGCAACAAAGGAGCGTCTTTGACTGCATGTACTGCCGGCTGTTGATACGACATGTAGTGAGTAGCTAGACCGATGCTCCTTCTTTGCGAGAGTTGCAAAGCTGCGAGGTAGATCTTCCCTGCACACCAATTTGGCCACCAGGCTGAGTGAAATATGCTGAATGAGATTTCAGAGACGAGCCAGCTAGATGTCAACAGCTTAAGGAAGAGGGAGGGAACTAATGGCGTCTTGTCTACGCATGAGGAAAGCATGCAGCAGAAAATGGCTGCCAAACTTGAAACTCAAGCTCAAGAGGTTAGTTGTCTCTACACACCTGGATGCATACATATACTAATCAGCAATCAGGACTATGACAGAGTTATGCACATCCTAATTAGCAGCCTTCACGTAGTACATTGCACCATTGTATGGCTTTGTGAGAGGAAGACGCATGCTGAATCATTGATTGGGTAAATTTTTGTCTTTTGACAGATACAAGAGCTCCAGTTGCGTCTTAAGTCTGCACAAGAAGCCTCTGCACCGATAAGAGATCCTGGCTTTCAGCAGCAGCTGATGGCTGCCTTTGCAGAACGTGATAAGGCTCGCAGGGACCTGGGCAGACTTAAGCAACACCTCCTTGACCTTGTACGTGCATGTCTTACCCATCCATTATGATGTCTAATCGTGTAATAAGCAGAAGGTGGTATTTTGCTCATGCTGAAGCTGTCTGCTTCTGCTGCTGAAGCCTTCTGCTGCTTGCTGTCCTTCTCATGAATTGAGGTGGCTGAGCCTGTTCAATGTGGTTCAATGCATCTATGCCTCCGGGAGATGCAGACGACATTCCTACCGCTACAAATCTTCGTACCGCAGATTTGTCAAGTGTGTGAAAACTCCACTACTTCTACTCCAACACCCCCTCAAATGCTCGAAAGAGCGTGCGGGGAGGCTGTAACCGTCGCTCGTCATTCTCGCTCGTCACTTTTTATCTCCCTCCAACCTTCTACTTTATAAAGTTTAAAACCTTGTCTACAGTGCAAATACAATATGAGGTGGCCTGCATCGAGGTGGAGGCATGCATGAGGGAGTGTACATGTATCTCAAACGACACAAGCAGCAATCAGAGCCAAGTTGACATGTTGTGCGCAGCTTTGGTTTATCATCCCAGGACAGCAGTACGCCCCTCTCCCTGCCTGACATTTCTTATCTGCAGCCCATGCTGAAAGCACCGTAATATGCTACCAAGTCCAACAGCTTTGATGGCTTATTTCAACCCCATCCTGCTCACCCTCCCCCCCATATCTGTTTCTTTCCCTTCCTTTGCCTCTTGCTTGTGGCCATGCCTGTGGCGGGTCTGCCCAAACTTGCAGGAGTCCGCAGAGGCGGACAAGATGGAGGCGGAGAACGAGCGCCTCATTGAGCTCGAGAGCACAGTGCGCAGGCTTACCTCGCAGAACGCATCCCTGCAGGCCTCCCTGGCAAAGGCGCAGGCAGAGGCAGCTGCCGCCCAGAGCGCGGTGGAAGAGGGGGCGCAGATCAGCTGTGAGGAGCTTGAGAGGCTGCGGGAGCAGCTGGCAGACTGTCAGGCCGCCCTCGAGTCCAAGGACAAGGAGATCAACAATCTGCAGATTGTGTTGGGGCAGTACTATGCTGAGAGCGAAGCCCAGGTTCTTCCTTGAGAGCAGCTCTCCCCGCCTCCCTTCTCAGCTCCTTTCTCTCCCCCTCCAAGCTTCCCCCCTCTGTAAACTTTGTCTTCACCTTCCCCCCATCATCTTACTGCCTCCCGTCACCTTGAGTCACCTGCACTCATCCCTCCATGAAAATCAGAGCTTCGAAGTCAACCCTCTCGCTGCCTGCTTTCTCTTTCCGGAGGCATACCCCTATGCTTCCTTACCGACTTGCTCGTTTTCAGGTTGCTGTGCTTGATTTTCCATGTCAGAACATTCATGGATTGTCCTGGTAGAGCGCCACCACCTTCCATGCTACGGCCCTGAGAGCTTTGTACTCCCCTCGCTTGGCTCCTTGAGAGCATGCAACTCCCCATGCCTGCCCATTTCGACTCCTGTACTTTCTGGGGTTTTCGCCCGAGGGAATGTGTCATTGTCGTGAGATATCTATGTGGCGTAATGTCCTTCTTCAGTGTAAGGCTGTTCTGGGTCCTCCTCACAAGTAGGGGGGAACTGGGGAAGGAGGGTGGGGGGGGGGTGGTGACGGCTTAAGCCCCTGCAACGAGCGGTGTCGAAACCTACTGCAGTAGCAATGTCGGTAGCAACCTCTACGCTTGCTGACCAACTACTTCACGTGATCTCCCAGCTATCTCCTGCTTGTCGGGGCTGCAAGGGCGGATGTGTGGCTTGCGTGACCAACGCTTCCTAGAGGACCGCGCTGCACTCGCACACCACCCCGAGCATCCTCGGCTCCTTGCTGTCGATTGCAGTCTTTCACCAGGCGTTCTGAAAGAGCCGCTAAGAACCTACTGTGACATAGCAGGGCTAGCTAGGGCAAGGCCTGGGTGCCAGGGCTGACGTGGCGATGGTGGGTCGGTGGTGGTGGTGGTGAACGCCGTTGCGTGGCTCTTAAAAGTCAGTCAGCTGTAGCTCTCAACTCCTTGGCTCTGGCTCTCGGGCTGGCTGGCTCTACTTCTCTTGAACGACTGTCAGTGCTCCTGCTGTGGCCTCCAGTAGCTTTCAGACACGTATTGATATATGATATTTTATATCCATTATTGGGGGGAGTAGGGTCGGAGGTACACTCATGGCGGGCAATAGTGGGGGCCAGAGGGGGGGGTAAGGGGTAAGGCGGCAGCTCAAATAATCTGCAAGACTGAGAATTTCTAGTCTAGTTGGATACAAAGAGAGAAACAGGTGAAAACTGGACTAGGAGACAACCTGAGGGACCTTGTTGTGGAACAACCCGCACAACCCTTTGAAAAATCACTGTCTTGGAGTCGCCCCTGTACATATCACACGCCATCCTCTTTATGGCTCTGGGATGCTGCATTCCTCAATAGTGATACGCCAGCTGGAGCAACAAAAGAGCCTGCCACAAGTAGGAGTATAGCCCAAGGTGCTGGCTCCCCTCCCCACAACTAGCAGCTCAGCCACTGTTAAAGCACCGCAAGGAATCACACCAAGAGATTTTTGTCAGCCCCATCCATGCCCTGACGCCCGGGATGGTCCCAGGGCATCACTCTATCCCCGTCTCTCTCTCTTTTTATTTTCCTCCCTTTGTTCTCTCCCTCGCACACGCATACACCAAGCAGAGACTTGCATACTCACACACACACTCTCCCTCTCTTTCTCTGTGGGCTCAGGATCGGCTGCGGAGTGAGCTGCACTCTGCTAGGGAACAAGCGCACAGGCTCGCAGATGATATTCAGGTTCATCACGGCAGCCCCCCTTTGCACGTTCAGTCTTTGCCTCTCCTCCATTTCCGCCCCTGCCTCTGCCACTACTACGGCCACTGCCACGGCCTTAGTGACCTCTATTTCCACCTCTCGCATGTTCATCGTGGTCACGTTTGACACGTGTTGTTTTAAATTGTGCGTTCTCTCTGGAGCTCTGTGGCTGATTGCCCACTGTGCTGGGCATCTGTGCTGGCCCCCCTCTTGCCACCTTCACTGATAGAATGTGGCGTTTCCCATGAGCCTAGGCTGTCACCGACTTGCCCGCCCTTTAATCTCAATGTAGCCCTTTGCACACCCTAGTGATCAAACTTGCGGGGCACTCTGTGGAGCGTCCCTTATCCTAGCAGCGTTGCCTCCATCACGAAGTGAACGGCCTCGCTGAATTTTCTGCTTCTGTCCCTTGATCTTCCGTCCCCGCCCATTGCCTCCACACTCAGTCAAGGCCGCACCTTTTCTGGCTAAGATCAAAGGGGGGTCTGGGCAAGCGAAAGCTACGGGCTGTTTTTTGTTCTCAATTCTGGACCTATCGTACTGGCAACGGCGCGGTTGTTCGCGACAAGTGAGGCAGACTGTTCCCGACTCCCAGAGTCTCTCTCACTCCCCGTCCCTTTCCCCCTCCCTCTCCCTCTCTCTTGCCAGCTTGTCAGTCCCTGCTGCCAGTCTCCGCTGGGACCCGGCATCTGAAGCCGCAAGGCAGTGCCTCCCACAGCCCCAGCTCCTTCAGTCACGCCTCCTTCAAGGACCTGGAAGCCGTCTTCCCCATGTCTCTCATCTCATGTCTTCTCATACGGTGCACTTGTTCTGATCCTTCTTGCTGGCAACGTCTCGCCTGCAGGCGACGCAGGCGAGGCTGGAGGAGGCGCATGCGCAGAGGGAGGCGGCCATGGCCAGGGGCGCGGCGGCCGAGCAGAAGCTGGCGGAGGCGCAGCAGCGGATGGTCAGGGGGCAGGAGGAGGGGATCATGCTGAGGCGCGCTCTGGAGCAGAGCATGGTGCGCCTCAACCGCATGTCCACTGACTCCGACTTCTACATCGACAGGTGCGCCGCCGCCGTCCACGCAGGGTCGCCTGCTCTTTGGTTGTGGCTGTGTGCTCCAACGCTGTCCGAAAGAAACAAGTAGGTCTGTGCGTAGTCTTACGCATGCATGTATATGTGTGTCTGTGTCTACGTCGATGTGTTGCGTGCGCACTATGAAAGTATTTATCCCGTTTGCTCTTGTGTCTTTACCTCTTGTAGCTGTCTGCCATTTTGCAGCAGGAGGTGCTGGCACATTACTGAGTTGCATGTCTATCCCTGATGGACGGACTTATGCACTAAGAGAAGCTGTGTGCAAATGGATTAGCATCCAGAAAGCGACTCCACTTGTCGAGGAGGTCAATCATAGGGGCCCTGGCAGTGCAGGAGGAGCTCGGCGTGCTAAGATGTTGGCACACCACGTGGTGTGTCTGTGAGAGAGAGAGAGAGAGAGAGAGGGAGAGGAATAGGGAGAGACTGACGGGGCTGGGCATGTGTGCGCTGACAGAAGAATGTGCTCCTCTTTCCGCGACTTGAGTGCTGCTGGCACAAGCCGGGCGCGTGTGCCACGGTGTGCAGGCCCTCACTGCGCCAAAATTGCCTGCTAGCTCGGGGCCCTCGAGAGGCTCCCAATGTTTCTGTGGTGCTTTTGAGGCGCCTTGGAGCACTGTTTTCCCCCAAATTTCGGGTTAGGGTTAGGGACACATGTCGTGGCTAAATCCTTGTGGCAAAGAAGAGGTGAGAGGTAAAAGGTGAGTGCTGGGCTCTCATCTGCTGCTGTTGTTGTTGCTGGAAAACTGACGTGGACGTGCTCGGCTGTGCGTGTGTGAGCAGGCGGATTGTGATCAAGCTGCTGGTGACGTACTTTGAGAAGAACTTCAGCAAAGAGGTGTGAGAGCTCCCCTCCCCCTCAGTCTTGATCTCCCGTAATTTACCTTTATCTCTCATCCTTTTTGCCACCAAGCCTTTTCCTCCCCCTCCTCCTTTAATAACTACAACTACTGCTACTTTGTTGTGATTAACAACAGACCGTTACATTGGAAACATCTAAAACACCATGCAATTTTCCTTTTTGCTCCGCATGCATATTGCTTCGATTCCCGTGTCTGATTTCTAGCGTCTTGGCACACGCTTCGGCAATTTGTTCCCGTACCTCTTAACCAGCACACCTTCTCGTAGTCTCTCCTTCTTTTACTTCAGGTGGCTTTTGACTTCTCTTCTTCATTTGCATCTTATGGCTGACAGCATGTCACATCCAACTACACATGGTGTTCACTCTAGAACCTTCGCTGCAGGCATGCTCCCGTCGTTCTGTTCTTCTCCCGGTGGCCCAGTACACGATGCTGCCTCGGCCTCTCCTTTCAGTGTTCTCTCTTTGTGGCCTTGCAAATGTGTTGCATGTTAGTTTCAATTACTGGGCAGTGGCAAAGGGAGTCACAGCATCGCATGTCAGGCAGCAACGATGATGGCTTTGGAGCGTTGCACTTCACGCGAGCGTTGGCGGTTTGGCGGAACAGATGAAGGGCAGGGCTGTAGCGCAGAGAGAAGAAGGGGACCATTTCGAGCTCGCGTGGTAGTACTGCTGCAATTTCTTGCGGCTGAAGGCCCGGGCTTGACTTGATTCGTTTCCGCTGTGGCATGCGGCGGCACCCCTTCGCTTTTCCTTGAGCAGCTGTCTGAGTGCGTGCGGACGTGTGCGCATGTGACTGTGGAAGTGAGGGTTTGCCTCGCGTTGCTGGTGGTTTCTCAATGCCTCGTTTCTTGGAAGAGCTTGCAATGGCACCGTACTGCTTAAAAGCACTGACCCCTGAAGTTTATACGGACAAGTGAGGGCGACAAAGAGAACGTGTCCGGGCGCACAAGCGCGTGCGCGCGTGTGTGGGGGGACCCACGCGCGTGCGTATGGGGCAGAAAGGCATCACAAGGGCTATGCGCTGACGGTGCCACTGCTGCCACGCCGCTTGTGCTACAGGTGCTGGACCTGATGGCGCGGATGCTGGGGTTCTCAGAGGAGGAGAAGAAGAGGCTGAATGCGGCGTACCAGGGGGCGCGGGGCGCGGGCGTGGTCCAGGGCGTGCTGGGCATTCCCGGCAAGCTTGTGGGCGGCTTCTTGGGCGGCATGAGCAGCGGCAGCCATGGCGATGACTCCAGTCCTCCGCTTCCACTGGACGAAAGCATGGTAAGGGAGTGGGACCGAGTGTGTGTGTGTGTGTGTGTGGTTTGAGCAAGTCCTTTCCCGCCACCTGGCGCAACAACTCAGGTCTTGGTCCCGCTGCTTTTTCCCGACCCAGGCACTCTCTCAAGTCACAATCCTCCCCATTGTCTCTGTGTGCGCAGTCGTTCAGCAACTTGTGGATCGACTTCCTCCTTAAAGAGTCGGAAGAACGCGAGCGTCGGGAGAAGGCCGAGCAAGCGCACAAGTCCTCCCCCTCTCCCCTGCCCGCCACTTTTGGTCAACTTCCATCGTCGCCCTTGTCTCCCCGAACTCCTCGGGTCAACGCCGCGGCCGCCGCCAGTACCACCAGCACCTCCCACTCGAGCCCGCACGCCCCCTTCTTCACTCCTTCCCACATCGCAAAGTCGGCCGGAAGCTTCTCCCACCATCCTTCGAGGCAAATCTCGGCCGTTAGCCCCATCACGAGCCCAAATTTTGGGCCCCCTTCTCAACTTTACACTTCCAATGACTCGCCCCCGGTAATACACTCGAATGGTTTTGTTGTTGATGCGAGCGGGGCAAATTCAAGTATGTTCCAAACGGATTCAGAGTATCAAAGTGGGGGGGAATTCTCGCCCATTGCTCTCACTACCTCCACTCCCCAGCCTCCCTCTCTCATGTCGCCTTACAACCTGCAAGGCCAAGGCCATGGAAGACATTATACTTAACAAGTTGTTATATTGACAAGCCAAATTACTTCCGTAGCATTTTGAAGTCCTGCTTCCTCATTCATTGTAGTCCATTTGTAAGTAAGATGCTTGTAGTTGTCCCTGCCTTCCTTCCTTGTGCTCTTAGCGGAAAATTGGTCTCATCAAAGCAGAATTCCAGCAAGAAATGCTATTCGCATAAATTAGGCTACTTTGTACATAAATTTGACCTCCTGTCTAACTTAAGAAATAACTTTGGCATGTGCAAGGCTTGGAGTTAGGAAACCTCCTTCGCGGAAATTCATAATGTGATCAACGCAAGAGATACTTTGGACAGGTGCTAAGTGTGATTGTAGGAAACCTCGTCTGGAAGACTAAAATGTAATGACTTTTGTATGTGTTGGAAGGTAAGCACGCATACCAAGTTCAATCTTGTATATAAATATGGCAAATTAAGTGTTCTTTGCTCTTGCCATCTCTCGCCTCCCTCTTCATCTCAATGATTAACAAGAACTTAACAAGCAATACAAAAAGTTACAATATATTCTATAGTCTCACAAGTAGCATTGAAGTTTTGGATTTGGGATGGGATTGAGAAACTTATGAAAGCGAGCACACATAAATTTGAGAGGTCAAATGATGACATCATTCTGAACAACGGAGTTGATTACACGACTTCAACCGACTTGCTATATGAAGCCGCGGTTGAGCCAACAAGTCGCATATTTGTTTTACACGTGTGGAGCAAGGAACTTTCCTCCGGCGCAAGGTCCATCTCGAGAAAAGTTCACAATGTCGGACCTAGAACTTTCCTGCAACCACGCGTAGTGATGTTGGCGTGTAATGGGCTGGACGTCACCAAATTTGACCTGTTGGACTTGGAACTTTCCTGTCGTTGCCATTCAAAGCTGGCCAGCTAAGAAAGGCCCTCCTTGATCCAGTACCTGGTGCAGAACTTCATGACTGAAAGTGTACATATACATGTGAAATATCGTGGACAATGGTGGCATCTCTTCTAGCTTGCAGATTGCCTTTCTCGTTTTCATACGGACTGCAGGCTCGTTGTGGTGGGATACAGCGAAACCTGTTGTGCCAGTCAATAAGATTACGAGAGTATCCAAATCTCCACAGCAAGTTGAACAGTCAAAGTCTTGTTCTGCATAAAGTAACCTGCGGGATTTCTGCAGATCAAGCAGAGTCCATGACGAGCGTCAGTTCAGTGCAAGAGCAGCTCAAAGAACATCTGGCAGAAGGTACTTTTTGATACTTTTGCAAAGCCGTAATCTCAGCGCAACCAGAAGTATATTGGAGTTTCGGCAGCTGTAGGCCAGCTCAGGATGTGCAAACTGGCCTGTCTGAGCTGCTGTGGTAGTCCTGTTCATGTATATGCTCAAGAACCATCATGACTGTGAAGAGTCACATGAGTTAATATACAAATCTGCAACTTGTAACCTACAATTCATATTTCCCAAACGTGCGGCAAGAAGGGCGATTGCTCT
This sequence comes from Mesotaenium endlicherianum, assembly GCA_009602735.1. Lineage (NCBI taxonomy): Eukaryota > Viridiplantae > Streptophyta > Zygnematophyceae > Zygnematales > Mesotaeniaceae > Mesotaenium > Mesotaenium endlicherianum. The sequence continues at coordinate 34,795 of WELA01002336.1, forward strand.
CGGTTGATTTAATGTGAATGCATTGCAAACATGCGTTGGCGCTGGGGTGATAGGGAATGCAACTAACTTTTAGTGGTGATCAACTGGGGAAGCAGGAGGATGGGAGAAGGCATGGGAGAAGTCAACGACTCCCTGGGACCTAGGTGGCGTCACCCCAGCAATCACAAGCCTGCTAGCTGCAGGCGCAGTGCCAGATGGCCGCATGCTAGTGCCCGGCTGCGGAACGGTACCTGCTGCTGTCATCCTCAGCTTGGAGCCTTATCACGCTACTCTTGCTCATATAGACGAAGCCCTTTGTGCGTAGTCGTCTTTGCGTATCCTATGATATTTGAGCTGCAAAGCAGTATACAACATGCATGTCCTTAACATAGACAGTCCTTGTTCAGAACGTAAGGCAGGCCCCCCAGGACGTGTGCTGTCTTGCACATGTGCATCTCACGCGTAGGTACATGTAGCTTTCCTTCACTAGTCGGCAAAGTTATATTGCCAGTCTAATGTTATTCAACCAAGAATATGTTGAGTATGTACATATATACTAAAAAAAACAAGCGTATTAATGTGCAGCCCATTGACTGTGAACCCTCCAGGGGTATGATGTGCTGGCCTTAGCTTCTCCTTCGCGCCATGTAGTCGGCCTCGACCTGTCAGAGACTGCCGTCAGCCGAGCCAGACAGGTGGGTGAACCGAAGCTGACCATTGGTAGTTGTCAGTCATCTGTGGGTTTGAAAAGTTGTGGTGATACGTGAATGTTGAATTGGAATGGCTTGGAACTAAATTGCATGTCTCCTTTTTCGCTTATAAAATCCGAGGCATGCACCCCCCTCTCCCCCCCCCACCCTCCC
>WELA01002336.1:59803-75202 GCA_009602735.1 Mesotaenium endlicherianum
GGGGGGGGGGGTACGTTTGTGTTCTGTGTGTATATGTGCATCTTGGCATGCGTGTTCGCATACTCTCGTGTACTGTATGCGACAACCCCACATGTGCATGTCATGCACTCGCTAGCAATGGTGCTTCAGCGGCAGCAACGCCCCGTGGTGGCCCTTCGTCAGCATCTGCCAGCGATGACTTCTTCGAAGAGTGATGGCGGCGTCTGTTGCATTGTCGTGATTAAGTGTTGTGCTGTATCGGCGGATGCGGCACCTGTAATTTGTGGAGCACTGGCAGCCACTCCCCTTGAGTGCTTCCTTCCTTCTCCTCATTCTTTGATCATCTTGACTGTGAGCTCTGCAGGCTTTGGAGGTTCTCGACAAGAAGGCTGATGGCAAAGTGGAGCGGAAGTCGGCCATGGATGTGCGCTATGTCCCCCTCACTGCCCGCGAGAAGCAGCTTGCACCTGTCTGACGCTGTGAGCGGGGCTTGATGACAGATGTCTCTGCCTGAGGACCCTAGTCCCTCTTGTCACCTCTTTGTATATAGGCACCAGGGCTGGTGCAGGTGTGGGCAATCCGTGTGAGGACAGTGTAGTAGTGTAGTAGCAATGGATGCTAGGAACAAGTATTTGAGGGGCTAGCTTCTGCTGCAGGTTGTCATCTGACGAAAGAGTGGGCATCTATGGCCTGAGCAGCTGCTGCTTTGTCGGGGAACTTTGAAACGTGTGAGATCGTAATTAGCATTGTTACTGTACATAGTGTCCGTAGATCTTGTCCATCCGAGACGTCTAACTGTTGAGTACAAGGATTAGCAGAATAAGTGTAGGTATGTGTATGTACCTATGTAGATTAGATTTACCAATAGCATTCCCTATTTGAGCTAGTGCGCTGTTGCTACTGGCTAGCTGTGATACGCTATGTGCTATCGAAGTGTTGTGAAGAGCACTCATTTAGTTAAAGCCTGCAGTTGAGCACTTTCTCCTGCTTTTGAAAGAGCAGCCGCCTGTGTAATAAGCCTGTTTAACGTCTTTAAGGTTCTACTTAGCTGTGTTTAGGTTGACTGTAGTGACATTCGAACAAGGTTATCAATGTGACGCTTGGTTGTCGTGGGTGAGTGCCCATGCAGACACAAGTAATGAAGACCTGCAGTGTGAAATCACCTCAATTCTTCAGTGGGCATTCATGCTGAGAGCTTTGCCTCCTGTCTATCTCTGGCTTGAGATACTTGCTATCGGATATATCAATGGAACAGGCTTTTTGTATTTTGTTCATGCCCAGAACTTAGAAGTACAAAAAAGTATAAATCTTTCCACATGATCTAGCACATCCACCCTTGCTCAGATCAGTACTTGTTTATACCTTACCCCAAGCAAACTCTCAAGGTGACCAGTTCATGTACACATTCAATCGCCTCGTGATAAGAATTTGAAGGGGACCTCGGAAAAAATTAGCCGTGCATGCAAGTCCGGCATATGTCTGACTTTTGATTGTATTTGGCAGCATGGATTTGTCCTTGAGAGGCAGGCCAAATCGATCAACGTTGCAAAATGCTTGACCATGCACAAGTCGGCAACAGCTGTACAATACACGGAGACGCCAATGAGTCCAGTCATAGCTTCAAGAGGTATTCCAGACACGTACGAAAGCAACATAGAGGTTGGTGCTTTTTATCCAAAAGCAAGCCCTCATACATATGCTTTGAGACTTCATTGACATCAAAACTTGCAACAAGAAGCCTTTGTATCAAGCCACAACTGCCGGGCAGCTGGGTTGGCTTATTAAATATACGAATGAAAGAATGATGGGGTATGAACATTGGCAATCTATTGCCAATCAAAGAATTAATGAATTGTTGGTGGAGAGAAAATACATCTCCTTCAGTTCCCTGTAGAGAAGGCAAATATGCCTTCCAGACAAGGAAAAGGTCTGCATACTTCTATCGCAATCCTTGCAAACACCCCCACCACCGCTGGAAATTGCCAGCGAAAGGGGGTGGCAGGAGCTCAGTCCGACAAAAATATTGGAACGCCCTAAGTCTCTACGTGATTTGCCGGTGCATTGAAGCAGCCGGTGTAAAAACTCTATACACAGTTGGTGTCGTAAACACTAGCTACAAAAAAAGGTTCCAAACAAGCTACAACCCTGCTGGTTTTGTGTTGTCTTTGCTTCAGCTCAGCAGGCCAAGCTGAGCGCGACATTTGACAGCCGCCTGCTGTTCCTGCTCTTCCTCCAGCACCGTGCCACCTCAGCTCCTCCATGTATCGCTGTTGCCACGCAGGCGGCTCAAAATTGCATTATTGCTAGAAATTGCTAAAATGAAAGAATCAATAAAATTTGTGTACAGGGAACCCCCTTCACAGCCGCCCCCGCATGTGACGCAAAGGCAATTCCACCGTGTAACGTTAATGAGGAGTTTCAGCTCTGAAAGCCTGCTCGCTCCTGGAGCGCCACTTGGACGTCGATGCCACCTCGTGCTCCTCCAGGCCGCCCATCCAGCTCATGTCATGCTCCTCCACTCTCCCCTCTGCTGCTTCTATCTCCTCTGCTGCCTCTGGTAGTGAGTGGGGCAGATCCCGCAGAGCTCTTCAAAGGGCGCCTCGGGCAGGGAGATGGTGTCCTCGGGCACGCTCGGGCAGAAAAAAACTTTGGGGGAGGCCTGAAGCGCCGTGACGCTGTTCAAGGCGGACTCACTCTGGGCCACGTTGTACGTCCAGAAGTTGGCGCAGAAGCCGATGGTGAACCTGTCAGTGTCGATCGCGACAGCTGGCGCAATGGGAGCCTGCAAGCAAGAGGAGCACTCACGTTAGGACAAGCGAAAGCGGATTGGAACACCAGCTCACGCAACGCGGATGGATGGAGGAGGCAGATAAAGCGTGGGGCAGGCAGAGGAGAGCGAGCGCTGGATCGACGACCTGACTAGTGCATGGCTCCAGCAGCTAGAGAGCAGAAGAGGCAGGCAGGGCCACCACGCTCTCTCACCTGGTTGCCCAGGAAGTTGCTGGTGATGACGAACGCGGGCGACGCGATCGTCAGCGCTCCCCCGCTGACGGTGGCCGCGTTGTTGGCGAACGTGTTGTTGCGCAGAAACGCCTGCTGGGCCCACGCCGCCTTGAGGAAGAAGGCGCCTCCCTGGGGGGCCGTGTTGGCTGCGAACGTGCACCCCGTGACCTCCGCGCGCGTTTCCGAATAGATGGCTCCTCCGCTTGCAGCAGCTCTGCAGGAAAGAAAGAGAGAGCAACGATAGGCCCACTGGTCAGCCAGCCTAAAAGCGGAACAGCCTTCAGCGCAGCAAGTTGGAGGGAGCACAAGCTGCGGATGCAGATGGTACTCGAGTTAAGAGCTGCAAATGCCAAGCCTGCACTGGAAATATACAGACACATGCGCGCGCTCGCGCACACACACATACACTCGCCACGTGAATGGATGCGCATGATACACACGTGCAGGCACGCACGCGCATGCACGCGCACTCACGCAAACACACACACACACACACACACACACACAACACACACCTGTTGTTGTGGAAGTGGCAGCCGACGAGCACGAGCCTCTTGGCGGCCGCGGTCAGGTGCACAGCGCCGCCCAGCTCAGCGTCGACGTTGTCGCGGAATGACACGGTGTCAGCTGTCAGCGAGCACGCGCCGCTCACGGCCCCGCCCACGGCGCCCGTAAGCTCAACGTTGCTCAGCGTCAGGTAACACGCCCGTCCCGTGGTGTCGAAGCTGCGCAGAAAGAGAGAAGGAGAGAGAGAAAAGACGTAGAGGGTCAGAGACCTGGCTTGAACAGACACGCAGCAGGACAGGTGGTGGAAAATGGGGACGAAGAAAGGTGCGGAAGGACACGGGCAGACTTATCTAGCAGGATGAGGAAGGATGTGGTCAGCAGAGCTGTGTGACCTGGAGCAAGTAAGAAGAACCTTCCCTCTTCCTCTTCCTCACCTTTCTCACGAAAGTGAAGTATTGCTAGGAACTTAAAAGGCAGCGGATACTTTCAAGCATTCTTGGTTGTGTACCAAAGCGCCTTCAGAGCAAAGCCATCGCAACCAGTGGCAGCATAAAGGCAAAGGCTCAGCCAGCTAGTGCACATCTCTCCTGCGTAGGCTCATGTGACCTCTTCACATTCTCATGTACGTGCAGTGTAGGTCTACTGCAATGACGACTGCAGACAGTGACCGTGACACGAAGGTTATTGTTAATTGTCCTACTCTGTCCCCAGCGACACGAATCAATTATGGGCAGACAAGCATGTGAGTTCTACCTGTCTCCTGTGGTGAAGATGGGGAATTGCCCGTTCCCGCTGATTACACATTGTCTGCCTGCGCACGCTCCCCTGATGCTAAGCTTCCCGCCATTAGGCATAGCCGGGAGGGGTCTAGTGAGAATGATGTCTTCGTGCAAGATCAGTGTCAATGATCTTCCTGGCTGGGAAGAATATCTGATGAACTTCTCAAGGACATCCTGGGGTGAGTTCCCCCCAAGTCCATCGGCAGGCTGGAGGACAAAGAGTGCAACAAGGGCAGCAAATAATCCCGCTCTCCTTCGACTGAGGAAAGAAGCCATGGTACAGGTGCAAAATTTGTATTTAGACACGGTCACACTCTTTAATGGAGTCGTGCAAGCTAGTGTTGGTATCGCCTACGAAATTTATTCACTCGTCCACTTTAAATCTGCCTGTCTCACAAGGTGTAAGAAAACGAGAAGCGAGAAGTAATGTGCAATGGGCTGTCTGTATGCTATAAGGACGCCTTCGAAGTCAACTTCGAGGCAGTGGAAGAGTGAGCAGAAGGTTGTGAAGCAAATGATTGCAGGTCCACTGTGCACGCCTCTACAATGATTCGCAAAATGGCATCGAAGACATGTACGAAGTTACGAACACAATGCAAATGATCTCCGGATGTCTTCGAAGAAACGTTTCACCTCGACGATGATTGCTTTGTGTTCTTGCGACATCCTGCTTGCGTACATGTTGTTCGCGTATCCCACGTCTTTGGGGTCAGGGACCACCTGTACCGCACGTTGATTCAGCTACTTTTGTAGCGTTGCAGAGCTTTGAGGATCACTTTTCAAAATGGGCGGAGAAGACAAAGGCTTGCAGACTTGCAGTAAGGGCGCAGACAGCCGCTGTGGTGCGCTGTGGTTATGGTACACCGGCAAAGCCGACACTAGATTGAAAGTTTAGTATACAATGTACATGAAGGGAAGGACACGTATTAACAGATTGTTTTGTAGCTTCTACATCTCGTCCAACAAGCGTCAGTGGCTCATCGATGATCATAGATTCGTCACACTCGAGACCACTCGGACCACTCAACATCATATTTGGCAATCGCAGTTCAAGACTTTCGTCGTTAGTGGAGTTTGTCCAGTGCGGCTCACGTTGTCGGAAATTCCAGCAAAATTGGAGTGGTCCAAAGCAGGCCCCTGGATTCGACAAAATTCGCGGATTTCGGAAAATTTCGGAAACATCCTCTGGCCTGCTCTGGGCGACGGTCAGGGTGTCGAGAACACCCGACAAAATTAGGTAGGATTTTTGTAATGGCGTAATAACATCCTACGACATATTTTACAGCGAAAATTGAGAATGTTGGGATTTTACGCGACATCCACTCAAAATCGTAAGGATTTAGAAAGACATCCTTTTGTTTTTAGTCGGGTTTTATAACATCCAATATAGCAAATAACACCCAAAAAGTTATGAATCCAGGGGTCTGGTCCAAAGGTCCAGATGCAACTTTGAATGACAACAGATACGTGCTAGAAGTGACCCGGCTGATCCTGGCTGGTCCTGGCCAGATCAGGATCGGCCATACATCCTCCTATGATCTATCATCTATGATGATCGTAAAATGACTGTAACGCCCGATTCTGCTGAGACCAAAAGTGATCAGGTGGCCTCTATTGCCTCCGTGACTGCAGAACAGAGGTGTTTTTTTCACGTAATGGCGTGTGCAGGAGCACACACCGAGGCCAACGTGGCTCCTATGTGTTCCATATTGCTCCATAATTGTCCCTAATGGTCTGTACCTATCCGTAACATTCCGCAGCTATCTGCAAATCAAGCCCCAGGATTCGAGATAAATTTTATGTTATTTTTCTTTTTTGGATGTTTTAAAATCATGAAGAATCTCAGATTATGTCAAAAGGAATCCTGGTCATTGGGAGCGGATGTCGCGTATTTTCCTCTAAAAATTGTCTTGGGATGTCATTACGCCATTAAAACAATCCTACCAAAGTTTGTCGGATGTTCTCGAAACTCTGACCGTCGCCCAGAGCAGGCCAAAGGATGTTTCCAATTTTTTCCGAAATCCGCGACTTTGTCGAATCCTGGCCCTCAGCCTTCAAAGTTTGAAGTTCAAAGTCCAGAGTCCAGACTCCAGAGCAGTCCAGACTCCAGAGTCCACACACCGCTAGGATTCCACCGGCCTCCACCACGCGCCGCCAAAAGCTTTGTTTAAGGTTCTCCTGAATCTGCTCATGTGGCAAGGAAAAGGAAGCCTGGCCTAACCTGAATGTAAGTGTAACCTGGGTCAGCCAATGTCAGGCATGGCAACAGTGATTCATCATTTCAAGCTGTGGGCTGCTCGAGCGATGGTAGACGTGAATTCCGGCATGAGACTCAAGAGCCTGGAGGCTAGAACCAGCTGGCCTGGAATTAACTGGAACCGGCTTTTGACGACGTTAATAATTTCCCGTCAGCTGACGCCACCTTGATACCCTATCTCAACCTGTTGTCCTTCGACACTTCATCCCGATTCTTGACGGTCAACGTCAGATGTAAACTGAGCACGAGTCACGAGTCACGACATACGAGTTACGACTCAGATGGTGGGACTCGGGAGCCGGGAGGGTCCGCGTCAGGCAAGGTCAGGGCGTGATCTCTGGACCTCTCTCGCCTGATCGAAAGAAGAATTTCAAGAGGGATTTCATTGGAACGATGCAAATGCCAAGAAGGAAAATCTGGGCAATTGAGTTTCGAAAGAAGCTGCACCCTCCGAAGTTCATGAAGAGTGCTCAGTGAAGATGGCTGGTTGACCAGAAGTTTTCAGCATAAGCATAGGCAACATATATCAGAGGCCACACTCAAATCTATCTACATCAATCATGGTCGAGCAAGGTGAACGCAGTTCCCTCATTTAAAACAACATCTTCCGCACATAAAATGACTTTTCCATTGACACCTACAACATATATGTTGCGAGCTGCACTTTTTAAAGTTCATGCAGAGTGGAGATGGCTGGTTAAGCAGAGTTTTAAAAGTGCAACACCAAATGCATATATAAAATCTGACCAAGGTGTACGCAGTTTTCGTAAAATTCAGCTTTGTTTTTCACATAGACTTTTCCTTGTCAACACCAATAGAATATCTGTATTTATCTTTTCAGTTCGCGCAAATCAATTTTGTATCTGGTCTCCGCCCTCGCTGTTTCTAGCTTGTATGCTAGCTATGTCTGAATGAATATAATGGCACGAATGTCACATTGTAGTTTTAGCAGGCGCATCATGCTCGTGCACCTTAACTAACCTAGCTCTTCATGATTTGGGCTCACTTGACAATGTCGGCATATTGCAAAGACCTCTTCAAGTCCAGACCTAGAAAAAAGTTTTGTATTCGTAGTCACCAATAACAATTTGACTTGAAAACATTATTTCGAAATGAAGAGTTAAGAAACCTATTTGCATAACTGCACAAGATACTATTTCCTACATGTACTAGAAAAAGCACATCTTGATTTTGACCGCTCTTTAGCAAATCTCCCAGTCTACTACTTTTAGCATGCTATTCATGCACATACCATCAACAAGATTGAATAGGCTCCACCAAGACATCATCGACCACCAAGCACGCGACAGTTGCCGTCTTAACTACAACAAGCCTTGAAGAACTTGACAGGACACGTCACCATTGCTTAGCACATGAAAGGGAGAAATACTAGGCGTACATATTGATGCACGGGAACGAAAACTTTTTGTCAACCAAGCTCAACAAACTCTTGTGGCAGAAATCTGCGAGAAGTCTTCAGAGTCCAACTTGACCTGCCATACACAAAGTGAAGGAATCGGGCGAGAAAGGATTGCATGAGTGAAAAAGACAAACAAGGCAACTGAAAATCAAGCGACAGAAAGAGAAAGGGGGGAGGGGGNAAATAGGGATGATGCCCAAGTGAGCTTGCTTTGCCCACGCCAGCAAGCTTGTTGGCTCCGCAAACATGCAGCCAAAGAGGCACAAGGACAACAGCCGAGGGCTCAAGAAGATTGAGAAACGAAAGAGCAGGGTGGTTCCTTACAGGAGCCATACCGGCCACACGGAAGAAGTCAAAAAAGTCTCAGCCTGGACCTTACTAGCCTCCGGGGCCTTCCAATCGGCCGCGATCCCCACACCTCAGCCAAGCCACTGCCAGGCTCAGCTCGGCCCTGGCTTTGCTCGGATCACGTCAGCAGCATCGCATAAGCCGAAGGATGTGCTACTCGACATGTTTTGTTCTAGTGCTGTAGCGCTGGGTTAAGTTGCTTCAGAGCGAGTGCAACCCTAGCGACCAACTTGAGAGGAAGCAGTGGCATCAACAAACACCCTGCCAGTTGCCCCCCTCCTACCTCCCCTACTGCATGTGAGTGTGGTGAGGTGCGGCAGAGATTGAGTGGTCCCAAACACGGATGTGGCACTTGCTCCCGACGGTGCAGGCAAGCACAGCAGGTAGAAGTTCTAACTCTGTTTGTACACCAACCGATTTGCGCGCACGCACACACACACGCACGCACACAAAAAGAGAGAGGAAGACAAAGAGAGAGAGGCACTCCGTGATTTTCACACAGAGAAGCATACATGTGCTCTGCCGAGCCCCAGACAGCGGGAACAGACTGAAGGGCTACCTGCGCCAAGTGGGAATCCAGAGCAGCCGCAAGAGCCGACTGCAGGGCCTGGAGCCGCTCGGGTGGGGCGCTGAGGTGCTGCTGCCAGGTGGCACTGCCAGCTGTTGCGGCCGTCGCGTGCGCCAGCCGGGCCTGCAGGCGGTCCAGCAGCGTGTAGGGCGTCCACGCGCCCGCCAGCCTCTTGTGCTTCTGCAGCTCTGAGGATCTCTGCTTGCGGAGACAGACAAGGAAGCACAAGGAAGTGACGGGGGTGTGAGAGAAGAGGGGGGGGGAGAAAGCGAGGGGCAGCCGTCAGCTCAAGAGACGTGAGGGAGTGAGGGAGTGAGGGAGTGAGGGAGTGAGGGAAGAGTGGAAGAAGGCTTATCCATGGCCATCAGGGTGAAGTGCAAAGCTGTCCGGGAATCGATGGCATTGTACAGCCCCACACTCTCAGCCCCTCAGATTCTGACAGAAGCACAGCACTGCAACACATACAACGCCGACTTGGTGCCTACAGATGGGGTACTGCTAGCACCCCCTTCTATATGACTACAGGTCATACACCTATGCTTGATGGGCCGACAAGGGCGAAAGTCCCAAGAGTGGGTGGACCTAGAGGGCGGTACCTGGTCGGCCCAGTCCCGTAGCAGGTCAACTGCTACTGAGGCAGCCTCAGGCAGCAGGTCAAAGTCCAGGAGTAGGCCTAGCAGAGCGGCAGGGTCAGGCGGCACGGCCGCTGCTCCGCCCTTGCCACCTGGCAGTCCCTCCTGCACACCTCAGTTTACGCCTCGCACAGGCAGACATCAGGATCCAGCCTGTCGTTAATCGTCTGACCCCCCTCTGCTCGACTCCACGTCTTCAGCCAAAGGGGAGCGCGTGCAGCTAGTTGCACAGCACCTATCTCTGGGATGTATAGAGGGGGGGGGGGGATTCTTTCACTTGCGGGCAGGGGAGGGAGTGAGAGGAGGGGAGGAGGGATGTCGACTACGGGGAGCATTTGTTTAATGCCTCTGAGTGATGCTTTGTCTCTCCTAAGGGACAAAAGCAAGCCGGGGGGAGGGCGGGGCTTTAATTATGGGGATGATAACACGAGCAGACGAAACAAGCAAACAAGCGGTTAAAAGAGACGGCAACTGGCAGCCGCTCAGAGGCGAGAGTGGTGCTGCGCACACGCACGCCCACAGGCCAGGTGTTGGCGGAGGGTGCCCTCGTGCAGCATGCCTACCTTGAAGAGGGCCAGCAGCCAATGGGGAAGCTGCAGACCGGGATCGACGGACAGGATGGTGCGTGTGACGATCTCGCGCAGCCGCCGATGCTGTGCCACATACTCCTCCTGCGACATCACACCCCACCCCCCCGCAACAGACGTCCCCTCAGATTGTCAGAGTTCAGATTTAGTGACCCTTTCCCACCTCCTGCATGAGGGCTGTGAGGAGCAGCTTATGGTGGGGGTTGGCTTCCTAACAGCCAAATGTCCTGCACACTGTTTGTCTCTTCACCAGCGCACATGTGGACCAATTTGTACCGCTAATACGTGCGCACGCGCGCACATACACACACACACACACATGCACACGCGCGCACATGCACATGCAGAGGGTGAGATGCCCCCACACGCACAATGCCCACAGATTCGGTAAAGAATATGTCGAAGGTGCGCGTATATGTCTGTGCTTTTGCACGTGCCCATTATTCAGCTTAAGATGATAACTCACTTGACAGACGAAAGTAGTGTGCTCCTCTCTGCGGCAGACCAGAACGTCTCAATCACAAGAAGCCAGAAAACAGACTTAAGGACTAGATGCATATCACATGCAAAAAATCTCCCCTTTAGAAGTCTTCCCCGGAGAGCTTACCAGATGGAGGCGGAGTTGCTGCCACGTGGCGGCAGCAGATGCCGCAACGTGCTCGCCAGCACCCATGGAGTCCCTTCCGCTCTCCGGAAGGTCCTCCAGTTGGGTGCTGCCATGTGGCATGGGCCGGGCTCTGTCGCCACCACTGGTGCTGACAAGAGCTCCGCTGCGAGCGCTTGCCAGCTCCCTCAGCATGAGATTGTGCTCTGTGAGCCTGCCAGGTGTCGCGCCCCTGGCATCCCTAGGGTCCTGGCGCTTGGTGCCCGGCCCCTTCTGGCTGGAGCCGCTGCAGGCAAGAAGGACAAGACACGGCAGGAGAAGAGATTCAGAGATACAAGGAGCGCGGGCCGGCGGGCAGCGGGTGCGTCGGGGAAAGGGGAGAGTCAGAGACAAAGTCGACGGCACTCAAGGCCGTAGATCACGGAGGAGAAAAAACGAAAGCGAGTCGACGGCCATGGGAAGATTAGAATGGCAGGCCGCGAGCCCGACGGCACCCGGAAGGCAAGGGTGGAAGGAGAGCAGATGCAGATGCTGAAGCTGAGCCCACAGATAAGAGCACTTAATGCGAGGTGCTGGCACGTGCCTCCGCTTCACTCCTGTTTAGACGCATCAATGGAGCAGCACCACTCACTAACACCATCACCACCACCACCACCATCATCAATCACCATCGTCGTCATCATTGTCATCGTCGTCCTTGTTGTCATTGACAACAGCGGCAACAGACGACGATAAAGGGAGAAGACACCACCACCGACGCCAACATTACAAGCAAAGAAAAGACAACGACAACAACGCGCACAACCACGACAACAACGAGAGCCGCAGCAGAGAGCGCTCCTGGCAACAATGACGCGCGCCAGAGAGACAGGTGGCATCACACAAGGCAGCTTCTCATCCACCTGAAGATGGGCGGCAGGTGGAGGAGGTCCGGGCGGTGCAGCTGCAGGGCGCAGCAGTGGCGGGCCATGGCCTCAAAAATCCTCTCCAGCTCTCTGCCCACATGCAGCGGGAGAGAGAGAGTCCCAGGATGTGGATTCAGTTATTGCAAGTAAATAAGTTGGTTCTTGATCTGGCCACCTTAGGGCACATCACCTTCATTTGTCTTTACATTCCATTGCAAGCCATCTAAGATATTGCCGTGTAACCTTATAATGGATGAGCTACTACTTGGACACACACACACACACACAAGCACTTGTGCGCAGCACGCAGGCCACGCGGAAGGAGGAGGGAGAAAAAACACGTGAGAAGGTTGAGAGGGGACATGCAAAAAGCACAGGGCGGGGAGAATATGCAAGTTTCGCCGCTCTTGTAGTGGCCCATGGCGAAGAAAATATTTGCACCCATGCGTAGGCATGCGAGCGCTCACGCATACGCACAGCCAAAGAATGGAGAGACGATACATCCAGGGACAGCTGTTCTGGTCTGTTCGATCATCACAATGACTTAAGACACCTCCCCCCCTTCCTCCCTCCCTCCTTCGCTTCCTCCCAGCCGCCGCCAATGTGATAGAATGTAACCCACCATCAACTACCCTTCCTGCCAGTCACTTGGTCAGCCGGTCAGTCAGCCAGTAAGATTGCCAGCCAGTCTGACAGTCAGCCAGGCAATCCGTCAGTCTGACAGTCAGCCAGTCCACCAGGCAGTCAGGCAGATGGCCAGGCAGCCAGCCCAGCAGCCTCTCACGGGGCCACTGTTTTATATCAGAAGGGCAGGAAACTTGTGTGGCAAGACTCAGCAGACTCCTCCTTTGCCTTTAGCTGCTGCTGCTGCTGCTGCTGCTGCACTCACTTATGGAGAGCAGAGCCGTGGAAGAAGAGGGCGGCCATGGACAACGCGGGCGAAAAGAGGCCCGCCTCGCTCAGCAGCCGCACCATCTGCGTGGCACTCACATGCTCCCCTGCGCACCCCCCCCAACAGAGAGAAGCCGAAAGATGACAAGAAGCACCACCGCCGCCGCCCCCGGAGGAAGGTGGTCGCAGTTGAAGCAGATAGAGGGGGGGCAGAGGCGCGTTGGGGGGGAGTGGTGAGGGGGGCCGGACGAGGAGCGACGGGGTTGGGGCAGAAGAGGGTGTACTTTGCTGATCCTCGTCAGACTTTGTCAAGAATTGCTATCCCTTGTTCTCGGCTGCAGCTGTTGCAATCTCAATCCCTATGCAGCACGAGAGCTTCTAGAGCATTCAGCAGTCATCCACGTGCTTGTCCAAGGCATACCCGGGAGAGGCTGCGACGAATCGTAGCGCGCCAGCTGTAAGCGCGCAGACGCCAGCGCGTAGAAACGCTGCAGGTCCGGCAGCCCCACCTGCGCCGCCGCGGGCTTCCCCTCTGACGCGCCGTCCGCGAGCGCGACACCTATTGTTTAGCAAGAGGTCACGGCAGTGCCAAAACAGCGCCAAGATTTAGGTCATTCAGTCTCTTTCTTAGCATGCAATATCACCAGTTTCAGTGAGTGGATGACTAAGTGAGTGCGAGAGTGAGTTAGTCGGTTGGTCAGACTGCAAATAGTCAAGTGGGTGAGTAAGCGTGTGTTGCCGGGTGATGTCCGTTAGTCAGTGGATCAGTCAGTCAGTCACTCCATCAGCCGATTGTCAGTCACTCGGTTGGCGGTCTCTTACGGCGCCAGGAGTCAGAGAGGGAGGAGAGAAAGGGCTTTACGCTAAGAATGATGCGGAAATGAGAAAATGCCAAAGAGCTGGGCTCCGGAGAATAAGCTCTCCATATACTCAGACAGCTGCCTCGGCCGATGTTTCGGCACATATATGAATGGAGATGCATGCAGACTTGCATACGTGCATTAATGTGCATAGTGTATGCATGCTTCATACATGCTTGTGTGTGCGTGAATGTGTGTTGCGTGTGTGTGTGTGTGTGTGTGTGTGTGTGTGTGTGTGTGTGTGTGTGCGCGTATGTGTGTGTTTTGTTTGTGTGGGCTATAGTAGTCTTGGCAGGCTCACCATGCGCACATGGATGGGCAGGGGCAGGCAGGCAGACGCAGTGGATGAAAATGTTTACGACTCCTGATAACTGCTAGTCACCCCATGTCCAGGGAGAACGAAGAAAGGCGCGGGACACAAGTAGCATGCATTCTCTCCTTGGGGCACCCTGTGACTTGGCAGCAGCGGAAGGGCAGCAGCCGAGAGGGATATGAGAGCCGGAAGTATTACCGGCACTCAGCAAGGGAGCGTCGCCAACGAGGCCTGTCAGGCGCAGGCGTTTTGTCGGGGAGGGTTGGTGTGGTCCTGCCGCGCCGGGCGCAGGCTGCGCTGGCAGCGAGGGAGTCAGCCACGCGCTGCCAGCCGGCAGGAGCTCGAGGGCGTTGATGGCGACTGCCAGCGACTCCACCTGCTCCTGCAGCGCGTCGACACCTGCACTCTCTGCGGCCAGCCGCGAAGCGTGCCGGTACATCACCTGGGCGGCTTTCCTCCACTTGTGGCGCGACACGTGGAAGGCGTACAGCAGAGCGTACGGGCTGGGGCTCGCGCTCGCGTCTGAGCACTCGGCCTGCAACCAGGCGACAGGTGGCGGTCAGAGGCTATCGTACCGACATTTTCACAGAAGGGGGTGTGTGGTATACAAACATGACAATACCCTCAGGCCGCCACAGTCCCATGCCCCGTGGTGTGCCTTCCTAGTTACTACCTCACCAACCTCAAGTACTACCTCAATCATTTCCTTCCTGACTCCTGACACCATATGCAATGGAGATGCAACCCAGCAACCAGCAGCACATCATGTACGAGCCGATGCCCAAGTCCACACCAATTTGCGCGTAAACTGAAACCGGTCAAACACTTGCATCCCACCACCGTTGGTTTCCCCCGAGCCGCCTTGCCCCAAACCCGCAATTCCTGAACCAAGGGCCAGGAAAGTGCGCTGTTCGATACAGAAGCGCGCGCACGTGCCGAAGCTTCCTCCTCTCGGTGCACTTAGACACGCGCTGGGACCAGATGCTTCAGCGCCAGCTGCCTTCACCAGCTGGGCGTGCACGGTCCTCCGTCTCCCACACACTCACTCCCGCACTCTGATCTGCTGGAAAGAGCTTCTTCAAGACCACTGGAAGAAAGACATCTGAGTTTGAAAGTTTGCTAAAATGCGGAGAGGGATGGCAAGAGAGTTGCAAGAGGGAGGGAGGGAGGTGCAGGAAGGAGAAAGGGAGGGAAGGGGGATGGGAGTAGGGGGCACACCTTCCAGAGGAGCTCGGCCTCCACCTTGTCCAGCAGGCCCGCGTACGGCAGCTCCCGCCCGCACAGCACCTGCACCCGTGGCACTCCCTCCCCAGCCCACACGTGAGCGCGCGCACGTGCACACACACACACACACACACATACACACATACACACACACACACATGCGCACATCAACCAGGTAGAGAACACGGATAGGAATACATCAGTGTGCACACTCATAGTCCGACAGCCTGCGAGCTGGGCTCAGCAAATGTGCTCCGATCCCCGTGCCAGCAGCTCTGAGCAAGAGCCGCAACCGAGCCATCGAAAGAAAATTCCTCCCTTTGCCCTCCAGCACAGAAAGAGGCGTGACTCTCTGCCCCTGCCATCCAGGGCTATTGCAGTGAAGATCCGTAAAAGTCTGCAAGTAATACAACAGCAATAAAGAACACAAGACTGTTTATCCTCCATCAGTCCAACCAACACAGAGCCTCTATTTTTGGAGGGCAAAAGCTGGGGGGCAGGTGCTGGGGGCGGGGACCGGGG
>WELA01002336.1:113342-124547 GCA_009602735.1 Mesotaenium endlicherianum
GCGTTATGTGGGCCAGGTTGTCCCCTCTGTCATTATGTTGACACTTAGGGTTCACGTAACTGTTCTTTTATCGCTCTTCGCTGCTGTTTACCTTACAAGATGATTGCTAAAAGTTGACGTAGTTGCGATGCGCTACACATAAACGTATGAGTGTGTTTTTATCGCTCTCGCTCACTAACTGTCATATATTTTCCCCTCCAACTTAAATGGAGACAGGACCGCCTGTCACCTTCCCGTGTCAACTGAAATGACAGTTATGGAGGGACTCCAGCGGCCCGAAGGTGGAACCGTGTCAACGCCCCTTTGGCATTGGTCAAGTGGTCCTTAAACTCCCAAGTGTCCCCAGAGGCATCGTAACCCTTCCATCGAATGAGGTATTTCATGACATATTTAGACGATCGACGGACCGAGCGAGCGTCTAAAATCTCATCGACCTCATATTCCTCAGGGTCGCCGTCCCGGACAGCGGGGACCGGTCCCGGTTGGACAGGGAACCGACCTGTGAACAGTGTATCACCTTTGATGTACGGTTCCAGGAAGGAGACATTAAAGACCGGGTGCCCCTTGTATTCAGCTGACATGTTCAGTTTGTAAGCATTCTGACCGACACGACGGACCACCGAATATGGACCGACCCAGACAGGGCCAAGATTTTTCTTGACCACACCAGGGAGGTACAGGTGCTGAGAATTCAGTTTGACTAAATCCCCCTTGGAAAATGTCAGTTCCCGACGGTGTTGATTAGTGTATTTTTGTTGGTTTTCTTGGGCCGTGTGCAAGTTTCGTTGGACTTCTGACAGGGTGTCAGCAAACTCCTGAGTTAACTGGAGGGAGACCGGGTTGTCAATCCCTTCAGGGTGAGTTAAAGATTCTCCTAGCACATCTAGAGGAGACTTAGGGACTCTACCCAGGCTGAGTTCAAAAGGAGTTTTGCCCGTTGACGCGTGCACCGCACTGTTGACCGCAAACTGAATTTGAGGCAACAGGTCATCCCAATTATCTTGTTTTTGGTTAATATATGCTCTCAGCACCTCCTGCAGAACTCGGTTAGTTCTTTCAGTCTGCCCATCAGTCTGAGGGTGGTTTGCTGTGCTGAGCAGCTGTTTGACTCCCATTAACCCCATTAAAGCTCTCCAGAACTTAGAGGTGAATTTTGAGTCTCTGTCTGAGATGATATTAGAAGGGAGCCCATGTTGGCATACTACATGGTTGTAAAACTGTCTCGCTGTTTCGAGTGCAGTCACTTTGACAGTTGTGGGGATAAAAATGACCATTTTTGTCAGTTTATCCACGACTACCAGTATTGAATCATGCCCGTTGGCAGTTCTTGGTAGTGAGACCACCCAGTCCATGGATATAGTTTCCCAGCGTCCCGCTGGGATGGGCAGCGATTGCAGGAGACTTCCGGGTGGTGTGTGCCGTGACTTATTTCTCTGACACTGGTCACAGGACTTGACATATTTCAAGACCTCCCGGGGTAACCCCTCCCAATGATAATGTTTTGCCAGTTTGCCAACAGTTTTGGCCTGCCCCAAATGTCCACCCAGGAGACTGTCATGAGCTTGACTCAGTAAGAGAGACCTTATTTCCAAATTATTAGGAATGACCAGCTTCAGCCTGCCTGAAGTGGTTTCAGTCACCCAGACCCCTCCCTTGAGCTTATACCCGAGTGCAGTAGCACGACACACACCAGTAGTGGGGCTGGGCTCAAATGTTGGGTCAGAAAGGTAGGCTTTCCTAAGTTGTTCAAGGAAGGACTTTTTCACCTTTAGTGAAGTGAGTGCACACAGGACTTTATCTACAGCATGCTGACTAAAGTTCCTTTCTTGCAAGTCAGGTCTTCTAGAGAGTGCATCAGCAGGATTCAACTTCCCTGGTTTGTAGTCGATCTGGACTTGGAACTGCTCCAGCATCTGGCTCCAGCGGTTCTCCCTCCTCGACAGCTTGGACTTCTTCTGAAAGTGGGTCAGAGCTAGATGATCTGTAATCACCTTAAAAGCTTTACCATGTAAGTATGCTCTCCACTGTTTGAGTACATGAATGATAGCTAGCAGCTCTTTATCATGCACTGAGTAATTAATCTCCGCTGGATTAAATTTCATAGACTCATACAACACAGGATGCCACTCCTGCCGTACCTTACCATCCTTTGTGGTTTTGTCAGCAGGCTGCAACAAAATAGCACCCATGGCAAAATCAGAGGCATCAGTAACCACCTGCACCGGTTTGCTGGGGTCATACACGGCTAGCACTGGGGCAGAACAAAGGGCATCTTTAAGGGTCTGGAAGGCAGCCTGCTGCTCTTCCCCCCACACATACCCGATGTCTTTCTTAGTAAGGTCAGTCAGTTTACTGGCCTTTGTGGAATAATTCTCAATAAATCTCCTATAGTAGTTAGCCAACCCGAGGAAGGATCTAACTTCAGAGACAGACTGTGGTACTGGCCAGTCCCTTATGGTCTGGACTTTCTTAGGATCCACACTGATGCCCTCTTTACTGACAACGTGGCCTAAGAATTCAATACTTTCCTTAAAGAAATCACACTTGCTCATTTTAGCATACAAGTGATTTTTCCGCAGAGTGTCCAGCACTTTCTTTAAGTGTTCAGTGTGCTGAGCTTCATCTTTAGAGAAAATTAAAATATCATCCAGGAAAACTTGCACAAACTTATCCAAATAAGGTCTGAAAATGTCATTCATAGCACCCATAAAGGTAGCAGGAGCATTAGTCAGTCCAAATGGCATCACGTTGAACTCATAGTGTCCATAACGTGTGCGGAAAGCAGTCTTGTGTTCATCCCCCTCAGCAATTCTGATTTGATGATAACCACTCTTGAGATCTATCTTACTGAACACCTTAGCGCCAGACAGGGTATCAAGCAAGTCCTCGATTCTGGGTAAAGCATACTTGTTCTTTACTGTAATTCTGTTCAGGGCTCTGTAATCCACACACATCCGCATACTGCCATCCTTTTTCTTAACAAATAGGATAGGTGCGCCGTACGGTGATTTACTGGGAGAAATGTAACCATTTTCCTCCAGCTCTGCAATCTGTGTTTTCAACTCCTCGCTCTCCAAATAAGACAAGCCATAAGTGCGTTGCCAGGGTGGCTGGCTACCAGGTAATAGATCAATCCTATGATCTACTTCCCTTTTAGGGGGTAGTCCTGGAGGCATGTTAAACACATCAGTGTACTGAGCAACAATTTTTGCAGCAGTAGGGTGCTCCGGAGGGCTTACCTTTTTCTCAACCACTTCTTCAGGTTGAGGAGGTACCTCTCTTAGCAGCAGACAGAACATTCTGTCTTCCTTCTGGTTCCAGCTTTTGACGAACTCCATTGCATTCAGCAACTTGCATCCTTCTGGAAGCCTCTTCTTTTCCTTCATTTGCCATCCACACAGGACAAGAGGAAGAGCACTGGTGGGTGCCAAGTCAGTCTGCCCATCACTGGCTCCTCTCACTTTAACTGTACCTCTGCTCCAACACACTTCAGCTTGATGTCTATTAAGCCAGGACCTGCCTAGCACGAGATCATAAAAGCCAGTGTTGAGTACCTCAAATGTAAGCGTTTCAGTTAGAACTGCAATGCCAGAACCTAACTGGACCTCAATAGGCTTGGTTATAACTCCTCCCGGGATACTTGAGGCATCTCCAAGGAATATTTTTCTATTCCCTTGGGTGACAGTAGGCAGCCTTAGCCGCTTAACTAAGTCCTTGTGAATAAAAGTATGTGACGCCCCTCCGTCAACAAATGCCCTCACCTTCCTACCTGCAATCATGCAATGCAGTAGGATAGGGGGGACTGTCTTTTCCTGACTTTCGCATTGTTCTCCTGACGTAGCAAAGAAATGTTGGACATCAGGTGGAACAAGAGCATCCAGAGTGTGCACTCTCTGGACGTCTATATTACTGATGGTCTCCTTTATCTGTTTGTCAGGCATGCATAGTGAATCCAGTTCAGCAGGACCCATAATACCTGCTACGAGGGCAGCTAGTGACGACTCACTATCTCTAGCATCCTCACAGTCAGTAGACTGGATTACTGACTGTTGCTGTCTTTTAAAGGCTGGTCTTTTCTCTCGACCTTAGGCAGGTGCTTGACCGGACACTGTTCTCTGTAGTGGCCTTTCTGCTGACAATGGTAGCAAGTAGATTTTGCTGAGGCTGGTCTCGGCTTAGTCCTACCACCACCCCTTCCATAGCCACCTCGAGAGGGACCACCTCTACCTCTAGACTGAATAGCATTGTACTCATACTCATATTCATCACCCTGATTATCCTCAGCCTGGTCTCCTTCAACTGCATTGTAGGAACCGTGGGGCTTTTTGACAATCTTAGACACCAAAGCGTTACTCTGGCGCTTGTGATTGAACTGCTGCTGATCCCAGGCGTCAGCATCCTGGATCAAGTCAGCCAGTTTCTCATACTTTTTCTCAGCAAAATGACCAGAGACCTCGGATTTCAAGCCATACCTGAAGTATGCTATCCTATACCGTTCTGGCAAATCAGGCTGCTTCATCATGTTCTCTTGGAACTTTTGAGCAAACTCAGCAACTGAAGTGGTCTGCTTCAGTGTCAGGGAGATCATCGCATAGATAGCTTTCTCCTGCTGGTTGATGACATCAAACTTCTCATGCAACTTCTCGACAAACTCTACCCACGTAGGGTCACCGAGTTGCCGAGCCTTACGCTCTTCCTTCCAGTAAAGCCACCAGTCTGCGGCACTGCCTTTCAGTAGCGCACCGGTGTGCCTGACCTTCTCGTAATCTTGCAGTTCTGGGTAGTTCTCCAGCCACTGCTCAACATCCGCGAGAAACTTGATCAGGTAATATTTTCTGTTTCCCTCAGGATCATAGTCCTGGGGAGGTTTCGGCTTGGGCTTACTAGGCCCTCGGCCACCACCACTAGTGGTGTGAGACCCCAGTTGGTCTCTGTCCCGGAGTAGGGACATTATGATTCTTTTGTCCTCCTGCTGGGACTGATACATGGTCGCCATTTGCGACTGCATCTGAACGAACAATGCTCCCAAGTCTACATTTTGGGGTGGTAGATTAGCAAATGCAGCAGCAGCATTGGCATCTACTCGCTGAGTAGTGTCCTCAACAATCCCTCTTGCTCCTGCAGCAGCAATTCCTGCCGCATTCAGCCGGTCACGTATTTGACCTAGGGGTACATTGAGTTGTACGGCAGGAGGTGGGTTCAGAACATTGGCCCTTGATGCCATAAGTTCTTCAACAGTGCGCTCGTCAGCTGGCTGTCCTTCCCTCCTTTGTATATCTTCAGCGGCCTTTGCTACTTGTTCAGCTTCTAGTCTGGCTATCTCCTCCTCAGCTTGCTGAGCTGCGACTGAGGCAATAGCAGCTGCCTCATCTGCTGCCTCCCTAGCTGCAGTATCCGCTACTGCTTCCGAATAGGTACGGTTTCCCGCTACATGGCTTTCCGCCTGGTTTTCGACATTCTCGTTATCCTGGTTCTCCATGTCTCGGGAGTTGCTAGTTTGAGACCTTGTCCTTACCATACAAAGAAGACTGTGATAACTGCTCCGATACCACTGAAATGAATCGACTTACCAAATAGGCGATTAACAATTAATAAAGATCTTTATATCAGCAAGTAATCTTTATGGTACTTTTCGTTAACTGTTTAACGGCAAAAGGACAACGCACTAGCAGTGAATAATACTCCTCAGTCAAATGAGAGTAAACGAGCATCAATAATGCAAATCAATAAACTCATACATAAGCAAGGTTAGAAGACAGTGCGTATCAATGGCTTCATGCCTTGGATTCAGATCTCTCTCAGTAAGCTATACAAGAGAGTTGGCCTCGTTTCCGAATGCCGAACTCGAGGGCAATGCCTAGCATATGTACATGGAATGAGTTTTCTGTTCAACGGTCAGTGCGATGGCACCGCCTACCCGGGAGTTAACCACGTTGGTAGGACCTCGGTTAACCAAATCCACCGCCATCTCCCATCATCCCGAATAGCGATCCATCATAGGGATGTCATCTGGCTATTCATCTAGCATATCGCACTTAGATGCATATCAAGGCAGTTCGCTGCTACCGAGTACGGAAGTCAGCGTGCTGTCAAAGAATGTGTCAGCAAGCTGACTTATATGGACTTTCAGCCTGCTGCTTTTTACTGAGTCATTAAATTGATAATTATGTAAAGTCCAGCAGACTGACTACTAACTAAAGTTCAGCAGGCTGAACTTGATTAACTATTATATTTAAATGAATATTATAACCACTAATATACTGATTCATTACAAGGATTTACTGAATCAACAAGTTTGTAGTTTGCAAAAATCACGTCTAAGTAGCTTAACAGGCAATGCCAAATTCTGAGAAAATCGCCCTTCAAGGCTTTCGCTTAACTTTCACAAAGTCACAGCTTCCAAAACTCTGAAACTGCACATCTACGCTGGCCTGGTCTGAGCTCTTCGCTCAACACCGCACCTTAACAATTCTTCACTGCTTGGCTGGGCTCACTCAGTTCTTCACTGAGAGCTTTACTTGTTAATACTACTCTTGCTATCAGCAATTCAACAAATGAGACTTTTGAGAATTTGGAAACTAACATAGCACTCACCATTTTTAAGTGACTTTTGCACGCTTGTGGTGTTTGACCCAAATCTGTGCTAATCTCCTAACAGATTCTCTTCTGCAGCTCTCTACTTTCTACCATCGAGATCCCCTCTTGGAAACTCCTGAGGTCTAACCTTTCTATGATACACTGAGAAGAAATCTTCCAGCGTCGGCAGAAGCGTGGCGTCCCGGCTCCTCTGTGGCCTTGGGAAGTCCTTCTTCTTTGCTCTCCTTCTTCTCCTTTCCTTCTGTACCTATGCTCCTTCAGCTTCCTTGACAACAATGCAAGCAAGAATGAGGCAGCTTCAGGCTGAACTCGTGCCTTTCGCAGGCACTACACATTATCCTCTCTCGAGAATGCCAGTGCTTAGTCACAGCGCCTAGCTTGCATGTTGTCCTTACCTAGCAGCCCTCAAAGTGCTTTAGAAGTTGTCACTCAGCATGCATGCACGCCTTGTGATTGTCGCGCGTGACTGCTTAGCTGGCATTCACGCCTATGTGGCTGGCGGCTGGCAGCGTTTGAGATGAACGCTCAAGCCATGGCTAGTCACTCGAGGGTCTTGGCCGAGGTGGCACACAACGCCTCTGCAACATCCCTGCTGTACTTGGCTTAGATAGCCGATTGATCAGTACCAAATCCCCATCCATCCTTGGCTGTGGGGTTTGATGTGTCGTGACCACTTTGACACTGATAACGACTTTGACATAACCGCTGATTGAGATCTTTGGTCGGTGAGTCAACGCTGACTTTCCGTACCTGGGCGGCCGTGACTTGTGCTGCGCGTGCGGCACCGTCAAGTGGATAGCAGTCCCGACACCCATTGCCCATTATCAGGGTGTAAAGCTCAAACCGAGTAGAATTCGAGCGTGCAAAATAATCCGAGGTTCGGGCGATTGTTTGTGACATTCCGGGATTATTGCGTCTGACGCACGACTGTCGACCAATGTGGTTTCTGGGGCCGGGCAAGTTTCGGTGAGAAAACGTTGGGGTTGGAAAAATGTTTGGGTCCTAGCAAAACAGGCATGTCACGTTCTTGCGATTGAGGAAAGAGAGTTTCCGTGTCGGCTGCCACTTTTGTTAATGATTGCAATGATTGTTGTGGTGATGGTACAAAGTCGTGAACTACATGACAGTGCCACCCCTTTCTGTCAACTAGAACGTGCGGATGTTGCTGACGTCGTCGTGATACATTTTTATCCGTCGATTGAATTCATCATCATTTGAAAGTTGGGGCTGGGTGTGTTGGGGCTCGTTTTCAGCCTAATGCGTAATCACCCTAAGCTGTTCTTGATCTATTTTATTATCGTCAGAAATTTCTAGAGTTTGTAGGCGTTAGTTTAATGTCAAAGATAATTACGTAAGCGTGTAGATACAATTACATACATTATATTTTATTGATTTGTTGAATTGTGTGTAACAACAATTGTGTGTATTTGCTTTGAGGCAGGTACCCCTTGGGGGTGGCAGGAAGTACTAGCGGCTTTTACTTGCCATCTTCCCAGGCCCTAGCTGGGAGTCGGCCCTCGGGACAGGGTTAACGTGGATATTTGGCTGGCCGGCGCTTTGTTACGAAGAGTGACGTAGAATCGATACGCACAACAAAACTGTGTCATCAACGTGCTCGACGTGTTCCGAATGTGGGCACTGGGAACTTGGAAGCAGCGTGGAAGCGCTTGGAAGTGTCGAACCGGTGAACCACATCTCTACCAAGACTTCTTGGATGGTCATTGGGCAATCTAGACTCTAGAGTCTACATCAGGCCCCCCAATTCAACCATAAAATGTAATTTCAAAAACATCCTGGGCCTGATCGACGCCCATGAATTCTTAAAACATTTTTTTCACCGAGTTTGAGAAAATTTCCGTGCAAAATATCCTCTTTAGTTAGCTGGGAAAATGCGTAATTTTGTGAAACATCCGCTCCCGACGGGATGGATTTCACTTGAGGTAATTCTTGTTTTTGGAATATTTGAAAACCAATATCTGAAAAAACGTAGAGATTTATCTAGAATCCTGAGGCCTGCTCTACATATGTAAGAATCTTAACCTGTAAAATATAGACAATGGGATAATCACCTTGCTTAAATGTTTTCGAACTTTTCAATTCGCTGTACTCTATGTGTCATGATTTATTGAGTCGAGGTTGCCGCACGAAACCGATCTCCACATGTGTTAGCCATCAACCTAGGAAGACCGACTTTGCATAGACTTTACGCATCCATACGTTGACATTTTCTCAAATTCCAAGTCACCAAAGTGTAGCGCGTCGAGTCACCTTTCGAATGGCACCGGGTTTGCATCATTTGGTCACGTATCGCGCGAGATATGAGCGATCTAGTCCGCGTCACCTACCGGCCCCTAGCGGATCCTCACCAAAAGGCAATTTGTGTGTCAATGTGCACATTCTTGCCTATTCGTGACCCCCTAAAACCCCTAGCTTGTGCGCACAAATCCGCGAGCCCCTTAGCCTACATAAGCTTTGCATTTCCATAGTATATGTGCATCATTGAGGCTATAACTTGGTGACTGCATCACTTACTCCTAGAGGAAGCTTCCTCAATTTTCAGATCCACTTCTGAGGCGCTATCTAGGTAGAATCATCCAAGGTAAGCTCGGCCAATGAGGGACATGTAGCATATCCTACGCACCTTGCTTTGATTGGTTTGAGTTATGCTTAGCCTATAGGAGTGCTAGTACATGCCTTGTACACATTAGTGGACATAGGAGAGCCTCCTAGAGTGACTACATGCATTGGATCCGCCGCGTACCCCGCCGGATTTCCAGGAGTATAAATACTAGAGATGTCCCTAGAAGAGACATCTTTTAGAAGTCCATTATGCCAGGTGTAAGTAACAGAGATTATCAGTAAAGTTTACACTTTTATCTCTTGTGTTTTCAGGACCACTGAGTTACTCTCTTGTGAAGAGCAAGCCCTCCAGGCTTCCAGTCACTTGAAGAACTTCACAAGTGGTGAGCAAAGTCACAGCTTAAGCCCTTGCCATAGGACTACTCTGAAGATCATGATGTGCTTCCAGTGATCTTTTGGGCCATACTTCATTAGTTGTTTTCCTACCAGATTACAGTCTTGAGGTGCTCACTCTAGAGAGTACACTTCCCTTACTTCTAAAAGAACTCTCTTTGCCTGCAAGCAATTAGAACCTTCAGCGTATGCCTACCCGTAGTGGGATTTCTTATCAGCCATACTACGAAGAGGTTAGTGGAGAAGACTCAGACTCAGATCTCAGCACTATCACTGAACCCGCCGAGGAAGAGCAACCGGCTCTTCAGCACACAGCAGTTGCTTCTGAGCCATCTCCCCAGTGGGCTCACTACGATTTCTGGTATCCCATGGCAGGCGACCACGAGGTCAGGACTGACAGGTCTGCCTACCGCTTCAGCGGTAGGCCAGGCACCTGTGATCTGGAAGATACCATCTCGGAGTTTCAGGCTGACTTCGCGGCTGCAAAGCTCAAGACACCCACGCTGACTAAGCGCGACGTCTTCGACACGCTTATGCGCTACCTCTTGCACGAGGCCCGCGACACCTTCCGTGAGAAGGAGGCCGAGCTCCGGACCCGCACTGAGCTTGTGGGTGAACCACCAGTGGCGACCCTGCTAGCTGATCCAGTGCAAGCCTTCTGGAACATCCTGAAAACAGAGTTCCAGGCTGCAACTGAAGAGAAGGTGTACGAGCTGCACCATTTCTTCCGACGCAAGAACGAGACTATCCGCATGATGTACCGCCGCTTGGTGCACCTCCGCCGCGATGTCGGCACTGTCACTGACCGGGAGGCCGCGGAGATCTTCTTGCGTGCCGTCGAGCCGCGTCTGAGGGAGAGGGCCGTAGTCCCCCTCATCGACCGCCACGGTTCCGAGTATTCTCTGGAGCAGGCCTACCTCTCCGTTGAGAAGCAGAGCGTGGCCGCCGCACGGAGCAACATTAGCAATCGTGTGGGCTTAGCATCCACGGGCGTGCGCCAGGAGGCCTCAGTGCTGCCGTCTTCTACGACGCGCACGACGCCTGCCCCAGTTGCAGCAGCAGCAGCCTCAGCGCTCTCAGCTGCCCCAGCAGACGCAGCAGCGCGGAGCTACGCGTGGCCGCATTTCGATGGCTGCCACCACGAGCGATCCTTGCTGGTCCTGCGGTAAGATGGGCCACTCACGCCAGAACTGCACTCTTGCGCAGAATGGCAAGCCCGGCGACTGCACCTATTGTGGCAAGGCCGGCCACCTACAGATCGTCTGTCTGCAGAAGAAGCACGACGTCGAGAACGGACGCGCTCGCGACGGCCCTACGCCTTCAGCAGGACAGCGAGGCGCACGCAACCCTCGTACGGGTGGCCGCCCCGCGATGACAGCAGCTACGGCCACGACGGACGCCGCATTGATGCCTGGAGCCGACTACTGCAGCTTCGACGACGTCAGCGACGCCCTCGTGGAGGCCAACGCGGAGATTGCTAGACTCCGTGGCCTCGTCGACGTCGATAACTATGACGCGTGCGAAGCACTCCTCGCGTCCGTTCCTCCGTCCTACGACACGGCACTGACAGCTGGCGCACGCACAGCTTCAGCGCACCCATCAGGCTTAGCGGCAGCACCGCAGCCCCGCGCACGT
>WELA01002336.1:125852-140041 GCA_009602735.1 Mesotaenium endlicherianum
GCATCCTAGAGCCCTCCACGACCTCAGCTGAGCCGACGCCACATGCGCTCGCTTCACCTATGACGACGGTACAGCTCAGCGCGGAGGTCATCTCTCTAGCGCTGCACCGCATGCCGGCAGTCTCCTTCGCAGAGCTCGGCGTCTCCATGGAGGCAACGAGGCAGGCCGCTCAGCTGATGCTCCAGTCATGCAGAGCCACGCTGCGCACCGCCGCCAGGAGGTCGACGGCCGACGCCGCCACCGCGGTGCGATCCACGCCCGCGCGCCCTGCGCATGAGCGCAAGATGATCAGCACTCCTAACGTCGCGTTTTTGGATAATTCGCAGGGGATCGTGCTCGTCAACACCCAGGCGCCGCAGCGCATCATGTTTGACACAGGAGCGCAGCAGGTTCTCATCAGCCTCTGCTACTTCCATCAGCTGGGACTCTCTTCCGCTGACTTGGAGGACTCTCCGATGCGCATTAACACCGCCGCCGGCACGTCCGAGACCGTCGCCGGTTGCACGAGGTTGGCGCTACTGTTCACTCTACGCCCAGGCACGGCAGACAAGACAACCATCCATCGGCATGCACTCGTCACTCCCTCCGAGTCCTTTGATGTGCTCCTAGGGCAGGACGTGCTCTTTCCCATTGGCGCTGCGGTCGACAACTGGGCAGAGCGCGTCTTCTATCGTCCCGACTGGAGGACAGGGGGGACGCGCACCGCATCCTTGCCCCTGGACATTGTTGATCGCCGCCCAGCAGTGTTCGCTCTTTATGGCTTCATGGGGCTGGACGATGGCCGGCCAGTGGTCAAGACCGATAAGGACGGGCCCATGGACGAGGAGATCTCTGTGGGGGTGGACCTGCTCGAGTCACAGGACGAGGAGCCAGACCCACCTAGTGCCGAGCTCCATCTCACGCCGCAGCAGCAGGCGGATGTCCTGGCAGCCCAGGCCAGGGAGCAGATCCGCATCTGCACTGCCCACAGCGCGATGATGCGGCAGAAGGATGCCACTGAGGCCCTCGCCACGGCCAGCACAGCCATCGCTGCCGCCGCCCTTGCCCGCGGTGCGGTCGCAGCGCCTACGGCTCATCAGGGCGTCTCAGCCTCTCAAGGCAAACCGTCCGCAAGGCTCGACGTCCGCGTTCGCCACGACGTCCCTGTTGGCGTGGCCATTCAGTACAGTATGGACTCTCAGCCGCCCCCTCACGACGCCTCGCATCAGACCGACGAGACCTGGCCTCGCCCCACGGCATCCGAAGACGAGGCCATACGGCAGGCAGCTTATCTTGGCAGATCCGACGACCAGTCCCTCAAGAGTGAGGAGGAGACGCAGTGGGAATAACTGCCCGAGGCTTCCGTCGAGGTCCTCAGCGCGGCACCACCCGAGGAGCCCCCGCCAGCTGCGCCTACGACACGTAGGCAGCGCACTCCTACTGGTCCGCCCGGCTTCAGCGCACCCAGCCAGCCCATGACTCACGACTGGCCCAGCAGGGTTCGCCCCGACGCCGCTGGACCCAGCCGACTGGTGTCACACGACTGCTCAACGAGCAACGAGTGTCGTCGCATCGCGCATTTGTTTGCGACGAGCCGGGCTGCCGCGGCCTCCTCTAGCGCTGGCACACACTCCATACAGCAGCCAGCGCCCAGGCTCAGCGTCCGCGAGCCACACCGCACGATCCCGTCTATCTGCGCCCATCTGACCTACGCACATCGCACTTGGCCGACCATCGGACCCGCTCAAGAGACCACTCCTCTCCGCGAGACGAGCCGCTCCCGATCGCTCACACCCCTTTACGAGACGCGGGAGGTGACTCCCCTCCGCGAGACGCGCGGCCGCTCCGTCACGCCTCCCTACGACGACAGCGACCGCACACCTCCTTACGACGACACGCGGGCCCGCGGGGACACGCCGCCATACGACGACACTCGAGACCGACGCCGCACTCCGCCCTTCCGGCCCCTCTCAGCTGGCGACGACGCTCAGTCTTCTTCCGAGGCGCATTTCGTGATGCTGGCACCTACAGCTCCACGCGCCAGCGTCCCTCGCAGCTACATCGCTGGCGACGGTCCCTCCGGGTCACCTCCTCCCAAGGTGGCCCGCACCGACAGCGGGCCGCCCAGTCGTCACCCATTTACGACCGCCGCACGCACACGGCTCATGGCTACTCTCCGACAGCCCCGAGACGCGCCCGTCCCACGAGTGCAGCCCCGGCCGGGAGTCCAGCTGGCCCCTCGCCAATTGGTTCGATCCCCGCAGGAGGTCGAAAGCGCCGAGCGCTCCGTCTGCACAGTCCCCTCTGCAGACATGCGCGCACGCCAGCGGGCCTACTTCGACCCGCACCCCTGCTTGACTCCGCGTCCCGTACTCAACCAGCTGGCCCACGCGGCCTCGCACCAGACTGACCGCGACCAACGCGACAGGTGGCAGCAGCTGTGCGTGGCCTCGGCCCGACGTCAGGCCCGCGCTGTCTCTCCCACCGCCCTGCAGGATGCGCGCCTGCGATGGCGTACCTACCAGGACCACGCACGGGAGGAGCGTCCGCAGCCGCTCACTGACCACATCCCCAGCCTTATGCGTGACTACGCAGACCGTGCTGTGGCCGCCCTCCGCATGGCGCCCCATCAGCACAGCGCTGCGCGTACCTTCTCGCCGCCCGCTCAACCCGGCACCCCAGCAATGGGGTGTCGCCCACTTCCGACCCCTATCTGCGCAGACGCTCTAGACGAGCGGCCCGACGGCATCGTCCTCGTCGAGCTCTTCGCCAGCATCGCCACCCGGTTACTTGCAACCTTACAGGCCCGCATTCCGGTGCGCCGCTACGTCTAGGTTGATCCCGATCCTGAGGCCCAGCAAGTGGCCCGTCGGCAAATGGCATTGGGCCATGAGGGGTTCCCTGACCTCCTTCCCGCGCACGCATTCCGCCGCGCTCAGACAGACTGGCCCATGGACATCCGCGACATCACCGTCGAGCATGTCACCCGACTTGGGCCCATTGACCTCGTCATCGCCGGTTGGGAGTGCCAGGGCTTCTCCAGAGCCGGGCGGGGCAGGGCACTCAACGATCCCCGCACGGCCCACTTCTGGCACTTGCTCCGCGTTCTCAACATTGTTGAGGATTGCCAGCCGCCACACACACTTGCGTGGGTCCTGGAGAACGTGGCCGCGCGCCACGATCGCCGTCCCGATGTTAGCGCCGACTTCGCTCTTTGCAGCAGCTACGTCGGGCGCGAGGCTGTCATCGACGCTGCCCAGATTGGTTCCTTCGCGCACCGCGTCCGCGCCTACTTCACAAACCTGGTGATGCCAGGTACTCTCGAGGCGTTGGCCGCCTCTCATCCACGTCACCCACGCACCGTCGACTCCATCCTCGATGCCCCTTGTCTAGGCCAGCGTGTGACGGCGCTACCACATCCCTCCATGGCGCAGTGTGAGGTCCTGCATGACGTCACTCGCGCGCTGCCGACTTTTGTCAGCCGTTACGACAGCGACGCCTTCGTCGGAGATCAGCGCGGGATGGTCATCGACCTGGAGACTTGCATGTATGACAGGCCGCGTCCTGCGGAAATGGAGCGTGCCATGGGCTTCCCGCCACATCTCACGCAGGTGGACGGTCTCACTGAGGTGAACCGCATTTGCCTCTTGGGGCAGGCGATCGACGCCAACGTCCTCACGTGGATTCTGCTGCAGACGCAGGCCTTGGCGCCTCTCTACGCCACAGCCCGGCATCCCGAACTACCTCGGCCTGCCGACGATATGGACGATGACTCCCCCGACGATGACAATCAGGCCCCACCCGGCACGACTTGGCATCCTCAGCGAGCAGGGCCTGCACCACAGGCGCGCGCGCGCCCTACCTTCCCACCGCCGCGCACGGACGACTCTGGTTCGCTGGGGGGGGGACGACGGAGAGAGGAGTTCTCACAGCGACCCAGGAAGTCCTCACAGCGACCCAGGGAGTCCCGGTCACCTTTTCTTTTTCCTCGCTCGCAGGCAGACGGTGCCAGGCAGCTGGCCGCAACTGCCACACTGCGGGTACCCGCGGCAGGCCGAGCGCCAACCGCTGCAGGGCAGGTGACACCTGCAGCACCACAGTCTACCCCAGCGGCAAGACAGGAGACTCCAGCAGGCCAGGCGACGCTTTGTTGTCCTGACTACGCGAAGCCCTTCATCCTCCACACCGACTGGTCGCAGGCAGGGCTGGGCGCTGTGCTGGTGCAGGAGCATGACGGCTTCGAGCATGTGGTGGCCTACGCCAGCCGCAGCAACAACCGCGCGGAAGGCAACTACGGCTCCTACGAGGGGGAGTGCCTTGCAGCGGTCTAGGCGATCGTGCACTTCAGGCACTATCTCTACGGCATGCACTTCCGCCTGGTCACCGACCACCAGCCACTTAAGTGGCTCATGACGTCGGAGCGCTTGACCGGCAAGTACGCACGAAGGGCGCTTATCTTGCAGGAGTACACCTTCGACGTGCACCACCGTCCAGGCTCGACCAACCTGGACGCTGACGGTCTCAGCCGTAACCCGCTGTCCTCCTCGAGGGATCTCACTGTGGCCCGCCACGATGAGGATGAGCCGGTAGCCTGGCAAGCGGTGGCCTTCCTGGCCTTCATCGTGGACGGCGATGTGCGGCCCGCAGGGCTCACTAGCCTGGACATGGTCACCGTCACCACTCGGCGATTGGCCCTGGCAGCGGCAGAGGATCAGGACAGCTGGCAGCGCGGTCCCAAGGACGTGTGGGACGACGCCCCAGTACTGCAGTACGTCACGGCCAAGGAGTTGGCACCCGATATCAGCGCACGCGAGCGCGACCGCATCCTCAGGCGCAGCCGCGACTTCATTTTCATGAAGGGGCGCGTGCGGCGCGTGATCGCAGACGGCTCCGTCCTGGTGGTTCCTGAGCCTGCCATACGTAGTCAGCTCGTGCGCCGAGTGCACGAGTCCCTCGGGCACTTCGGTGTCAAGCGCACCCTCAGTCTTCTTCAAGCCGAGTACTGGTGGCACGGCATGACTAAGGTCGTTGCCGCTGTCGTCAGCAGCTGCACTCTTTGCGACGGTTGTGTGCGCTCGAGCTTCACAGCGCGTACCGTTGCCCTCAGCCCCCTTCCCATTCAAGGGCTGTTCTACAGGTGGTCGCTTGACTTGGCCGGGGAGCTGCCCAAGTCTCGCCAGGGCAACCTCTACGTCTTGGTGATGATTGAGCACATGTCCAAATGGATCGAGCTCGTGCCCTTGCCCAGCAAGGCCAGTGAGGGGATCGCTCAGGCCTTCCTCAATCTGGTCCTTAGCCGTTTTGGCGGCTGCGCTGAGGTGCTGACCGACCAGGGCAAAGAGTTCCAGGGCAGCTTTCAGAAGCTGCTGGAGCGCTCTATGATTGACCACCGCACCGCCTCCCGCGATCACCCTCAGGCTGACGGCCTCGCCGAGCGCATGGTGCAGACCGTCAAGCTAGGGTTGCGGAAGTACTGCCTTGCCCACGACCGTACCTACTGGGACGACGCCCTCCCTTGGCTGGCAATGGGGTACAGGTTCAGTAAGCAGGCCTCCCTGGCCTCGCACTCTCCCTACTTCCTTCTCTACGGCCGACAGCCCATCCTGCCCGCATGTAATGAATCAGTATATTAGTAGATATAATATTCATTTAAATATAATAGTCAGCCTGCTGAACTTTAGTTAGTAGTCAGTCTGCTGAACTTTAGTTAATAATCAGTCTGCTGGACTTTACATTATTATCAGTTTGATGACTTAGCCAAAAGCAGCAGGCTGAAGTCAACTTAAGTCAGCTTGCTGACACATTCTTTGACAGCCAGCTGACTTCCGTGCTCGGTAGCAGCGAACTGTCTTGATATGCATCTAAGTACCACCTGCTAGATGAATGGCCAGATGACATCCCCATGATGGATGGCTATTCGGGATGATGGGAGATGGCGGTGGATTTGGTTAACCGAGGTCCTACCAACGTGGTTAACTCCCGGGTAGGCGGTGCCATCGCACTGACCGTTGAACAGTAAACTCATTCCATGTACATATGCTAGGCATTGCTCTCGAGTTCGGCATTCGGAAACGAGGCCAACTCTCTTGTATAGCTTACAGAGAGAGATCTGAATCCAAGGCGAGAAGCCATTGATACGCACTGTCTTCTAACCTTGCTAATGTATGAGTTTACTGATTTGCATTATTGATGCTAGTTTACTCTCATTTGACTGACGAGTACTATTCACTGCTAGTGTATTGTCCTTCGCCGTTTAACCAGTTAACGGAAAGTACCATAAAGATTACTTGCTGATATAAAAGATCTTTATTAATTGTTAATCGCCTATTTGGTAAGTCGATTCATTTCACCGCAGCAGCCAGGACTGTGGCCGAGAACGTCTTGTACTTGGACAGTCCCGAGACATGGAGTGCTCTTATCGGGCAGCGTGCTCAGCTCTTTCTGCGCCTGATGCCCATGGCTATGGATAACCTCAGCATCGCACAGCATCGCGACACACTAAGGTACGCCATGACTCGTGGAGGAGCCTATCATCCACGGGTGTTGCAGTTTTCCGCAGGTGACTTCGTGTACCTGCGACGCCAGACAAAAAACACCCTCGACACCAGCAGCTCGCCGGTCATCCTGCGCGTCAAGCGTGTCTTGGCGTCAGGAGTCCTGGAGCTGGAAGGCGCAGATGGCCGTCTTCACAAGGACCACACGAAGAACTGTGGGCCGTGCCACCTTCCTAACCTGGACTTGCAGGTCCGCCCCCGCGACGCGCGGCCGCCCAAGGACTGGGCGTGCCAGATCTGTCACGGCAGTGGCCAGGAGGCCAAGATGCTGCTTTGCGACAGCTGCAACCTCGGCTTCCACACCGGCTGCCTCGACCCACCGCTGGCCCGCGTGCCAGCAGGAGACTGGTTCTGCAGAGACTGCACTGAGCTAGCATTAGGCAGCGCACACAGCCCATCAGCTAGCGGCTGAGAGCTGGGGGGGGAATTAAAACATTTGACGCTTGACTCCCTTTTTGGCTATAAAGCCATTTGTATTATAGACTTCATTGCAGCAAAGCTTGCTTGTCTATTGTGTGTTGCTTATGCCGACAAGACGCACCCGATCTCTTAACGCACGACATATGTTTGAAGACTTGGCTTATACTTTTTTCGCGCCTTGGAGTTCACCCTGAGAATGATTGACGGGCGAAATGGCCAATATCAACGCCGTTTAGATAGCTGGTGGGACCATTTCCACCAATTTTTTGAGTTGGAAAACAAGATCTCATTGAGGTGCATTTCGTTGGCAAACATTCTTCATACAAAAGATGGAAAACATGCCTTTTCCTAGCGACCGATTTAACTGCGCCCCCTTCGAGATGTTTTACCTTCCTTTACTTACTTGGGGTTTTCATTCTTTTTTTTGGATTGTCATCACTTCGCCCCCTTTCAGATTATTTCCCAACCACAATACAGGTGGCTTTCGAACTCAATATCAAGGTGGCAATCCGCGTGCATACAATTTTGGAGCTTCCATTATAAAACCACATTTATATTAATTAAATGATATTAAATAGTTACAAACATTGAAACCCTAGAGAATACTTAGGTCCTACAATCTTCATGCTATACCTTTATAGCCACCTAAAATTTGATTTAATATCTTAATCCTTTATGACTACCTTACAAGCATGACAAAACCAAGTCTGACCTAAATTCTAGGGTAAAGGAGCTAATATCCCGACTACGAGTGATGTAAGCAACTCATGAGAGTGCCTTAACCACCTCTTCTTTGCCTCTTTTTGCCTGCATAAACAAACACATAAAACTAAAGAAAAACATGAGTTCAAAAGCCAAGAGTACACACAAAAAGGGAGAGATGTCGAGAGAGGAAGATGGAGAAGAAGATGAGAGAGAGGAGAGAGCGAGGGCGGGCTGAAGAGAACAAGCGAGACAAGTGGCGCAGCATACTGTGAGCAGCATGCGCACCTGAAGATCATGGTGCCAATGCCGTCGCGCGTGTACAGCTCCAGCAGCAGCGCGCACTCCAGCAGGTGCACCCGCCTTACCCCGTGCTGCTCCCTCCCCTCGCCTCCCCCCCACAGCCCACACCACGGCACAGGCACACAGTACACGTTGTTAATATTGTCAGCTTTTGGGATGAGAGTGGAAGGGAGGGGAGCGGAGGGGAGGGGCGGCCGTATGTATGAGCCAGCGCTGCTGCTTCTTGGTCTGCACAGGCAGGCACGGAGAAAGGAGTCGAAGAGGTCAGGAGCACAAGGGACCGGATTCCCCCATTCCTGCCCCCTTGCTGGAGCCTCCTGAGCCCTTCCTGAAACCGCCCTCCTCTCCGTCACCCTCCGCCTCTTTCTCCCCCTCCCTCTCCCCCTCCCTCGTAGCTGGGCACATTCCTTCACATTGCAACAGACTGTCCAAGCTGTCATGCCAGGGGGCGGGGCAAACAAAGAGAGGATGTGAGAAAGTCGCCAGAAACAGAGACATCGAGAAACAGGGGGAGGACGCAGGTGGCTGAGAAGCAGCAGGCGCGACCAGCAGGTACAAACATACACACTCACACGCGCGCTCATACACACACGCACACCCACAAACATACACACACTCACACACATGCACGCACACACACGCACACACACAACATACACACACTCGCACACACGCGCGCATGCACACACACCACGGCCACAAATATAGACACAGTTGCACACACACTCACTAAATCCTAAAACTCCCAGCACTCGCAAACTCTATACATGCCCTTGTTTTTCAAACCCTGAGGCAGTAGAGATAAGCACAGAAACACACACTCAACCACAAGCATGAAGTCAACAAAGCACACACGCGCACACGTGCACACACACGCATGCACACAAACACGCATACACGTACACTCGCACAAACACGCTCGCCCACATACGCACACAAACAAACACACACTAGCAGCACACACACATGCACGCGCACACACACACACTCACACACACACACACACACACACACAAACACACACACGAAGCATACGCACAGGCACACACGCTCATGCACACACACGCACACACACAAACATACACACACACACTAGACACACACACACATAGACACAAAACGGAGACACACATACTCGAATGTGAACATCTCACATGTCCCCCCTCACATCCGCGCGCACGCATGCAAAACCGCATGGATGGATGCAGGCATCCCGTCCCAAAGTGAGCCATGCAAGCATCTCGAGTCCAGCTGAGCCCGGGGGTAAGACCCAGGGCAAAGCTATTGCCGGCCCAGCCATGACCTGCATCCCTGTCGCGAGCCACAGCCAACCAGCCCAGGGGAGTGGGGGGGCTACAGTCCAGCCCAGGGTGAGAGCTACTGCCAGCCCAGTCTTGAGCTGCAGCCCAGCATGCCCCTTGCCAGCATGCCCCCTGCCAGTAGAACTCAGGCAGCCCGGGCTATCTCTCCTCTCCTCCCCCTTGGCCCCTCCCAAGCAAGACAATCCTGAACAGCAGCCTTGACAACTTCTCGACACATGGCAGCAGCTGCTCTACACATGGCAGCCGTCCCAAGCACACAAATGGGAGAGAGCTTCGAGAGAGGAGAGGGAGAGGAGAGGGAGAGAAAGGGGGAGGGAGCGGGAGAGGGGGGGAGGGGAAGAGAAAAGTGAGACAGGCCTGCTGCTGCATAATAAACAAGTGACAGTTTCTTTATCTGTATGCCAGTCACCTCGGCATGTTCCCGGTGTAGAAAATGTCGGATTATCATCGTGTGTAGAAGATGTCGGATAATCATCGTGTGAGTTTTACACTAGAACGTTAAGAAAATTATGAGTTTGGTGAGAATATGGACTGCTAGTTGTATTGTGGGTTCTCCCTTGCTGGTCTTTCTGGTTTGGAGTAAAGTATGTGAGGCATGGACGGCACAAGGCCCCCCCTGCCCCCCCTGTAAACGCGATAACGGATTAGTTCTCAAGGAACACATGGTACAACATAATCCGAAACAACTTTTGGTCATAACTTTATCAAGAGGGAGACACACAGAGAAGAAAGAGGGAGGAAGGGAGAAGGACGGAAGAGAAGGAGGCACTTGCAATAACTATCAAGCCGAAGGTCTAAGATACTTGCCGTCAAGAGCACCAGGACCCATCGCTCACTTTTGCTTGCCAGGCCCTCATCACTCACTTTCGATTACCAATGCGGAGAAAAGCCGAGACTTGCAAGAAATATTCACAAACTCATTCTGTGTTCAAAACAGACTAAAATAAACCAAAGAACAGACATGGTTGCGGCTGAAGACATGTCCGTGGTTGTTAGGTTCTATCTTGCGGAGTTCATTGAAGTTGGTAATTTGATGGGTTAAGGTTGGGCTCGACCAAACGAGAACTAAGGCCGTGGATTAAGATCGCTGTACCATCACAATTGCATTCGAGGGGAGTCATTGCAAGCCTCTTGCCATTGTTATAGAGCGGATAGAGTTGGGTTAACATCTTCGTCAAAGGGTAGGGCTTCGAAACACGTTTCCGCCAATTTTTAAGCTGGAAAGTGTCGCGTTGCTTGTCGTGGTGTGGTTACAATCTTTTGGCGACACTTCAGCGAAGAATTTGCCCGGGCCATCCCACGCCATCCTTTGAAAAGATGGAATGATTGCAAACCACCCATCGACCATGCATTCTCAGGGTGTTTATATGTAAACTCCTATCCAAATATTGAGTAAATATCTCTAATTGCTTCATATTGTCCAGGCGTACTTTATTCTTTCGTGCAACTAATTTCTTTGTAGATTCTTTTTTTTGTATAATTTATCTCCAAATTCTAGATGGAGTTTCCCCCCCATGTTATAGACGGCTTCACTCTCTGCCGAGGGGCCCTTCGCCGACCCGTCGTGCCGAGAGTTAGTTGGAATGCGATGTGGTCAAGGTTGTATTCGAGTGTAAAAGGTGTATGGGATGAGGAACAGGTACATTCAGCTGGAAACCTACCTGTGAGGTACACCTGTCATAGAAAGCATGTGTTAAGAACGAACCTCCACAAAAAGCAACTGCAAGCGTCCGCTCCTGGTTCGCTCCTTACGCTAGAAGACTTCCATGCACTTGTCTCGGACCTTATATGTCTGCCACGACTTCATAAGCTGTACAGCGTACACCTCGCTTCGGCTTACTTCGAAGTTCGGTAACCGGTTACAACTTAAGATCTCATTCACTTCGTTGCAACTAGTCACAGGAAGGCTTGACTGCTGACATAATAAGATCAGAATGACTTGCAACGTGTTTTACTACATTATCATTGGCTGTTTTTCCAATGCTGCCAAATGCTTTTCAACATGTATCATGTGTTCAGTGCTTCTTGACACTCTTGACGGCACTTTGCTGCCACTTGGTACAATCAGTATCATGTATGTACCTTTGAGTCTTGACTAAGATGGCAAAAGGCTGCACAAAGGGTGGGCTTCATAACGCGTCTCGCTGATCCCGCCGAAAACGTGTACCCGCTGGGTCACGCTCAGTAGCCTGCTAAAATAGTGCAACAATTCCTGATCTTTGACTTCATCAGGAATTCATTCGTACCTAAGTGTCATGCATGGCACCATATTGATGCGTTTACGCCATCCAAAAACAAAACGGAAGTAGGCCTGGAGCCTAGAGGCAGAACTTACTGCAGGCGCACCATTCAAGATCATACACGTGGTGGTGCTCAAGTTCAATTTGAATAGACGGCGAATAACGCCGAAGTAGGCGATGTTGTTCCCTTAGCATGACCTAAGCGCACAATGATTTACACATGTGAAAAGCAAAAGTGGGCACATTTAGCATGTGGGAAACACGGAAAATTTGATTCTCTGTGATACGTGGCATATAATTGGCGTGCTTCACGAGTCCCGACATATTTTGGTCTGTCAAGCTCGTTATGTATTCTTGTTCACCGAGACGTGTTTATAACACGTGTCTACATTCTTTTCAGCCAACTAGCTATGGCTCCGAGTGTGGCTGGGGGAAAAAAAGGAAAAATCTCCACCTCGGCCGCTGGACGCCGGAATGCAGGAGATGGCTCTCCTTTTTTTCACCGATGCGCTCACCTTCATTCCTCTCGAGCTCATCCATTCTGCGTCACGAACGGGCTAAGATGTACATTTTTGTGATGAACATGGTCTAGGCTCTATCCATCTCGTGTTACTACTTAGTTCTGTGGCTTCGCTGCAAGAGGAGGGAGCTTCGGCAAGTGGCCACTGTGAAAAGCGATCCAGTTGAATGCTCCGTAGGACCATACACGGACGCCTTATTTTTTGTGGAGGCGAAACTCGGGCTGCTTCATACAGTCCCTCCGGGATTTTTGCAAGCGATTCTCAGACTCAGTGACATCCATTTTGTAAGTTCAAGTGCATATGCACCTATTCATGCCTACAGGTATTTATGTTGCAGTTGTGTTGTTGTGAACGTCTGCCTTGACTCGCACAACTTCCAAAACCTGGTCATACCGCTCCTCTTTCGGACTTTTCAAAATTTTCATTGTCAGGACATATCTGTCTCCCTTGATTGACTGACTTATGTGCTCTAAGGCAACTTATGCTTTCCATATCCAACTCTTGCTTTCAATACTTGTATACTACGTCACTCAACCCCGGATGCATGCATTGGCTAATGTGTAGGCGCAGGGAGGCTGTCATACGCTCGTGCCCTGTTGCACAAATGTGTACCAAACTTTTATTTCGATGAGCAAAACATAGAAGCCAATTCAGGTCTTGCCGCCTGGCCATAGTTTGGTCAATGTATAGACAGTAGACGTTTGAGACATTTGACCCAGCATCAACTTCTCGACAGAGAAAGCTCAGATGTACTGGCGCTCAGAGAGCAGGATTTGTGCTAGTCTGTTCTCCCTGTAAGTCTCATTGCGAGGCAATGCATTGATGCTTACAGGAAGGCCAATCCGCCTGGCCCTCAAGACTAGACTTCAGCTATAGGCTTGCTCAGTTGGCAGCTAGCGACCATTACATGTGTTCAGGGCTTGCACATTCTCGCCCTGATTCTTGTCTCTGTCTGCCGCCTATTGCCATCTGACAGCTGGATGGGCCGGGCCTGAGCTGAAATGTGCTGTTGAGTGCATGGGCATCGCCTGCGGGCTGAACAAATACTCTAGTTACGCTCTCAAGCTGTCACGCAGGAGCTGAACCAATGCTTGTGGTCCTCGAGCTGTGTGGCGATGCTTTTGCAGAACTGAAGCACCCGCCTGGTTACGCTGAGACGACATTAGGCGCTTCCATTCCTCGGTCCCGGCCGCCCACTGCAGCGGCCTGGAGGAGACTTGAGACCACCTTTTCCAAGGTACACAATACATCACACTTCTGATGGGAGGTCAGGTCAGAGAGAAAGAGAGGCAGTTTGTGGCTTGTATGTATTTCCATGCAGGCTTCTGTTAGTGGTTGCTGCTAGTGAGTCCACCAGCTTGCTTGCCTGCCTATAGCTACATCTTCGGAGCTAGCTCTTGTATGTGAGAGCTAGCTCCACAGATGCAGCTATATACGCAGAGACATATGCATACATGGATATATATATACATGCATATATATATATGGATATATATATGTAAATATTTATATATGCATATGTATCTATGTGTAAATATACGCTCGCAGCGATCGACTCTCACCATTTCTCGGGGGCTGGCTGGCTCTATGGCTGCAGTGTCCCTCCTTCATGGTCGAGCGAGCCGTGTCGGACTTGTGAGACACGCAGAGAGCCCGCCAGGTGGCAGCACATCCTGCCAATCAAGTTGCAGCGCAGCGGTTGCCACATCCGGAACTTTTTGCGATGACGTGCACCATGATGGCCCCCCCTCCCCTGCACCTGGGGAGCAATCGACACTCGGGCCCGCTGTTCCTCCCTCCCCTCCATCTGGCTTCGCCCCAGTCCCAGCACCAGCATCAGCAGCACTACCACCAGGAGCACCATCACTACCACCACCACCAGCACCACCAGCAGCAGCAGCAGCAGCAGCAGCCATGGCATCAGGATGTGAGCTGCGGCAAGCGCAGGCGTGCTGCCGACAGGGTCCCCTGCCAGATGGAGAGCTTTGGTGAGCTCGGCTCGTGCGCCGACTACGACGGCGCGTATCGCGACAACATCCGCGCGTTCCTGGCGGAGCGCTGCGAGCTTGAGGAGTTCGGGTACGCACGCGCATCCCACCCCCTCAAGACTCTCCACTTCAAGCTTCGGTCGTGGACTAATCCCCCCCC
>WELA01002336.1:145529-159069 GCA_009602735.1 Mesotaenium endlicherianum
CCCCCCTTCCCAACCACGCGTCTCCGGCTGATAGAGGTTTGCAGCCTCCGGAGCTCAAGTTTCCATCTATCCGCCTTTAGGGCTTGTGCGCCTCGACCTCCGGACTCCAGACTCACGATGTTCTGTGTGCGTGTGACCGTGTGCGCGGGCGTGTGTGGCGAGAGCAGGTGGAGCACATAGTGGACTTGGACGACGCGGACGACGACGACCCGCTCTTCGGATCCATCGAGTCCAACTCCTGCATCCAAGTGCAGGGCTCTGGCCTCCTCCGCGGCGCCAGGTGGCTCACCTGACCCCACTCGCACCACCTGTTCTTCTCCAAAGCAAGCCACAGATTTCACCTTTGCTTCGTCTTGAGCCCTACGGTTGGAGCCAGGTGCCCGTGTGAGCTGTGTGTAGTGAGTTGCATACTTGGAGAGGCCAATAGTGGCCAGATCAGGGCTTTTCATTCTTCTGACACGTGTGTGTGTGTGTGTGTGTGCGCGTGCGTGCGTGCGCAGCGAGTGGCGATACCAGGGGGGCAACGACAGCTGGGTGGTGGAGTGCCCGTGCGGCGCGCGCGACGACGACGGCGAGCGCATGATCGCGTGTGACGTGTGCGAGACGTGGCAGCACACGCGGTGCGGCGGCATTGCCGACTCGGCCGCCGTGCCGCACCACTTCATGTGCGACGTCTGCCGCCTCATCGACACCACCGACCTGGACCATGCGTGACGTGGCGTCGCGCGGGAGGCCGCCAGCAGTGCTGGGCTGTGTCGGCCGGGGCTGGGCGGGCTGGCTGGCGAGGAGCGGTGTAGAGCCCCGTTGTTTTGTACGAGACGCCGGCAGCAGCAGCGGTGGCAGTGGCGGCAGTAGCGGCAGCGGTGGCGGCAGCAGCTGTGGTGCCAGGTGGCACAAAAGCGCCGGGGGGAAGGGGCGTGCCATTGTGCGCTGGAGAGTTGGCCTGTGCCAGAGGCAAGACAAGACACATGGCACTGGCTTTCCCCTGCGTCGCGATGGCGGCTTGCCCTCGAGAAACGAGAAGACCTGAAGCAGGGTATGCAGTGACCGCTGTGATACCCGGCTCTTCCCCAGAGTCTGCACTTGTTCAGCGGGGGAGCGCGAGGCACGTGCCCCCTGGTCAGGGCTGCAGTTGGATCTTGAAATCTAGGGCACGTTTTGTTTCAGCCTCAAGCGTGGCGATGCAGAGGATGAAGCAGGAGAGGTGGTGCAAGGGAGGAGCACAGATGGCGATTTTATGAGCTGGTGGTGTATGGCTCTTGGGACAATTGACGTCTTCTGTCGAGGGGAGTTGCACTAATCAGAGGCAGGCAGAGTGAAGAGCAGCACTGGTGTGCTCTCTTCGGGAGGAGGGTTGGGCAAGCTTTGCGGCGAGGGGAGGCGCCAATTGTGCATGAGCAGCAGGTGGTGCTCTAGCTCAAATGTGAGCTTGAAGTTGGTAGGCATGTAATTTCATTCATTCATACGCATTCATGAAGCATGTGAGGGGATCGCAGTGACAGGGCTTTGGATTGGTTTGGTGTCCCAAGAAGGAGGAGTTTAGGTGGACAATGTCTGGTCCACAATAATCAACTGATTTGTGGCTGATGCATAACGGGTCAAGAGGCGGGTGTTGGCCACATGGCGAAGCGAGACTGCTGGCTGGCTGGCTGGCTGGCTTGTCTACTTCTTGTTCGTTTTGACTGCTTCAGTGGAGGGGGGTGTTGGGAGGTGATGGACAAAAGGTCTTGATCTTCTCAACGCCCCCTTGTACATATAGCGTGTGAGGTTTCCTTCTCTTATTGGGCAAACTTGACCTAATGAGGTTGGCAAGCCGCCCACGTGACATCAGCCTAGCCTCAGCATAGGGTAGAAGCAACCGTTAGGTTTTGGGAATATCGTTAGGGCTAAGGAGATATCACCCCAAGACCTTTGGCGAAAAGTTGGCTTAGTCAAGCAAATGCTCAGCATGCAAGGATTTTTGTTGCATACAACGTTCTTTTA
Organism: Mesotaenium endlicherianum; assembly: GCA_009602735.1. Lineage (NCBI taxonomy): Eukaryota > Viridiplantae > Streptophyta > Zygnematophyceae > Zygnematales > Mesotaeniaceae > Mesotaenium > Mesotaenium endlicherianum. The sequence goes on from WELA01002336.1 coordinate 147,513, forward strand.
TATGTTTCTGAAGTCCCATGACATAGTCCAGAGTAGAGCATTTGAATGAAGTCCCATAACATAGTTCAGGGTAGAGCATTTGAACAGCCTCTGAAGGTCTTGGCAGGCGTTGTGGCATGTATGTAGTGATTGTATTCTTTAATCTCTAGTTAGTTTTCGGTGGGTATGCAGACCATGCAAGCATAATAAAATGGTCCCCGGCTAGTGTAACAAATAGTGCACTGGCCGAGTGCCTCACCAAGCATATATGCTAGTTCCTTGTCATAGTACATTTCTCGCAGTGGTAGAAGAGAGGAAATAACACTCCAGGCATAGGGCATCACCACTGCACGTGTTCAGAGTGTTGAGGGCGTCAATGTGCTACTCGATGTGTGAAACACGCAGCATGCTTGTTGCCTAAGCTGATAACGCGGAAGTTTGTTTCTAACTAGACCATGCAGGCAGATGTCCGCAGGTGTCTGTGTGTGTCTATATGTGGTTGTGCGTGTGCGAGTTTTTCTGGTGAGTGAAGGGAGCTGCCAGATGCCATGTTTGTAGGTAAAACTGCAGTAGAAGTTTAGCAGGAAGGAGATGAACGAGGCAGTCGATTGCAAAAGGCAGGAAGAGGAGAGCATATGCCCCTCAGTTCTGCTTGTTGCGTTGAGCGAGTACACTAACATAAAGGCTGGTATTATCTGCTCACTTGCAAAGACATGTGTCACTGTTCTGAGTATCCAAGAAAACAGTGTTCTCGGTTTGTTATCTCCATTTTTCCTTCCCTTTTTGAAAAAGCTGCTCGTTTCCAGCCAGTTGCATTGCGTGCTCAAAGGTCTCTTGCTGTCTTCCGAGTCGGAGAAGGGCTGATGCACCAAAAGCCGTTTGCTTCTTCATTTATCCTGGTCTGTGTCCACTTTGAGGTTCGTATGTTTGCGTCAGCAACTGTGTTACGGGAGAATATAGAGCCAAACAGAAAAGCCCTGAAAAACTTGTGTTGTCCACTCAATTTCATCAAACATCATGTGAAGTAAAGCTTTGCTATGACAGTCGATGTGGCTGCTAGGTAGGTGCCTATGCAAGTCACCTGCAGATGACGCCTACAATACGTGTACGACAGGAGATCTTGAAAGACGTGGTGGAGACACGTGATGCACCAACAGGACTGTGCACAGCCCGGGGGGACTCTACCAGGAGGGGGCTCTGCCAAAGGAGGGGCTTCAATTGGCAGCTAGCCGCAATTGTTGTGGTGACACTTTTCTGAATCTTCCCTGTGAGATCATGGGGCCCACATCTTGCAGGGGACCCCTTTGCCACAGGCAGATATGCACCTGCCAATCCAGAGCACTCGCAGCACCTCCAGGGGCGTGGGTCATTCACTAGAGACCGGCACATCAGCTTTCTCCTACGAGCAGCACATGCATGCACCCGCGCCTTGCAGACCCACAGGCCGGCTGGCTTGGGACTGCCAGCTCTTGGAGGCCGCACAAGTCCAGGAGCCTGACATGTGTGCGCTCAGACGCCTCTCCTTCTCACAGTGGCATCGAGCTAGCTCCTGAAGGTGCTGGCTGGCGGGATACTAAACCCGAAAACCCCTCCTCGCTGTAGAGCTTCACAAAAGGAGGGAAGGAGGGAGGGAGGGAGGCTTTGCTGGACCGCATGCACCTCCTCTGTTACAGTAGCAGCCCGGGTAGACCTCAGGCTCTGATCTTACTGACATGCATTCAGACAGGAAGGTAAGGGGGGGGGCAGTCAGGCTGTAGTCATTGGGGACACAGTGTGCGACATCTGGCCATGCCTTGCTGGCAGACCTGGATGGGAGGAGCTTGCTCATCTCCAGACAGCTAGCTGGACACTGTTTGATAGGACCAGCCGTCTCTCTCTCTCTCTCTCTCTCTCTCTCTCTCTCTCTCTCTCTCTCTCTCTCTCTCNTCTCTCTCTCTCTCTCTCTCTCTCTCCAGCCTCACCGTGATTGATATGCTCCCGCTGCTCCCTGGGCTCACACCTGTCCACCTTGAGCCTCTGAAGCGGTGCTGCAGCGCTGGGTCCAGTCCTCTGGCCTTACAAAACTCTGCAAATCAGAGTAGTCGACTGCCTGCAACTTGCCAACCTGGCGGGCGCTCTTGCTGACTTGGCAGCACGTGCAACTGTGAGCTCCCCAAGGCTCGCACTCGAAGGCCGGCACCCGTGGACAGCTTGACCAACTAAATAAGGGAGGAGGAGGCCATCTTCAACTTCTCACGCACGCAGAAGCTGCACCTCTGCTGCAGGAGGCTCCCTCCTACTGCTGCATGAGCTCGCGGGCACGCGCCCCTTTTCCTTCAGGAGTGTCAAGCTGGTGGTTGATGTCACCAAGCCTGTGATGCCCCCCCGGGAGAGGCGTGCCTTGCTGAACTATCACGCCCCGCCCCCCCGCCCCGCCCTTGGTTTCCTCTCTGGGCCTCAAGCGTGGCCAGACAGCTCTTGCGGGACTTGAGACGGGACAGGTCATGGTTAGGCAGGGAATTTAGAGTGGATTGCTGCCAGCTAAGGTTCGAGGACATCCTCCATTGACTGCTCTTTCTTGGAAGTACACAACGGCAGCTACATGGGTAGGGCGTGGACTGACATGCAGGTGCCACCTGGCCCACGCTAATTTAAACTAGTGGGGTTTACCTTCAGTGCATGTAGCTTGCGGGTGCATACATCTGGAGCATGGAGTAGAATACAGGTGTAACTGTCTCGGAAGTGTAAGATGCACGTTTCCATGTGCGCTGATTGCTGCAATTCTTTGGAGAACTGACAAAGTTGTTCTATTATAAGCTTTGTCGATCTGAGGCATTGCAACAGGTGTAATTGCAGTCGAGTCTGTTGAGCACACTTTCTTAAAGGCTTTAGAGAAGACAACAGTCTTAAAGGCAGGCGTGTGAGCTTGGCCCTCATCTGTCAGCTTGGACCCCATCAGACTGCGCCTGCCATGGTGAAGCTACAAGTGAACAATACACCCATCACTCATGTAGCGTCAGCAGAGACACTTGAGCCTACCTCTGGACGTGGTTCTGATGGCATATAGATGAATGTCGAAGTGCACACACATTATCAGGCACCTACTTGCTGAGGACTTCTGACAGTGCAATGGTTCCTATAAATTGATTGCAATTGTGTTGCATCTTTAATCATTCAGCACTTCTTGTGTGATTGCTGCAACCCATATGCTTCCTGAACTGACTTCCACTAGGTACATTGTGAATGGAGAAAACTAGCTGATCGGCTTCACGATTGCTCTGTGACGTAACGACAAGAGAACCCTGGTGTATGCATGCATCCATTTCCACGCTTTCAGTTTGTGAGCTGGATGAGCACTCCATCGCAAGCAGCCCGGGTGCAGGTTCTTGCGCACAAACTAGGTGTGCAGGTGCATTGATGAAACATGTGGGGATATTTCCATCACAAGCTTGTCAACTTGAGGTTCCTGCCAGTGCAGCGCTGGGGAAACAAGAATTTATGAACACATACCATGCACCATTGTCATTGTGACTTTATTAGCATAGATGCATTTTCATTCATCATGTGCTCGGAACAACTGGAACTGGAGGAAGTTCGTATTAAGAGCTAGTACGGAAAGGAAAATAGGTCTACTCCTAAGGGTGGGCCTTGGGACCGAGTCAAGGCATCATATTCAAGTGAAGGACGCTGCATGCATCTCTTAGTTCTGCTGCAACTTGCTGCAAGCCAGAGTCTCCTACACACCATCGCCGATGATGCTATCTAAAGCGGATATTAATTCTGGCCATTATAGTCAACGTGAAAGTTTGTCATCTACCTATGTTTCCTGCTGTGTTTGCACATGCTTGTGACTAGTTGCTAGAGCAACAAAAAGTCGTGTACGACATGACCGAGTTGTGAAACAATCTACGGTTCTGTTGCAATGCTCGATACGCATGACTATGATCAAGTAGAAGGAAGGTCTGACATGCCTGCTCGGGGCTTGACCCAAGCATGGGCGGGAATAAGCTATTCCCTCTGTCACAAATCAACACAGTAGAGTCAGTCCCATCTCACAAGTCCGACGCACAAAAAAGTCATCTTGCTCTTTCTACACGTTCGCTGAGCTTGTACTTGCTCCCATTGTATCAAAAGCAGGCTACCATGTCACTGGCACAGGGCAAGAGGAGGCCATTAGTTCTGGTTGGCCAGGAACGCAACAACTGGCACCGAGTCGAGAGGCTCCCAGGTGCGGCCCTCGCGGCCCCTCCACTTCACCACGTGGTACTGCGTGCCGTTGATGGACTGCACCCCATGCACGGCCTCTACCTCCATCTCCTCCTCCATCTCCTCCTCCTCTGCAGCGCCACGTCCAAACTCCACAAGCACTGGGCCCCGCACCGCTGGCCCCACTGCCGGCGCCGCTGTTGAAGTCGCGGCAGCAACGACTGCGGCGGCAGCAATGGTAGCGGCTGAGCCCAGAGAGGGCTTCTCCTGCGCCTGCTGTGTGGCAACGCCCGCGCCGGCTGCAGCTTCAACCTCGTCGTCATCGTCATTGTCATCACCGAATCTGACGTGAGTGCCCTTGGGCGTGGGCAGGCCTGCAAGCTTGGCCGGCAGCGCCGCCCGAGAGGAGGAGGGCGAGGCGGGGCCAGCAGCAGCTACGGCAGCGGCGTCCTTCTTGCCGCCAGCTGGCGCGACGACCTCGCACTCGCCGTCGCTGTCGTCCCCAAACCGCGTGTGCACACCAGCTGGCGACGGCAGGCCCCTCAGGGGGCCGCCTACGCGCATGCTGTCGAGCTCTGCGCAGAGCTCGTTGCATTCGCCCTGCGCCAGCTGGCGGTGGTCGTAAACACCCTCGCCCTCCAGAGCATCGTAGCCGCCATCGTCCTCCTGGTCGTCGTAATAGAGGGACTCGTCGTTGTCCAAGCCCCAGGCCTCCTCGTCCTCAGCCTCGCTGTAGTCCTCCTCGCCCCTCGCCCATCCCAACCTGCAGAAGAAGAACAAAAGAAAGAACAGAATCAGCAGCAGGGGTTGCATCGGCACTAAGGAAAGGAGCACAGGGAGAGTATGAAGCTGGGTATAATATCTCCGGAAGGTATGGAAGGAGCTTAATGAGTCACTGATGCACTCTCTATCTGTTGTGCAAATGTGCGCTTGTAACACCAGCATCATGTGCAAGGAAAGGCAGCCAAATCATCACACTGTACACGCGAGGCAAGAAGAAGAGACCAGTGTTCATCCTCCTCATCAGGGGGGCCTTCCCTGTGCTGCACGCATGCCCCAAGCTGTGCCAGCCGTCGCCCTCCCCCCCACCAGAAAGGAACCACCACCTATGTCCTGAGCGCTTAGGAGAGGAAGGACGTGACTGGCATACCTCTTGTTGAGAGGAGAGTCGCCCAACTTCTGATGGGGACTGCCGGAGGCAGCTGCCAGCTGGTCGCTCCCCATGCCAGCAGATGCATCTTCCTGCCACCTGCCCCTGCTGCTCTCGTCGTCGTCGGCCGCCAGCTGCTGCCTCAGGCCGGCGCCAGCTGGCGTGGCAATGTGAACATCCATGGACCACTGGGACGCCGCAGGGGACGGGGGGTACCCCATCCTGCCGCCCTCATTCTCGTCCTCTTCTGCTGCCGGCTGGGTGGCATCTGCCATTACCATTGTCATCGTGGCGTCTGCTGACATGTCGTTGGGGGAGGGGACCACGATGGTGGAGCGTGGCCACCGGTTGGGCACGTCAGCGACGGGCGAAGCCTCATCAGCGGCAGCCGCAGCATCCTGCTCCAGCGCCAGCTGGCGCTTGCTGTCAGGAGACCCAAAGTTGAGCGCTCGCGTGACCTCCAGGGCTTCCATGTTGGCTGCCACAATGGTGGCCGCCTGGAGACACGACAGGAGGGAGGAGCAGCACAGAGAAGGGAGTGGAGGAGCATTCAGCACAGCTGCTACCGATGGAGTACTTACAACAAGCCAGTAGTTGCAGGTGCAGCTCTGTAGAAGCAGCAGATAGAGAAACTGTTTCTGAGAGGGTCTTTCTCACAACCTAATTCCCCAGACCCAAGTGGTGCCAAGCTTTGGAATGGAGAGGGTGCTTCCTCGCAACAACCGGCAATGATGTTGCCGACAGATAAGAACCACAGGGGGGAGCGGAGGTTTGGGGTACCCCAGAGAGAGAAGAGAGAGAGGGGGGGGGGGGCATCCACTGGTCAGGCCTCACGTCTGAAAGCACGTCCGACCCAACAGACCCTCCTATTAAGACCAGCTTTCGCACTGCTCGCAGGCAGGTCTACGTGCCTTGCATGGGGACAGAGTGAGTGGAGGCAGAGAGAGGGAAGGAGGGTTACACAGATACACAGGAGGAAGGGTTGCTGCTGCTGCTGGAAGAAGTGGGTACCTGCTTAAGGAGGGCGGCATTCTTGTCCTCTCCTCTGTCAGCTGGCACCCTCAGCTTCTCGATTTCTGTCTTGCCCACTGGCCTCCCGACAGGTGTCGCCACCAGGACCTTCTCCAGCTCAAAGTCCAGCTTCTGGTTGTTGGCCGGCAGAGGGCGGCCGCTGGAGCCGCCCAGGCGGCTCGGTGTGTGAGCCTTCACTTGAGGGAGGGGGGACCGCCTGCCACGGGGGGGGCGCTTGGTGGCGCTCTTCTCTGCCAGGCTGGCAAAGTCAGCTGGCGTGTTGGCAGGTGTGGGCGCGAGGAGGTTCGCTGGAGATAGGCAGTAGTTGGTAGCATTGGCCATGTCTGTGAGCTGCTGCTGCTGCGCCAACGCATCGGTTGCGGCTGCTGAGGTTGCAGCTGCTGCTGACTTGGGTGGCGACACCTGGCAGGCCGTTGTCGTCGTCACTGTGCTGCTGCTAGTGGTGGTTGTGGTGGTTGTGGTCATGGCAACGGCCACACCTGTCCCGGTCGTGGCTGTTGCCGGCTGCGGCTCCTCCTCCTCCTCAGAGAGGACAGAAAGCATCTCTGCCTCTGCCAGTACGTGCATGCTAGCAGAAGAGGGCCGCAGAACAGGTGTCCTCTCCATGTGGCTCGTCACGCTCTGGCCTAGAAGAGCGCTGACCTGGGCTCTCAGGACGTCCTCGCCCACGTGTGGCTGTTGGGGGCTGTCGTGGCAGTTGCCGTAGGCGGCCTCCACCGGGCGCTTGGGGGCCTGCTCGGGGGTGCCAGCTGGCTGCTTCTTGACGGAGGCGAGCTCTTGCAGCAGCATGAGGCCGACGACTGGCGACTCGTTGGTGACGTCGCACAGAATGCCGCGCTTGCTCTTCTTCAAGTCTGGCTTCTTCATCGACTGGGGAGTCTTGGCATCTGCGGGCACCACAGCCATGCCAGTGAGGGTTGGAGAGGCACTTGAGAATTGGAGATAGCTTGCTCAAAGAGCTGGGGTGCATACGGAGGGTCTATTACTGAGGCAAATTATACAATTGAATACACATGAATATGCATATGACATGTGAAAAGGAAGGCAGGCTGATGTATTGCAAACAACAAGTAGGGCCAAGTTCTTGTAAGAAACAGCCACACCCCCTCTCTGAGCTTGTCCTAATTGGGCCCCATCTGTCCCCTGGGGTGCTCCTTTTGAAGGAAACAACCCCCCTTTCAAACCCCTAGCAAAGCTAACACCCTTGCAGCAATATCAAAGTTTGACGAGACAGAGGCATCAAACATCCATCGCATTGGCGACTAGAGCCTGTGCAGGGAGAGTAAGATGACTGCGTTGCTGGTCAAGTGGACTAAATTCCAAATCTGCAGAACTGTGCCTCCAGTAGCATCCTACTTGCCCCCAGCTGCCCCCAAGACCCGGAAACGAAATTCGAAAAGGTAAAAAAGTGCTTCTCCCTTGAAGCAACACCTTCAATCATTTGCTTGCAGCTTGCTCTAGAAGAAATTACCTAATGGTGAGCATGCTCTCGCTCTGCTCCTTGTCATCATGCTAGCGGATCCAGGTGTCTCCATCTTTGCTGTTTTTGTTACGAGATCTGCACGTATCCACAACACAGAGAGCATAAATTAGAAAACTTAGATTAAAGACAATCCCGCCTGACAGCTGCAGACCATTTATAAAATCTGAACTACTAGTTTCCTTCCTCCTCTCAACTCAGCTCCGATGCTTTCTAGATATAGGCTTCTACTGCAAACAGCCTATGTACATGCCAGGAAACCTCAAAGAAAGCTCAAGCTGATTCAAGAAGGGAGTTGGGCTATGCAGAAGCTTGAACGTACCGTAGTAGCGGTGGTTGAGAGATCGTGTTTGTCTCGACGTGAAGAATTTGCACTAGGTCTTGCTAAAGAAGCTGAAGGGCAAAAGATCAAAGCTGAGGGTAGACTTGACTGACGCTAAAATGCTGGGTGCATGGAACCAAGCAATTCTGCTCTCTAAGAGGAAATGACTATGAGGATAGTGTACGAGCTTACCGTTGACGAGCTATGAAGCGATGAGCAATGTACATGCCATAGGAGATTGCTGAGCCCATGGAGAGCTTATAAGTGCAAGGTATCCAACGGAAAGCTTCAATGCGCCTGAAGAAGGAGGACGGGGATGACAACCTTGCACGGTAGTCAACGGATGGCCAGATTGACGGAGCGCCATCGATTCAAGATATCGCACCTCAAATAAAGCCGTTTGAGAAATACAAACCAGGCGGAACCTCGCAAAGGACTGACAAAATAAGCGTTACCGGCACGAGTCTCGAAGTGCCGGGATGCATGCAGCTTCCGCTTCTGTTTGAACGGGCATTTCTGGGCATTTCGATGATCTGTCACCAAGCCAAATTTCAGATTGGACATTTACACGTTAGCGACATTCGCCTTCTCTTCCAACACGCGCTCGTCGACATGTTTATATGTACACATGTAAGGATTTCATCGGTACGTGCATCGTTGTTCGCTTTTGATGCGAAACAAGTACATACTTCATATATTGCAAACTAATGTGATGTATAAAACTGATTTGCCTCATGTTTTATGTAGAGTAGGTTGGGAGCAATAAGTACTTTGTGTCTAAAATCCTCAACTTTCTCACAAATTAAGTACCCCAAGTACATACCTCATAGCCACCCAAGATTTGGGAGATACGTAATGCATCCATGAGAACTAAGGGACACTTCATCTACAACATGTTACTTACAAGCACGTTAGTACTCATAAACAATGAATAGGCGCAACACGAACTCTCCCGATAGTGCTAAGTACTTTGTTATGGTGCATTGAATGATGAAGGGTTTGAGTTGTTCATTTACGTGGCGATTTGTGTCAATACGAGGTCGAGTCAAATTTTGTGTCAGCTTTGTTTCAATACATTTCTCATGTCAAAACTTTTACGACGTTGAGATATTAGGCATGAGCTTACTACATGTTCTCTAGTGCCAAAGAGAACGACTTTGAGGTGACAACTTAACATTTATTGTTTTAAACAACAAACCATTAGTAGAACTACGTAAGAATGTCATTGTCATTGTCTTTACTAGGAGTAGCTGAAGGTTACAAAACAATATGTGGTTGCCCTTTTGTCATTATCTAGGAAAGTTAGGGATATGATTTATGATAGCATGTAATAATGAAGTCTTCTTTGTGTATTTGAGGACTTTCTCACATATTTCAAAGTGTCATTTATTGCGCAGAAAAGACTTTATATTATCCATCATGAAAGAGATTGGCCCTCATAACTTGAGCATTTCATGTTCATTCCGTAGGACGACCAGTCGATTAATTTGAGAAACAACATCACATTGTATTGGTCAAAAATTATTATATCATCTTGTGGTATACGTAATGTGCATTTAATAGCTGTCTAACTAATATTGCAGAACACATCATAAATTGACAAGCTAAGACAAGTAGTTTCAAGAAAGTAGTTGCAACTGCCAACATTTATGTAAGACAACATTTAACATGAGCTTTTTCGACAAGACGTTCTAGTAAGATGTCAGGTCAAATCGATAACAAGATGGTCATCAATGCCATCAACTGCAATCTTCATACGTGTACAAGTGTATCCTTGAGGCATCCACATTATATGATGCAAGTTTGAATCATGGCCTTTACTTTGATGCCGTGATATATATCAAGAAGGTACTCCTATGATGACACACAATGCAGATTTGAAGACAAACTGACACTAATGACCCATTTGCAAGAGTACAATCAATATACAACAAACATTTCTATTAGTGTTTGCTAGTAATGTAGCCAAGCAATTTCATGAATATCATGCTACGACAAGGCTCCCAGTCAAATATGAAGCACGACAACAAAGAGAAAAATGCACTACTAGATACAACGATCATGACCAAGTTCCCATCTTTATTGGGAACATATCAATTCTCTGGTGAGGCATTGCACAACATAGGTTGTGCAATCTAGGAACAAAGTTGTTGCATCCTACAAATAATAATCGAAAGAAGATGACCACCTACAACTCAATAAAAAATCTGTCCATGATATATATTTTCTCAGGCTGATAACTGCCACTCGCGTAATATCCAACTCATTTTAATACCATATGCCTTCCTTCTAGAGATGTGTAGGCTAGGTTCATAAGCAAACTGCACGGGAATGTAGGCCTAATATGACCCCTCAATCATCCTAGCGGATCGGTCGCCTTAACAACATATAATACACATGTGTGCCTAGAGTACTGCACTTTGATCACCAACTCACCTACTTACGATTTTCTCTCTGATATAAAACTAGACAAAGAAATGCAGCAATTCTTGCTACAAAGCCATACAAAAGTAGAGCGGCTATACACCACCCAAAGTTTCCAATGTCATAACCAAAATCTTGCAATATTGTACAACGCGTGGGCAGCCATACACCCACATATCTGCACATGCAACCGCACGAAAATGTAGCAAAGAGTGTTGGTTCAAGCACAAAGTCCTAAGCATTTCACGAGAGAAACAAGAATAGAAAAAGAAAAATCAGGAGCTAAATCGATTGACAGATGACCCACCGCAAACTTCCCACAATAATGCCCTCAAATTAGCAGAAGGGCGCCAACGGCAGCAGGCATCTCATATCGTCTCAATCGCAATCCAGAAGATGTGCACAAGAAGATGAAGAAACTACTCTCTCACCACAATAATCTGAAGATGCAACAGGGAAGCTAAGCTGCGAGTGCGCTTCTCACAAGGCAAGGAAGGTGAGAGGTTGCATGCACACGTGAACTCGAGATGACACACCTCTTTGCGTTGGTGACGGTGTAGGCTTCCAGGGCCCAGCGAGAGTAACTGAGATTGTACAGAACCTTCGTAACTCCTCCGGGGTCCTTCCTCGTCGCAACAAGCACGGACAGCAGGCAGAGAGCGGTCGCACCCTGCCAAGCAAGAGAGGGAGTGGGAGGGAAAGTGCTGAGAGAGAGCCAGCTGGCACAAAGTTGCTCCATGGCTAGGCCCGGCAAGGCCAGGCATTGATGCCGTGTCAACAGAACAGAAGACGGGGGGCAGCGAGCACATTTTGGAGAGAGAGGGTCTGCTGCAAGCAGTTGAGCAAGAGCCAGCAGCAGCACCACCGCCACCGCCAGCAGCGGCACCAGCAGCAGCACAATTGGTGGGTACTTGTAACCTGCGAACTTTTGCTTCAATCGGGTATATGTGCTTGAAGAAACTCGGGCGCGCGAGGGGGGGGGGGG
>WELA01002336.1:159078-172629 GCA_009602735.1 Mesotaenium endlicherianum
CATTGGGGGGGGGGGGGGGGGGGGGGGGGGGGGGGGGGGGGGGGGATTTGAAACAGCGGCAGCAATACGCGTCTCTGCAGGCCAAATGGGAGAACGAAATGCGCACATCCTTGCATTAGGTCACTGGACGCAGCCGGGCCAGTGGCGCAAGAGCCAGGGGGCCATCGCATGGAGTTGTGGAGGGGGAGGCACTGGAAGGCTTGCCTGAGACTTCTTTGTGGAGGCCACGTCTAGAGCCCGACCAAAGGACACAACAGGGAGCAACGGCCATGGGGCCGTGCCGGCGCCAAGAGTCGGCTAAAACTTGGAGGCGTGTGCACTTAATTGATGCAGGCAGAAGGTGGGGCAGGAAGAGACCCTAAGGGTGATAAGTCTGAGAGGGAGGTTAGATTTATTTGCGGGGGGGCTGTTGGGATTGCAGGGAGAGGGCAAAGGCGAGGAGGTATAGGAAGAGGAAAGAGAGAGGGAGAAGCCGGCTTACCAGCTGCGCCCGGACAGGTGTCGCCACGGCGATGCCGAAAACGTAGGCGATGCCCGTGAGGCAGAAGGCAAGTGCCAGCGTGGCGGCGTAGGCGGCAAGGAAGGGTGAGGGCGGGCTGTTGAAGGAGTAGAAGAGCGCAAGGAACACCAGCGGCTTCCACAGCACGTCCAGCAGGCGGACGCAGTCGCGCGCGCAGAAGACGGCCGCGGGACTTAACCCCCACGCGCACTCGCGCCACAGCTGCGGCTTGCCCTCCGCGAAGCTCCGCGCGGCGGGCAGGCTCATCAGGAGGCCTGCCACACCGGGAGGGAGAGGTGGGAGGGAAGGAGGGAGGAGAGAGGGGGAGAGAGAGGAGGGGAAGGGAGCAAAGGAGGCAAGAAAGGAGGAAGTGAGGGGGGAAGAAGAGACGGATGGAGGAAGGGAAAGAGAGGGGGAGGGGGAGGGAGGGGGGGAGGGGGGGGAGGGGGAAAATGAGGGAGGGAGAAAGGGGCTTGACAATACATGCGGCACGCCCATGGTCCAAGAACTGCCACCATTATGGTCCAAACAATTGTGTAGAGTTCTGCAGTATGTTTCTCGATTCCTGAATCTGTTGTGCTCTGTTTTTGAGGAAGAATGGGCCAAGGTATTGAATACTTGTGCTACTTTGGAAAAGTGTGCAATTACAGCCCTGGATGCGGGAGGGGGTTATCATGCCACATGGAAGCACCAAACGGAAGCCCATCTCCCGCCCAACTAGGCTGGGCCACGTCAGGGGGTGGCATCATAGGGGAGGCATCTGCCAGTTGGCAAAAATATGAACGACGGGGCTATCAACCTGAGGCTTGACGAGCACCTCCAGTTGACCACACGACACCTAGCACGCCAATCCCATCACTCCACTAGCAGCTGGGCTTGGAGGTGCCGTGCTGTGCTGGCGACCGCGCCCGTCTGGCAGGCAGCATGGTATGGGGGTAATGCGCCGGCCACGAGCCTTGACCCCTGACTAACGACTACTGGCCGCAAACTTCTGGACCCCGAGCTGTGCACGCTGTGCTGCGCTGCGCTGCACAGTTGACGCGTAATGATCGGCACTTCACCTCCCGACAACTGACATTTCGCCTCTGCCCTCTGCCCTCTGCCCTCTGCCCTCTGCTCTCTGCCCTTGCCCTGCAATCCCTCTACCGTCCGACCTCGGACGCCTGACGTCGGACACCTGGCCCCGTAGGTCCCGCTGCCGGGCAAGAGGCCAGCTGTCCTGACTGTGCCGTGTGGTGCTGTGGCGGTGCTGGGGGGGCAACTGGCTGAGTGTCAAGACCGAGACGCACGCGTACCCATGGCAAGGCAGATGTTGCTGTAGGCCTCGCGGCCGCCCAGCTGATCGGCGGGGGACGACGAGAGGAACCCGACGGCAGCGCCCGCCACCATGAGGACGATGTACTCCCACGCCTTCTGCTTGCTGCTCCTCACGCCCGCCTTGCAGATCCTGCGGCCAGAAAGGCAGACAGGCAGGTAGGCAGGTGGGCAGGCAGGCCGGCACACGGGGGCGCACGGACGTGTCACGTGTTTGCTTTCATGTGTGCATGCATCCGCGCACACACACGAGAAGGCCCGACAATAAGCAGACATGTGCACAGAATTGGACATGCGCCACACGGGCTGTGCGCGCGCACACACACATACACAACTTAAATGTACGTATGCATGGACTCTCAAATGCAAAGGATACAGGTGTGCTGCCGCACCGGATGCTTGCTGCCCTAGGCACACACACGCCTAGCACGTCACCCACAGGGAAGGGGCACAATAAGGGGTTCACAGCCATATGTGTCACCATCCTGAAACTTCCAGTACGCAAAGCACCACACACAGGTGCACGCACATGCTGCATCATCAACAAGATTTACAGCCAACAAGTATGCAGAGCACCAGCCACCAAAACAGCAACCCACGACCTCACAAGGTCCGGCACTCAAGGGAGGGGCTTGACGTGGGGCGAAAAGGGAGGTCACCGGGGAGGGGGGGGAGGGGGGGAGAGGAAACGGGGGGGCATGGAGCTGCTAGCTGGAATGGGATGCAAAAGTACCTGAGGACCATGAGGTGGAACTGGTGCAAGACCCCGGGCGTCTGCCGCATGGACAGATCGCGCGGCCGCGCCAGCACCTTCCGCAGGAACGCCCGCTTGCGCTCCGCAGACTGCCGGGCGGCCTGGACAGGCGCAGCCAGCCAGCGCAGCAGGGACGCCGCGCAGCCTGCCGCCGCTGCTCCTGCTGGTTCCGGCCACACCTCTTCCCCCAGGTCCCCGAAAGTAGCACCTCGAGCGCCAGCGCCCGCGCGGCTGCTGCTGCTGCTGCCGCTGCTGGTGGCTCCCTTCCTGCCCCCAGTTCTCGCCCCAGCCCCTGCCCCAGCTCTGGCTCCGGCTCCGCTCCTGCCACCATCCCCACTGCCTGCAGAGATGCTGTCGGGGAAGCCGGGAATGTGCCCTATGTGCACTGCCACCGCCTCATTGCTATTGAGGTATGGAATGGCCGCGGCGGCGGCGATGTGGGAGTCGTGACTGTGGCCGTTGTGATGGTGGTGCACGCGGCTATGGCCATGGCTATGTCCGATGTCAAGGTGGTGCACATGGCTATGGCCGTGGCTGTGATCGTCGCCGTGGCTGTGGTCGTTGCCGTGGCTGTGGGCGTCGTTCAGGCTATGGTTGCCGAGGCTAAGGCCATGGCCGCCATTGCTAAGGCCATGGTGGCCGCCGCCGCCGCTGACGCTGTCAAGGCTGGTGGGGCTGCTGGCGTACTCCCGGATCTCGGGGTCGCTGAAGGCGCGCGGAGCCACCTGGGCGTCCCGCCGGCGGCTCTGGTGCCCGCTCGAGGGCGCGCTCTGTATAAAGAGGGAGCTGGCCTCCGTGAGAGGCCTGCTGTCGCGCGCAAAGTCGGAGAGGCTGCTTGCGGCGTCGCCCTGGAAGGACCCCCCGCCGTCGCTCCTGGCCTCCTCGTCCTCCTCCTCACCGCCAGCAGCTCCGTGCTCCGCCTCCTCCTCGCCGGCCTCCCGCAGCTCTGCCAGCTGGTGACTCGCGCCCCACGCCAGCGGAGCTGAGCCGTCGCAGGGAACGCTCGTGGCCCCCCCGCCACTCCTGCCTGAGTGCTGCTGCTGCTGTTGCTGCTGGTGGTGGTGGTGGTGGTGACCATGGT
Source organism: Mesotaenium endlicherianum (assembly GCA_009602735.1). Classification (NCBI taxonomy): domain Eukaryota; kingdom Viridiplantae; phylum Streptophyta; class Zygnematophyceae; order Zygnematales; family Mesotaeniaceae; genus Mesotaenium; species Mesotaenium endlicherianum. The sequence goes on from WELA01002336.1 coordinate 162,727, forward strand.
TCTGATTGTGGTGCTGGCCGTGCTGCCTCCTGTCATTGCTGTCACCCCCGCCACCACCGCCGCCGCTGCTGCTACTTCTGCCGCTGCCGTGCTGGACATCTTGTGCGCCCAGGGGGGCAGAGGGAGAGGCAAAGGCTGCCGCGAAGGGGGAGGAGGCTGCCACGGCAGCAGCAGCTGCAGCTGGGCTGAGAGAGCCGCCTCGGGACAGACCATGCATCGAGTGCGAGTGCGAGCGCAAGCGCGAGTGCAAGTGCTTCTGGCCCCCTCCTGAGGAGTAGTAATAGCTGTCGTGCCCGTCCACGTCGAGGTAGCCCTTGTGGGCGCGCCAGAGGCGCGGGAGCTGGTCCTTGTCGAAGTCAAGGTCGCCCTCGGGGACCTCGATGCCCTCGGCCACATCAACCCAGTATTCAGGCAGGCTGACGTGGTCGGGCAGGCAGAAGCCGAGGTCGTGCAGGTAGGGCGCCACTCCGTCTAGTGCGCCCATGTACGCCACCTGGCCGCGCTTGGTGAGCAGCAGGACGTCGTCGAACATGCGGAAGACGGACGCGCTGCGCACGCACACGCACATACGCACACGTGCACGCGCACACGCCCATGCTCAGGCTCAAGCTCATGCTTGCACGCAGGCAGGCACACACGCACGCTCGCTCAGGCACGCACATAGGTGCGCGTACCAAGATTAGCGAGAGACAGAGCGAGCCAGCAGACATGTATGAGCAGCAGCAGCAGCAAGCAAAGCATGAACTCTGATATCCCTTTGTCCACCGCTTAGACCGGCGCCCCTCATACTACTGCCGCCGGCGCGGCCCCTCTGCCCATCTTCTGCGCAGAGAGAGAGGGAGTGAGAGCTCAGCCCAGCGTGGAGGGAGATGCAGCAACGCAGCAGCAGGCCCGGAGTTCGTGAATGAGAAGTGGCCGCCCCACAGCACCAGGGTTTACAACGCACTGCATGGGCTGGAAAAAGACAGAGTAAGAGAGCGCTAGAACTGAGGCTCACATTCAGAGTGGAGTGAAGCTGGCCTTCAGATCCAGTACGAGCTGCCTCCTTGGACTCTCAACCCTCCACACTTTACAGCCCTCCCAGAGCTGCAAGCCCCAAGACGCCCGGGAGGGGAGGGGAGGGCGGGGCAGGAGATAGGGATGGGGATGGGGATGGGGAAGAGGATGAGGAAAGGAAGGGGGAAAGGAAGGGGAAGGGGGAGGGGGGGACGGAGGGGGAGAGAGGGGAAGTGCGGGAACCTGGGCTGCTGCATGGCGACGACGACGGTGACGCCGCGTGAGGCCTCGCGCAGCAGCGCCTGCGTGAGCAGGCGCGCGGTGGCGGAGTCCAGACTCGCCGTGGGCTCGTCCAGCACCAGCAGCGAGGGCTCCGCCACCATCTCGATGGCCATGCTGAGCTGTGTGCGCTGCGACTCCAGGATGCCGGCGGAGCCGGAAGCGGATCCGGAGACGGGGCCGGGGGCGGGGCCAACGAGGGAGCCACGGATGGGCTCGAGGCCGAGGGCCATGATGGTGCGCTCCAGGACCAGCACCTTCTCGCGCTTGGGCATCTCCTGCGGCAGCCTGCAAGGGGGGGGAGAGACAGGCGGTTGGTTGGTGGGCCCATGCGGGGATGGTTGGCCAGAGAGGCGGTCTAGAGGCAGAAGCGGAGGCAGAAGCAGAGACGAAGGCCGCGGGGGTGTGAGGGCGAACCTGCCGAGGGAAAAAGTTTTGAGGGCTCTTGAGGGTGCGTTGCAAAATGGGATCGAAGCTCGCGCTTGTGTATGTGTGCGTGTGTCTGTGTGTGTGTTGGTGTTATGTGTGCGTGTGTGCGCGCGCGTGTGTGCGTGTGTGCATGCGTGTGTGCGCACGCACGCGCGCGTGCAAGAGAGAACACATCAGAAAAGAGGCAGGAAGAGGGAGATAATTTAGTTTTTTCCTCGAGGGGAGACCCCAGCTAGGGCTCCCAATCACATCCTTGCTGAGATTTCGCAACGGGGAAACATGATGTGCATCTATGACAGGCTATATGCACTTCATGGAGTTGTTTGAGTTGGGCACTTCCGGACCCGACAAGGCTTCATCGTGCGTACGTTTGTCTTTGACAAGGCAGGGCAGGGCAGGGCAGGGAGGAGAGGCAGGGAGGGGCAGGGTGGGGCAGGGAGGAGAGGCAGGGAGGGGCAGGGCGAGGTAGGGCAGGGAAGGGAGGAGAGAGAGGGAGGGGCAGCGCGTGGTGGTACCTGCAGCTGGAGCTGAACCAGAGGTGCTCCTCCACCGTGAGGCAGGCGTGCAGCGCGGGGTCCTTGGGCACGTAGCCCACAATGCGCTGGTACGACTCCATGCACCCCTGCCGCCCGTTGATGTACAGCTGCCCCGTGGCCTGGCAGTGCGTCTCCCTGCCTGCCAGGTCAGCCAGCCGACCACGAAAAGCACAAACGTCAGCCGCACATACGTGTGTACGCGCTTCAGTGAGACGGGTGCAGGACAGGGGCGTCTGAGGGTGCAGGCTGAGGGCTCCCCACAGAGGAGGATGCTGGATGGCAGCAGAGGCGCTGCAGTGTACTCGCACACCCAGGTGGCGCAGCAGCAGCAGCAGCAGTACAGCAGCACCCGCCGGCTGATAGGGCCGCTTTGCTTCTTGTGAGGCTATGGGCTGGCCGGTGGCAGCTGGGCCACAACGGCCGACAGCATGCAGGCACAGAGCGTTGCCGGTACTACCTCGCAACAAGCATGCGCATGCACCCAATGCGCTTGAGCCCGAGGAGCTCAGGCTCAGCGCCCTTGCCCCGCTTGAAAGGTGCAGACACGCAGTAATTATGGCCTCCTGGAAGGGCAAGCAAGCAGGACTATCACCGCAAAGCGAGACTGCTCTCTCGTGAAGCAGCACAGAGAAGTCGGCTACGAGCAGAGGAGGTTCTAGCAGGACACATGTCACCATAGGCACAAGAGAGCCACAGCTACAACCACAAGACACAAGGACGCGACGCCCGCGCATGGCTGTGAGGCAGCCTGAGACGAAGGCAGGGAGGCCGTGAGGGAACTACCTGCGAGAGCGTGGAGCAGCGTGGTCTTGCCGGCGCGGGGGGGGCCCAGGACGGCCACAAGGCGGCCGGGCAGGAAGATGCCCGTGACATTGGACAGCACCTCGCGCTTGCTCTCCGGCTGCTGCTTGCAGCACGTGAGCGTGAAGTTTACGAGCTCCAGCTCCAGGGTGTGCCTTTTGCGGCCCTGGTGGACTCAGCAACAGCAGCAGCAGCAGCAGGTAACAGCGTTAGGAACAGCAGCTGTGGCCAGAACAGTGATAGAAAGCAGCAGCAGGGGGGCAGCGGGAAGTACGCAAGAGGCAGCAGCAGGAGCAGACAGAGATGGCGGCAGGAGAGGCTTCCAAGAGCTTGACTTACACAACAACCGACTTCAACATGTAGGGTGCGGGAGCTCTGTTGCCAGAAGCTGCAGGCCCGTGTGTGAAATTGTGCAGGGGACCACAGGAGGACCCATTGAACCAACCAGCAGGAAGGAGGCGACACCAGTAGAAATTGTAGAAGCTGCATGACCTGGTACTCTAGCACTAATGCAGCTCCGACGCAGACAGGGACATGCACACATACGTGCGTGCGCGTGCGTCTGCAGGACAGCAGCAGGTATAGGCCACAGGCGGCGGGCGGCAGGAGGTAGGCGGCAGGCGGCGGGCGGGCAGGCGGGCGTACCTGCACCATGCAGCTGATGCCGCAGTTGACGGCCTCGGCGAAGAGCTCCTCGATGGACCCCGGCTGCACCTTCACCTTGGCGCGCTGCCGCTCCGTCTCCAGCTTCGCGTACGCGTACTTCAGGATCTGGCTCCTCGTCTCCTCATCCGGGACAACGGGCATGGCTGCTGCCGCCGCCAATGTCTGCTGCTCGCCAGGTGGCAGCCCCGCAGCAGCTGCTGCAGCGGCGGCGCCGACCGCCGACGCAGAGGAGGATGCAGACTCCGCCTGGGAGCGCATGATGAGCACGAGCTCCTCCCGCGCGGGCAGGGAGGACCGCGAGTTGAGCCGGATGTTGAGCGCTTGCTCAAGGCCCGCCAGCAGGAGGGTCTCGCGCTGGGAGCCCAAGGACTTGCTCTCGCTGCCGCTCTGGCTCCCGCTCAGGGCGGGGTTGTTGCCAGCTGGCGGCGGCGTGACGGCGACGGGGCTGGCGGGGGCACCGCCTCTGGAGCCCTCGGGATCACTCTCGAGACGCTGCATGCGCGAGAGAATTGAGCGTGAAGAAGGTGGGGAGGCAGGGGGGTGAGCTGCCTCACCCGAGCACGCGTGTTCCAGTGGGCAGGTAGTCGACAGACAAAACAAGAAAGGATGAGAGCAGATGGTGCCGTCATGATGGAAACTTTTCTCACGCTTATCATACTCGTGATCAGAGTCATGGAAGTTACAGGCCCAGCATTTCTCAATGAAGGATGGTTTTCAGTTTGGCGTGGAGGCATGCCATAGGAGGAGGAGCACGGGGAGGAGGATTGGAAGGAGGAGGAGGTGAGGGAGGAGGAGGAGGAGGAAGCTTGCTATGATCGTATGGGCAACACCTCCAGCTACACCCAGGCCTCAATCCCCAAGCAGAAACTTCGATTTACTTTCTTTTGAAATCCTCCTAGAGGCGACATAGACAACCATGTGTATGTGGACATCCACTGTCACATGCACAGGCACACAGAAATATGAGCATGCTCTTGTGTACATGCACATGCACAGTACAGGCATCGCTGCACCGCACAGGCACAGGCACACGCACACGCGTGCGCATGCGCGCATAAACGAGCATATGCTTGTGCGAATGCACAGGCACATGCACAGGCACAGCACAGGTGCACACTTGTGGACAGAGCACCAACGCAGGCATTCATGCACACACGCTCGCACACACGCACGCACACACACACGTGCACACGCACCTGGAAGTCGTCGTGCTTGGCGATAAGGCTGGCCGGGTGCTGCAGGGAGCGGCCGAGCTGCTTGGAGATGGAGCTCATGCGGCGGAGAGCGCTCTTCTTTGCGCGCCGAAGGAGCTCCACCGCCGACGTCTGCTCGCGCGCCTGCTGCGCCGCCCGCTCTCGCGCGCGCTCCTTGTTGCGCTCGTGCGCGCGCATCGCGCACGACGAGAACTTGTACGCCAGCACCAGCACCACGCACAGGAACACCTGCCATAGATTTTATCATGAAGACACGCGTGAGGGGGGCAACCAATTGGCGAGGGAGGGGGAGGGGGAAAGGGAGGGGGAAAGGGAGGTGGAGGGGGTGAAAAGAAGGAGGGGGGAGAGGGTGGGGGCTAATTTCATATCATGGACGAGTGAGGAGGCAAGGCAGGAACGAGGGGGGCAGAGTGGGGCCACAAGGGTAAGCAAGGGAAGGCAGTTTGTCTGGGCACCAATGATAGTGGAGAGGCTAATCAGCTCAAGTCATTGATAGGTTGCAGATATATGGGGAAAGGTAGTCTATAGATATAGCAAAAACTCCATCAGTCCAAATCAACAGAGTGGGCCTGGGGAAAGGGGGGGGGGAGGGGAGGCAGGCCGCGGCAGCAATCACTTTCTCAATTCGTCCAATCAATCTTCGTGAGGCGCCAAAGGGGTGGGCGCAGGAGGCATTATTCAGTAAGTGCAGGCCCTCTGACTGGGGGAGCAGGCTCGCACTCTCCCCAGTACTGTAAGTCATCTGGGCCTCCCCTTATGCCTGTCTTTGATTCTGAGCCCTCAATCCGCGCTTCCGAGCGCATGGGTTGCTGACGAGCTACAGCAGAGACGACGCTCGGGCGTCTTGGCCCTTGGTGAACAGGATATAAGGAGCAGGGGGGCAGGGAGAAGGGGCAGGGCCGCATGCGGCTGGGGCCCGCCCGAAAAGCAAAGGTACTTCCTCTCAAGCCCGGGAAAGGAGAGTGCACATGCTGTCACTGTTGAGGAAGCGTGAGGAAGCACTCGCATGTGCTGCTGCAATGGATACCGACACCAACAGGCGGTACTTAGGCTCCGGAGCTTCAAGACATACTTACACCACGCAGGGATCTTCGGATGTTTGCCTACAAGCCCCTGTGAGCCTGTGCCTGTCAGAGTTGAACATGGAAACGCGCTGCAGAATGGAGTTAATAGAGTCTGGTTGGCCGCGTCTGCTGGGGGCTTGCCTGACGAGCCCGGGACGGATTGACCGGTCTGGTCCGCCAATCTCCCGAAGGTGTGACTGATCTCTCGTGCCCCAGGCGGGCTCGCCCGGACCGGGTGCGAGGGAGCTCGTGTTGCACACAAGTAAGAGAGCGCGGCATCAAAGTTGNGAGTTGGAGCTGCACGAGGTGAAGATGGAGCACGCTGCAGCCACACGTGGTGCCCAGCAGGCCTCCGGTGAGGGGGAGCTCAAAGGCAGGACGTGGGGAGTGCCAGCTACCTCAATCACAAGGTGCATGCATGCTCATGCGTCTGCATGCCCTCTGGGCAGGAATAGTGCAGATGCTGGTTATGAGTACAAGCAAGCTTGTAAGGTGAGCGCTCCCTTCCCCTTGTTCTTACAGTCTCCCACCCTCTTCCTCCCTCTCTCCCCCTGAGAGATGGAGGGGGGGATGGGAGGGGGAGAGAGAGAGAGAGAGAGAGAGAGAGAGAGAGAGAGAGAGAGAGATGCACAAAGCCTAGGAGTACAGGCACAGGCAACATCTCCAGCAGAAACCAGAGACGGCGGGCGGGCTTCACACGAGCCGATATACGCACCTCTTTGCGCAAAGCTCCCCTTCTGACAGAAGTGCCTGCAAGGAGGGAGAGGTGTCGCATCCCACAGTTAGAGCTTCAGCAGCCATGGTACTACAGGTGGTGGTGGACGAGTGAGCATCTCCAAGTCTTCTCTCACCCAGAGACTGTACTTTCAAAGTGGACCTTACATGTGAAAGCAATCGGCTGGGAGAGAGCCGAGACTTGCCCACTGATGCGGGGGTGTTGACATAACTATCTGATATGCATGCAGAGACATGCACGTACAACGCATGCACCCACGCACGCACGCACGCATGCTGGATGCCGCGGGAAAAAAAGAGGAGCAAGTCGAGGGGCGGCGGCTCGCACGCACTAGCGAGGAAGGCGAGCAAGCTATGCGCTCATGGGGGGGGCAGCTGACTAGCAGAGGGGCGGCGGCGCTGGCTCACCTGGAGGTGCAGGCCAGCTTCTGGGTGGAGGAGGGGCAGAAGGAGCCTTGCTCGCAGAAGATGCTGTCGCGGGAGCTCGCCAGCCCCCACAGGTCGGCCCCTCCACACCCCAGCTTGCTGGCGCCTCTGCTGGGCGTGTACCCATACCTGCCCCCCCTCGCCCGCACCTCACCCAGTCAGTACATGAAGTAGCCCCGCAAGCCAGGGAATGGAGGGAGGGAGGGACGGTGGGGGGGAAGATGGGGGGGAGGGATGGGAGGGAGGATGAGAGGGAGGGAGAGAGGGTAGCGAGAGTGGGAGGCAGGCAGGCAAGGAAGGCAGACAAGCAGAAGAGGACGGGATGGCGGGCAGACAGGCAGACAGGCAGACAGGCAGACAGGCAGGTAGCAAAGCAGGAAAAAGATACGAGCCGGCAGGCAGGCGGGCAGGCACTCTGCTTGTAAGGCAGGCGGCTCAACAGTCTGCCAGTGACTTGGGTCGTTTACAGGTCGGTCGACCCAGGTTTCACTTAGGAAGGTCACTATCAGTTTGCTTCAACTGTCAGTCAGTCCAGTCAAGCAGACAGGCAGGGACGCCAACGAGCAGGAGCAGAATGGCTGATGGGCATGACCAAGGTTACTCTTGGTCAAGATGGAGTGCCGGCTAAAGAAGGAGGCCAAGCACGCAGAAAGCACACTCTTCTACAATGGCTCAAGACTAAGGGCAGGTGTTTTTGCACTGAAAGCAGCGGGGTGTGGGCATCGGTTGACATCCTCTACAAAAGGCCAGGACCCGCAAGGCTCACGGTCCCTCGTTGTACCCGGATGCACGCCCCGCACATCTCAAGACGTGCTTGGTGGGATGAGGGACGGTTTGAGGTGATAAGAATTGGACGCGAGAGCGCCGCCCGTGCGAGCTTCATCGAAAGGAAGAGGCCCAGATGGCGGCCTCCTGTCATGCGCTCTCAACTCTTTGTCAGACGCTAAGAAGAAAGAGGAAAAGAAGAGGAGGGGAGGAGAGAAGGAATATACGAGAATGAGGAAGAGGAGGAGGAGGAGGAGGAGGAGGAAGCTTACTGTCCGCAAGTACCGTTCTGCAGGGCCACAGGCGATGGGCAGTACGCGCCAGGGGGGCAGGCTGCAGGCACACAGACGAACACATGCCATACACACACACCCACACACATGCAGGCAGACACGCCGCAAGGTCTCAGAGAGCTGACCAAGGACAAATAATAAAGGACAAAGGAGAAAACTTGCTTTCCCTGCCCCTCCCTTTCACCCAGGCTATCCAGGCTGAGGGCTGTTCGAGCCCCATGCGTGCCAGGTGGCGAATAGACAAGCCCCACTGTCACTGTTCTTCAGTCCAGGGCCCTGATACGTGCTTAGTGGTGGACCCACAAGCTGCTACTGGGCTCCACCCCAGGCGGCATCCAGTGGCTTGATGTTGAAGAAGTGGGGCCGAGTGAAAGAGGTGTTTAGATCTGGGTGGTAAGATCTGGGTGTACAAGCAGGCAGGTGCGCAAGCAGGCAGGTGGGCATTGCAGCCTGCAGCGCCTTGGTACACGCACGCCCCTCCAACACAAGAAGCGTCAGCCAGTGCCAGCCACGAGGGGCAGGCAAATGAAGGGTGAGCAGGCCTGCTCCTGTGCAGAGAAGCCAGCAGGTGTGGGATAACCGCGTGCTGGTCGTGTGTTGCAACGCAGACCGACAGATTCCCATGCTTGCCTGCACATGTGCTCGCAGGCGCACAAGAGCGCGTGCTTGCAAGAAAGAGGCGCAGGCGGGGGGGGAGAGGCGGAAGCACACAGGGAGCCCAGGCGGGCCGCACACCGGAGACGGCCCGGTAGACTTGAGGGAGGGGACTGAGTAGAGCAGCCAGGCGACAAGCGTCCGCATGTTTTCCCAACGACAAAATGCTGCTCCTCTTGGGCCAGGCAGGACCAGGCCTGGGCCAGGCTGAGCGTCACAGCACAGTCCAATCAAGCTGCTGCATGTCGTGTGTTCATGTACGTGTCTATGTACAGTGCGCATGCGTTTGTACATGTGTGCACAAGTGTATGCGTAATTGTACACACGCATGTAACACAAGGTGCTTACGTAGGCGTGCATGTGTGTGCACTCATGTTCATGTACATGCACACACAACCGCAATGCATATCCACGCCCATGGGGTCAGGGAGAAAGCGCTCACGGATCATGCATGCCAACCCCAGGGGGCAGAAGAAGCCGGGGCAGCAGGGGGCCGCGGCAGCCCTCCTTTGCGGAGCCTGCGGGCTGCTGGTGCCGTTTACGGCCGCACTCGGATCCGAATCTGCATCTGTATGTGCATCAGCCTCCGCAACTACGTGGCTGGCAAAGCCGGGCTCGCAGCCGTCCAGCCAAAGAGAAGAGTTGCAGTTGCGGTTGTCCTGCACCACTGCCCCGCCGCCCTGCCACACAGACAGGAGGTAGAGCCGCAGCTCCTGCGGCCGGCAGAGCCTGCCCGACAGCTGGCCTGCTCACACACCGGCACTCAAGCGAGCACGCACGCATGCACCCAAGCGTGCAGAAAGGAGGGAAGCAGATCGAAGCGAGGCGAGGTCATGAGCCAGGAGTAGGGAAGCAACTTGTGCTTGTCCTCGTGCTCATGCTTGTGCCCATGTGCTTGTGCAAGCGCAAGGGGACGTGCTAGCACAAAGCACACCATAAAGTGTGCTTGTGCAAGTGCAATGCATGTGCTGACTTTCAAAGCACACCAGAAAGGGAAAAGCCTTGCTTGGCCCCCCCCTTCCCCATTTGTGCCCCCCACCCACCC
>WELA01002336.1:173497-205992 GCA_009602735.1 Mesotaenium endlicherianum
ACCCCCCCCCTTCCCCCTCCTTGAAGCTGAAAACCACATGCTACACATTTGAAGAAGGTCCAGCGGGCAAACTCTTAGACACTCAAGCCCTATGTGGCTCAGACAACTAAAGACAGAGCAAGCAGGCATGGGGGGGGCATCATCCTGCAGATTGCTTCTAAGATAGTCGCTCAAAACCAGAGAGTTTGAACCAATGGGCTCGAGCAATACTGAAAGAACAAGCACGCTGCATAAGCGAGTAGAAGGCTGATCAGAAAGCTCTAGGGCCGAGTGCGCACCTCCGTTGCCACATTGGCTGGAAGCGTTGCCACTTGTGTGGAAGGAGGAGGTGTCCAGGCCTTCTCTCTCCCTGCACAACACAGGGGAAGAAGAGCAGGGGAGATGGGGGGGGAGGGGAAGAGGAACAGTAAGGTCAGATCAGTCTTCTGATAAGAAGCATTGAGCATCACAGGGAATTAGGTAGCTGAAGGAAGGGAAGCCCGAAGTTGGAAAGGCTGAAGGCCCAGAAGAAATGAGAATCGGTAAGGAAGAAGCGATTGGCACTCTCTTGTTGCGTCCAAAAGAATGTGTTGTATTCGGCACTTCCACCAGCAGCAGCAGCACGGAATACGAGAAGAACGCAGATGTTTCCCCTCCTGAGTTAGCCAGACGCGTTCCTGCATGTGGACCCAAAGTGCAGAAGCTAGATGCAGAGAAGCTCGGGCCTGATAGAGTTGGCCAGACAGTCCCTCACCCCATCGGAACTCTGATCCTGCTTCCGGTGGACTAAGCTGTGACATGCAACCAGCAGGAAAGCCTGCGTGCCTGGGTCACTGCAGCCTGCGTGAGGCAGACGAGATCAATGCTCACATTGAGCCAAGACCTAGCACCCTGAGTTCCTTGCTGCCCTGCCTGATCAAATTGCTCCTTCTGTTGAGTAAAATCACGTGTTTTGCTTGTGGGTATACTCGGGGTATGCATGCTTGAAGCGAGGCAGGTTGTACACAATCAAAGTGGAGATAAGCATCAGGTATATCACGAAACTAGAATGGTATGCATCATGCACATGAGCTTCTGAAACCTTACAGTGCCAGATGTGTGATGTACATAGCCAGATGGCAGAAGTAAGTGCAAGAAGCCTTCCTATGAATCCAAAAAGGGCTTTTTCAAACGCAAATATGGCCAACTGGCTACAATACAGTTACAATGAACCACTAGAATGAAGCACGGCGTTACTAGACGTAGTATACCGCTCATAAGATGTGGCCAAGGATAAGGTAAGGTAGTCAATCAGAAGCCAAGGGAAGGTTGCATGAGGCTCATTAACATTCTTACTCAGTAGTTGTACAGTATCGATACTCTGTCGTCAAAATATAGCCATAAGCTCTCGACAGGGAGTCCAGTTGCTGTTGTATGTGACGAGCGAGTAGGTTTCTGCCATCACCTCGCCATCTAAGAACGCGGCTCTTATCTGACGATCCTGATACGCTCGGAAGTAGGAAAATGAGGATGATGACGACGACATGTTTGGAGCATAGCAGCCATGGCCCAACTAATCTAGTTGGACTAACCATTTTCTATAACATATATTCATATTTCTGTTGTTCTAGAAGCCTCCGTCTTCATGTTTTCTATATGCAATATTCTTTACGAAGGGTTTACTATGTCGATGAAGGACATCAAAGCTAGCCATCGTTCAATCACCGAATCCTTATCGGCCTGAAACACTCCAAAGGCTATTTAATGTTCCACACAAGCTCCACAACGCCCGGAAACCCAATAAAGTCACATGCTGATGGCATTCCATGAGATTAACATGCGCCAACATTACGCTGAAGGCTACACTAAGTGCAGACCAGGCAAGCTCGAACAAGTACAATATTAAAACACTCTCGGGATCGGAGGGGGCGAATCAGAGGTGTGCAGGAGCATGTTTCAAAAAGTTCCTTCGGGCCACTTCGGGCTTGCTGTAGGATGCTGCAGGAAGCCCGTTCGCTGAAGTTGACCACAGACGGTCAACTCCGCCGCATTTGAACATCCTCCCACCCGGCCATTTGCTGGCCATTTGCACCCGTTCACCGTAGTGGACTTACAGTCACCTACAGTCACCAGCAGTCACCTGTAGTGGAGAATCGAGATCACAATCTTTCTGCCTGGATTTGCCTCACAAACTGTCACAAACGGATCATCCCAAATAATGTAGCATTTTCTATTTGTGTAGAGGAAAAACGTACCAGGGATGTTGTCAGCTACACGTGTGATCCCCAAGTAAGCTGAAAATTTGACGAAGTATAGAGTAGGATAAAACAGACCCAGAGAACGTATGATACCAGTCAGTATACCCATACGCGCGCGATCTCGAAGCACTTGTACATATGTCCTCTTTAACTCATACCTGCATTACTTCTTCATTATGATATGTGAAATGAAATATTTCAAGCTTCAAAGACGTACTTCGTCGTTATATGCTGGAATTGATATCACATAAGATAGCTCAATAAGCTCAATGAGGCTTAAGTTCGCGTGTAACAATTGGTCAAGCATGTGCACATGTCCTTCAGTGCGAGCTAAGGACACTAGCTGGTGGTAGCAGATGTAAAAAGTATGGCAAGTCAATGAAGAGTTCAACAAGTTTTATTTTACGTGTTGTGGAGGTAGTGACCCAGGAGCTATCAATAAACAAGTTTCTATGAGTATTGTTGGCATCTTAGTATAGCAATAGAAATGAGGTTCAAAAAGAGAGCAAATGTGAAAGCACAAATCATTCACCATAACTCAAGCAGTACGTACTCATTAAGATTGTACACAGTATGTAGGACTATAAAGATTGCTATTTGTGGTGGCTTCTTCTTGCAAGGAGGCGCACAAGCGGGTGCACTTGAGATCCATAAGGGAAGTCAATCAAAAGCCGCGCCTTAAATTGACCATGGGTCATTTTTTATTTTGTTTTTCACTTGATTTGAATCTATGTGCCCCACCAGGGTTTTTTCCATGAAACATACTCATCTACCTAAAGTGCGCCCTAAATTACACATCACAGCATGCATTTTGTCATTTATAAAAGCTGCTTCCGACCTCGGAAGCTAGGTGTCAGAGATAAAATTAATCCAACAATTTTCTTAGGCTTTGTTGCGTTAAAGTTCAATCCACTTTACATGGTTGTGAAATTTTCATGACTTATGCACATGTTCTAAATGGTATAGTATCAGTGAACTTACCCACTAGCGAGTTAAAGCACGGCAAAAGCACTAGTGCCATTTGTGAGAGGATGATAGATGAAGGACACAGATTAGAACATGTTTACTCGCTAGCTGTGTACACCAGCGCAACACCACTTCAGCCACAAGACACAAGAGGTACAAATGCTCATCATGCACAAGACAATCATTCTCAACTTGTTCTCAACAACATTTGCTGTAGTGATTTGAGTTATTATATATTAGTTCGCATATATTTTAATGTTTTCAAATATATTTGGAGTAGTATTGTGTGGAGTCAAGTGTGAATAGGTACTCTAGTAACTTGGTTCATGTCCTTTGAACCTTCCAAGGCATTTTCGAAGTTAGAGGAAAGACCTAGAAGAACTCCATGTGGCAAAAGTCAGATGTGCCATTTTTAGGTCAAAAGGACATGTGTACATTATTCTAGAAAGAGGTGGCAAGTTTTGGGATGTGTTGGGTGCCAACACATCAACATACACCTTCCTAGAAATTACTTATGTAGCAAGTATATAAACAAGAGCTAGAACATAGAAAGACATTCCAGAATCACTCTTGTACTTGCCAAAATCCAGAAATATATTAACTTTCAAGAAGCCATCTCTCTTTCAAGAAGCTACCACTTGTGTTCAAAGATCCTTGTCTTGAATAGATAAAGTATTCTGTTTTACTAAGTACTTTATCTATCTGTTTCACTACAGTGGTATCGGAGCTAGGCACTTTGGTAGCACAAGAAGATGGCCGATCCTCAAGACCAACAGCAAGCTTTCGAAGGAAGCCCTTCCTCTCCAAGACACCCTCCTCCAGCGCCGATGGGAGAGCCCACTCAAGAAAATCTGCAACAACAAGAAGCACCACAAGGAGGAGCACACCCTCCTCCAGCGTCGATGGGAGAGCCTACTCAAGGAAATCTGCAACAACAAGAAGCACCACAAGGAGGAGCACCGTCAAATCCCGTGGCAGCCGCTATAGCAAAGTTGACCCCACCACAAGGAGTTCCCGCAAATGAGTGGGCAGCCTTCCTAATGACCGTCCACAACCAAGTGGGCTTGGCCACCTATGAAGCAACCGTGCAAGCGTCAAGAGAAGCTATGGCTGCCATGGTTGCCCCTATTGCGAGCAATGCTCAAAATCCAGCCCCGGCTCAAGCGCCTCCACAAGAGCCAACGAGAGCAAGGAAACTCATCAAGCCCGGCAAACCCGACACTTTCAACCCCGGGAAAGGTGCCAACCTGAATTTATGGCTCTACCAAGTGGAGACGTACCTCGCGTTCCTTGAAGTACCCGAGGAGGACTACGTTCCCTTTGCCGTTACCTTACTTAGAGGAGCAGCAACATCATGGTGGCGTAACTATCAAGCGGCTATATATCAAGCTATGGCGCACCCCATGCTCGGCCAAGAGCCCCCACCATCATATGCAAGATGGGCAGATTTTCGTGAGGCCCTCAAGAAGCAATTCATGCCCATCAATGCGGAGAAGATTGCCCGAGGAAAGCTCCACCATCTCAAGCAAACGACGTCCGTTCAAGAGTATACATCCAGATTTCACGCCCTCACTCTTGAGATCCCCAACATGTCTCTCGAGGAGAAGATTGACCGTTACATCTTTGGCCTCAAACCCAAGGTGGCAAAGGAAGTGGAGTTACGCGACTTGACGGACTTCTCAAAGATCATTGAAGTGGCCCAAAAGGTGGATACCTTGGATTTCAAGCACTCCGTGCCTTCATCTTCACGGGTACCGACGACGCGGGTGTACGCAGCCCCTTCCACATCCGAATCTGGACCCACACCCATGGAAATCGGAGTTATTAAAAGGGACCCCGCGGCTGCCCGGAAGAGTGGAAGACCCTCCAATGACACTTATGATGCAAGAAACCAGCAAGGAGTGAAAGCAAGACTCTCCCCGGCTGAAAAAGAAGCTCTCATGACGGCTGGACTATGCTTCTATTGCAAGGAAAAGGGCCATCGTGCACTTTCATGCCCCAAAAAGTTGTCAAAAAACGGACAGCGCCGGTAGGCCAGGAGCCTACCACCCCAAGACCCACTTCACGAGAAGGCAACACGCCAAGTGAGGTGGAGACCCCCGTTGAAGACGACGTTCCAGCCCCAATGAGTTTGAGAGGTTACCTTGGAGGAGAGAAGGTCCACATCTTGGTGGATAGCGGAGCTCAAGGCAACTTCATTGCTGCAGATTTTGCCACCAAGCACGGTATTACTATGCGAACTCTTGACCACGACGAGGAGATTATGATGCCCGATGGATTCTCCTATACTACCCCTTCCAAGAAGACGTACCCCTTGGCACTCTCTATCAAGTCCTTCAAGGATAGAGTAGTGTTCTCCCCCATGCAATTGGGCAAGTACGACGTCATCCTAGGGACGCCTTGGTTGACCAAGCACAACCCCCAAGTTGATTGGAGGACCGGTACTATCAAGATCAAGAATGACATCACTTCAAGAATCTGTATTTTGCGCGCAATCCAGAATATCCAGACCCAAGACATCCAGAAGCCGGCACACGAGATACTATTGTCCGCCCTCCAACTCAAGAGACTTGTGAGGAAGGGACACGAGCTTCTTTTGGCCTTGATCACGCCAAAAGACATCAAGAAAGACATCGAGAGTCAAGAAGGCAGCCCCGTTCCCAAGGAGATACAAGAAGTCTTTGAGGACTACAAAGAAGTGTTCTCCCCGGAATTGCCCAAGGGCCTACCCCCCAAAAGATTCGTAGACCACAAGATAGAGTTGGAGCCCGGAAGCAAGCCCATCTCTCGGCCTACGTTCAAAATGTCATACACGGAGCTAGACGAAGTCAAGAAGCAAATCAAGGAGCTACTGGAGCATGGCTTCATTCGACCTAGCAAGTCGCCATTTGGAGCCCCGGTGCTATTTGTCAAGAAGAAAGATGGTACCTTGAGGATGTGTGTGGACTATCGCGCCCTCAACAAGATCACCATCAAGAATCGATACCCGCTGCCGCGCATGGATGAGCTCATGGACCGGCTGGTTGGAGCCAAGTACTTCACGAAGATTGACTTACGGAGCGGCTACCACCAGATTCGCATCGCAGAACCGGACATAGAGAAGACGGCATTCAGGACAAGATATGGACATTTTGAGTTCATGGTCCTGCCATTTGGACTCACCAACGCGCCAGCAACTTTCATGACTATGATGAACACCATATTTCAGCCCATGTTGGACAGATTTGTGGTGGTATTCATCGATGACATCCTTATCTACAGCAAGACCCTTGAAGAGCATGCGAGACACTTGAAAGAAGTCCTTGAAGTATTGAAGCAAAACAAGCTGTTTGCGAAGGAGTCAAAATGCGAGTTTGCCAAACAAGAAGTGGAGTTCCTAGGTCTCCACGTGACTGCTGATGGCATCAAGATAGACCCCAAGAAGACCACGGTGGTGGAGGAATGGCCAACCCCCACGACCAAGAAAGAACTCCAGTCATTCTTGGGATTTGCCAATTGGTACAGAAAATTCATCCAAGGCTTCTCGCACATAGCAGCCCCCCTGACAGATCTACTCAAGAAGGACAGGCTATATACATGGACCGAGAAAGAGGAAGAGGCATTTCAAGAGTTAAAGCGAAGATTGACCACATCCCCGGTGCTCACACTCCCAAGTCCAAACCCAGATTGGCCCTTCCACGTCATCACCGATGCATCTTCCTATGCAATAGGAGCAATCCTGCTTCAAGACCAAGGCAAGGGACTGCAGCCCATCGCCTACGAGTCAAGGAAGCTAAATCCAGCCGAGCAAAATTATACAACCACGGAGCGAGAGGCATTGGCGATTGTACATGCCTTGAAGGTTTGGCGCTGCTACGTTGAAGGACGCAAAGTACTGGTCACCACGGACCACGAGGCGTTAAAGCACCTCCAGACGCAGCCGTATCTCTCAAGGAGACAAGCAAGATGGAGCGGATACTTGCAACAATACAACATCACGATTCAGTACCAGCCCGGCAAGACAAACCCGGCTGACCCCCTCTCAAGACTGCAATTAAATGCAGTGATGGTATCCCTGAAGACAGATCTGGAAGCTCGATTTTCAGCCGCCTATGAAAGAGACCCTTACTACAAGAACGGAGAAGCAGCCTTGGACCCATGCAAGAAGCAAGAAGGCAATTATTGGGTGAGGCAAGATACGGGCCAGAGATGTGTTCCTAATGACTTAGACCTCCGGCTCTTGCTTCTACGAGAAGCACACGACAACCCTCTTGGAGGACACTTTGGAATCCTAAGGACCACGGGCGTTCTAGCTAGGACTTATTGTTGGCCAGGCATGTCTAAGCAAGTCAAGGAGTACTGCAGGAGCTGTGACACATGCCAAAGAATCAAGCCATCATCGCAAAAGGCGGGAGGACTCCTCCAACCACTACCAATCCCCGAAAGACAATGGACGGACATCTCAATGGACCTTATCGTGGACTTGCCCGTGACACCTCGAGGCCATAATGCAATACTCACGGTGGTGGACAGACTTACCAAGATGGCTCATTTTATTCCCACGACGACTAAGGCTACAGCACCACAACTTGCAAGACTCATCTTTGACAACATCTTCCGACTCCATGGACTACCATCAAGAATTGTGTCAGATAGAGATCCAAGATTCACAAGCCATTTCTGGAAAAATCTCTTCAAGAACTTGGGTACATCGCTGGATATGTCTACTGCCTACCACCCACAATCAGATGGGCAAACCGAGCGTATGAATCGTACCCTAAAGACCTCTCTAAAGGCCTACGTGTCTACCCTCGAGCAAGACTGGGACATGTACTTGACCCCCCTCGAGTTTGCCTACAACAACACTACGCAGGCCTCTACCCAAGAGTCCCCATTCTTCCTCAACTATGGCTTCCATCCGACCACGCCACTGAGCTTCACGGCTGGCCATGATGAAGTACCTGCAGCCACAGATTTTATGGAGACATTAGAAGCAGCCCTTACAGCAGCGAAGAAAGCTCTACAACACGCGCAAGATGCTCAAGCAAGAGTGGCGAACAGATCCAGAAGAGAAATTACGTACAGAGTGGGTGACAACGTGTTACTATCATCCAAGAACATTTCCCTGAACAACAGGCCTGCCGGCAGCAAGTTCTCTCCCAAGTATTTGGGACCCTTCAAGATTATCCAGCAAGTCAACCCCGTTGCTTTCAAGCTAGAACTTCCCCAGACTATGCACATCGACCCCGTATTCCACGCTTCCCTCTTCAAGCCATATGTGCAACCCGACAACAAGTTCCCAGGACGTGTGACAACCCCACCAGCCCCAACAATAGTGGATGATCATTTGGAGTACGAAGTGGAAGACATAGTGGCTATGAGAAATTTCAGGAGACAGCAGCAATACTTGATCAAGTGGAAAGGATATCCAGATTCGGAGAATAGTTGGGTGGCGGCGCACTACCTTGACAAAGTTCAGAGAAAGTTGAAGCGCTTCCATGCCGCCAACCCCCATCTTGGACCAGCCCCAAGTCTCTCTACTAGAAGCCCGAAGACTTCAGGGAGGCAGCCTGCCACCATCAAGAAGCAGCAGAAGACCCCTTGGAGGCAGCCTGCAAGAACAAGAAAGAGGAAAAATTGACATTAGACACTCTTCTCTTCTCGCAGTTTCTGGACAGAAAACTAAAACTGCTACTGGTAATAGGTCTCTGCATAATAAATTCTGAAAATTTACCTGGCTGTAGTCCATGAGTAGCCGGTCATTTAGAGTCCAAGTTTGCTCAATTTGGAGCACTGGTGAGAGAGATATGATGCTCTAAGTAGAAGGGGGTCAGGCTGCTGGCATTGTTAGGACAGAATATGCCTTCTGACATTGTGCCTTCCCCTGAACTTGGAATGCTCTGAAACTCAAGACTCTGGTAGAACATCTTACAGCGCCCAGTTTGAGACTTAGTTTGCAGAATTTGGAGAAGTATAGAAGGACTTATGATTTTCAGAAGTTTCTGCACAGATTTGGAGGAGTGCCTACTCTCTCAGCTCTCAACGACACTCCAGAAATGAGAATGCTCTCAAATTTGGTGACCCGGTAGAGTTCTCCGACGCGGTCCGTCTGGCACTCGAATTTTCAGATTTGGAGCAGTTCTGTGGCCGCTATGAATTTTTGAGTTCGTGGCAGATTCTGGGCCAACTTGTACAATTTTCTTTATCATTAAGGAGTAGGCTAGCCAATAAGGTCACACCACCTACGACCTTGCCTAGTCTACCTTACATGTGTAGCACCTGACTTGGCGCCTTTGACTAGTCCTCTTCACATGTGTGGCATCTGACTTGAAACTGTTGACTAGTTTGCTCCACATGTGTAAGACCTGACTTGACGCGCCGAGACGTCGCTTTTTCTATCGGGGGGGTGATGTAGTGATTTGAGTTATTATATATTAGTTTGCATATATTTTAATGTTTTCAAATATATTTGGAGTAGTATTGTGTGGAGTCAAGTGTGAATAGGTACTCTAGTAACTTGGTTCATGTCCTTTGAACCTTCCAAGGCATTTTCGAAGTTAGAGGAAAGACCTAGAAGAACTCCATGTGGCAAAAGTCAAATGTGCCATTTTTAGGTCAAAAGGACATGTGTACATTATTCTAGAAAGAGGTGGCAAGTTTTGGGATGTGTTGGGTGCCAACACATCAACATACACCTTCCTAGAAATTACTTATGTAGCAAGTATATAAACAAGAGCTAGAACATAGAAAGACATTGGAGAATCACTCTTGTACTTGCCAAAATCCAGAAATATATTAACTTTCAAGAAGCCATCTCTCTTTCAAGAAGCTACCACTTGTGTTCAAAGATCCTTGTCTTGAATAGATAAAGTATTCTGTTTTACTAAGTACTTTATCTATCTGTTTCACTACATTTGCATAGAGATAAAAAAAGCTTCTGCATACAACATATCAAATGCATGTATAAAATTTTAGGCACTTCCGTTGACAAATCGGACGGAGACAAACAATGCACATCTTATATAACTAAGGGCCCGCAACCAACTTATTCTTAAGTAACTTGTCATGGCAATTGTGCCATCTGCTTATTATGGTTGTCGCTGTCTGAAGCTATTATACTGACTGACCAGATTGCGACACAAATATGGAAATGGTTGAAGATGTACAAAAAGGTTCCTAACGAGTTCAACAATGACAGAACCATCCAATACGCCTCATATGAACTGTTGCTGAAACTCCCAATCCTGAAGGTGACTATGATACACACTACATACATGACCAAAAATCGCTTTCGCAACTTGTTTGAGAAAAAACCTTCGAAACTTCCAAAAAACTTGTCATGAAGCGCAAGACTTGGCACAATAAGGCCCAACCTTAACACAAACAACCTTCTCACTTTCCAAACATAGAGCGAAACCACCAAAAGCCATGAGTGTCGTCCTTTCGAGCACCATCACCATCAACCACGCCTTCAGGATGCTCGGTTTTCTTCAACTTGGACACATCATAGCCTTGCTCTGTGGCCACCTCCATGAGCTTCGCGTATGTCTCGTCGGCCATCTGTGGCGTCCTCGACAGTACCTGCAGTGATAAATACCACGCCCAAGAGGGAGGCCAGACACGTCCAAAATTTATTGTACACAACAATGAAGAAACACAAAACTGGAATGCATCACGGCTTTCATACTCAAAAGCTTTCTATTGGCACAACCCGTCTCACATCCATCGTTTACAGCCAACAACATGCACCAGTTGCTCAAAGTTTGACTACAGAAGCTGGTTTCAAAGCAGGACCAGGTTACATCTTAAGGATCAAAAGGTTGGTATATTTTTAACCAGTGAAAAACGGTTATACGCCGCAACAACCTTTTGCTGGTCGCTGTAACAAAACAAAATTCTCCTGCACACTGCAAATTCTGGAGGACTGCAGGCTTTATTCACAATCAAAGCCCACATGGAGCCATCAGACCGCACTGTGATGAAGTTGAGGCACCGAAGGCGATGACTTCCTCCCTCACTCATAACTGACCGACCTAAGCCGATGTTGCTCTCTTAAAATGGTGCCAAATCAAGCTCAAAAACTACTCACACTCAGGCAAGCATGCACCTACGAACTTGCACATCACTTGTCAGGTGCAGGCAAGCAAGAAAAAATTTGTATCTCAAAGAGCCCCCACAGAGCTGGAAGAACTGAAGGACCAAGTAATTACTATCGTAAGCAAAAGGAAGATACAGAAAGAAACAGGAGAAACAGGAAGGCCAACGGAAGAGGGGAATGACAGAGCTGGAAGAAACCGAGCGCATATAAAGTGCAGGTTTGACAAGCGCTGCACAGAAGACTCTGTGAGAAGGGAGAGGGAGGGCAACAAGAGGAGGAAAGGCCTTGCTCCGAGAGCTTCCTGAGATGAGAGCAAGAGCGTCGCATCACACAATCAGGATCACGCTCCCAGAGTAGTATCTCTCCTAGCCCCCCACCCCCCTCGCTAGGCCTCCGCTTAAATTGAAGTGAAACAAGCTCGTGGACTTGGAAGACAAACTCCTTCTGAGCTTGTGCATTCTTGAAGGCTAAGCATGCAACGGTCTGCAGCCTCTATGAAGCCTCTACTCCCCTCTAGAGCAGAAACTTACATCAGGAAGATGTGTGAAGAAAAGCTTCTAATGCACACGCTAATTTCTCATGTATTTCAGGACGCATGAAGAAATGTGCACGTTAGAAGCACATCCAGTTCGGCTAACTCTTCTCAGCACAAGAAAGAGTACACACTCCTCACCAATACATGCAGCACATAGCATGGTAAATGCGTCTTCACCTCTACCAGTCTCAGCGACAGGCCTTCCGCACATACACACACATGCAAGCAGGACGAGCCTCCTCAAACTCCTGCATGCCTAACAACAATCACCCCCATCCGCTACTAGTAAATTTTGCGCTGCCCTACTTGTAATGCCTCTGCTACAGAACCTGCATCTTCCTGCGAAGAACTGGAACAAGTTATAGAGGGAGGACAAAAGTGGGTGTCTCGCATGTGCATGTGACGAGTGGTAATCCATCCCATCTCATATCAAGCTCTGAATACCCTAATAGACATAGCATAGCAGTTCAATTTCCTGCCGCAAACTGTATACACTGCCCAAAACAAATCTGACACCCAAGACACGTGAACTTATGATTGCGGAAAGAAGACCACAAACCCGGCGCACGCACACATGTGCTGGAGTGTGCATGTGCATGTATAGTGTGTGTGTGTGTGTGTGTGTGTGTGTGAGAGAGAGAGAGAGAGAGAGAGACGCGTGCTCGAGCTACCTCACAGGCATGCACACATACCCAGAGAAACTTGCGGCTGGGCTGCCCCACGAGCGCGTAGGTGTAGTTCTCCTTGTCCAGCGCCATAACCCAGTAGTCCCCGCGCACCGGGAAGAGCGGCAGGAAGGGAGGCACCCAGAACTGCACAATGAACTTGGCCTCCTCGCTCTTGGCATCAACCTTCCACGCCTTGCCCTGCACCAACCCGTGTACGTGCTGACCAATCATCACAGGAGTACCATGCGATTGCTACATGGGATTGCTCTTTTGGATAGAGAATTGATGGGCACACGTGGTCAAGTGCCACCAAAACAGGAAGAAAGAAGGGACCATGCACCTAGGGTGTGGACTTATTATACTAATGACTGGTGTAGGAAAACTGTGACGAGGGAGATAAATACACGGGACCTGGTCCACATAAGTTGGCGCAGGTGGGGTGTGCACAATACTACCACTACGTGCAAATATCTATTTGTGTGTTTATGTCCATCAACTTACATACGAGCATACACAAACACATATCATCACATATATGTGTTTAGAGGTATACATAAGACGCTACTTTTGACCTGGGGCCAGCTTGTCCTCAGGTGCTAAGCAAGTGGCAAATAAAACAATGGTCAGGCCGTGCTGGGACTAACCAGACTAAAATTTTATGCGGCGACAGAGGGATATAGCACTAGGCCATACATTGAATTTAACAGTAACTTAGTTCCCCAATTCCTCTGCTAGAACGTGCATTAATAATGCATAGAGGTAACACCTTCAGCAGCAAAGTTTTGCCCCAGTTGATCCCCATACCTCATCTCAAACTATTATGCATCTCACAAGAGACATAGATGCAGATGAGTGAGTCAAAATCATCCTGCACCAAGTGCCCTAAAAGACGCTGCTATAGCTTCTTTCGCCACACAACCCTTCATTCCCTTCACCGCCCTGACCACCGTTCCCCTGCCCTTTCCAAGATTTACAAGCTCCCTTAAGCTGACATCTCGCTTCAGAATCTTGCATGCAGCCAAGATTTCTTAACTGTCAAAGGATGTGTCCCTAGCTTTTGAGTAAGTTAGGATCAAGACCTCTTATAACCCCTTAATGCTGTCATGCTTCAGACCAAGATCAACCAAGTTCGTGTCCCCTGTCTCCCAAATGCTGGACATCCTGAGGGTCAGGCTAAACAAGCATAAACACAGCAAGTTCGGGCTCCAGTCGGCAATGCAGTTCAACTTAGTACAACTCGTATAGGAAATAATTAAATTTGCAAGAGTTTATGATTTATAGGGAAAAATCAGATCTGCAAAGAGTTTATGACCTCCTCCGTACATTTCTGTGTGAAACAAACTCCATGAGAAAAAGTATCAATATCTACAATAAAGAGTAAGTCTGGTCTTCTTGCTGTGACCCATACTTGCCTATCTTTATAGCCACTTAAAGGTCATTGGTGATCAATCATCCTTGCGATGGAAGAAAGGATGGTACCTCAATGGAAGCTCGCACGGCATTGGTCCACGTCTCATTAACGACACCCACGGTACCATCTGGGCGCAACGTATAGTTAGCTCGTGAATTTGTCCCAGTTTTTGGCTGAAACGTTGAAGGCATGGAAGCTATCTCAAACCAGCGTCCCATGTAGCGCTGAAGGTCTAACCCAGTCACTACCTCGACAGGCTTATCGGAAGCCATACCAGGGTATTGTTCTAAGCACTGGCTGAGGCCTTTCGCAGGAAGAAGAGCTTGATTAAATACAACTTATGCACAAGTAAAAGTTGGGAAGAAATGCAACCGAAATATGCAAGAGAGCCCTGTAACCCTTCTAGTCCTTACTCTACCGTCACAAAATTTGCGTGTTAATTGGTTCTCGTGCATGAGCAACTTAAGTTGCGCGTGGCAGTGCCTGCTATTTAGCAGTGCTTTCGTGCAGCTCTTGTGTGCTCTCGTCACGTTCCGAACTCTTCCGAAGACTTTCAGTGCCACTTCGGTACGAATTCTGATGAGAAGTTCTAGGAAGCGATGGGACCATGGATGGGACATGGTGGATTGACACGCGCTAAGAGAATACGTGGAAGGACATTTATAATCGCAGGCCGGATAGCTTACAAATTAAAAACCACCGAGAAAGACCTGGTGAACACGGCTGCTGTGTCGATGAACGCGTGGATATCGACTTGTTTTGATTTAACAATTCATTTGTATGTCCATGAAATCTTCATATACATCTAAATGAGATAATGCAGGTTGGAATAAATTAAGAGTGCACGGATGTCGCGACTACTATCCGTTTGACGGTGCCGCACGTGCAGCGCAAGCTACGGCCACCCAGGTACGGAAAGTCAACGTTGACTCACCGACCACTTGACTGATTTCGTCGCAGTCAGCGGTTATGTCAGCATCAAGACCACTGGCAAGGGGTCAATGTCAATGTGCCCCACACCCAGGAATGGGGGAGATTTTGACAGCATAGACAGCCGTGAGACTAGAAGCTGGGGATCGGTGATGAGCCGCCCAGCAGGTACCAAGTCCACTATTGTGTGACTGGCAAATTATGCCAGGTCATGGCCGCAATGCCAAGATAGATTACGGCCGCTCGAGTGGGAATCTTGAGCAAGTGGCATTTTCTTGTACACATTGTGCAGGAGCTCTTAGTCACGAGCCAATTAGGCGTGACTGCCAGTTGAGAAGCTAAGCAGCCACGCGCGACAGTCACGAGGTGTGCATGCATGCTGAGTGACTACGAGTTTGAGTTGAGCATGGCTAGGCAGAAGCGACATGCAGCTAAGCTTTGTGACTAAGCACGGCATTCTCGAAGGATGACGCTGTGTGGTGCCTGCGAAAGGCACGAACCTTGCCTGAGACATGTCATTCACTCTCACGCACTTTTGCCAAGAAGCAGAGGAAGCAGAAGGAAGGAGAAGAAGGGCGCGAAGAAGAAGAAGGAGTTTCCAAGGCCATTGGAGGGCCGAGGCCCCACGCTTCTGCCGACGCTGAAGATTCTTCTCAGTGTATCATAGATAAGTTAGGATTGTAGGAGTTCCCAAGAGGGAATCTCACTGTTGACAGCAGGAGGACTGCAGAATAGAATCTGTTAGGAGATCAGCACGGATTCGGCCGAACGCCACAAGTGTTTGTGAAGCAGCCTTAAAATGGTGAGTTGTGTGTTGGTTTCCAGGTTCTGATTGAGAATGTACATCCAGGGATGGATTATAACCAGATGAAGTCAGGAGATCCATGGCTGATTTTCGACTCCACCTTGGGTCATCATGTATTGATCAACGACGCCAGGCACGGAGGACTCTCACACCGGGCCAGACTATTCGGGACCAACAATATGTCCATTGAAATCGACGCACGACGGGGAAGCACAGTGGAGAGAGCCGACAGCTGAAGAGAAGGGAAGGTGCCTGGGTGTACCCAACTCCATTGCACAAGAAATTGTTGCGATGGTGGGATAGGACGACGCTGGGAAGATATTCGGCAATATGATTGGGCTTCACTCCATGACATGGTTGGTGGAGACGATTATGACTTGGCAGCAGATGACGTTCTCTAACAAGCCTATGCCCAGGCCGAGACCAGTAACGATTGGAGTCCATGTGGTGCCAACCTCTGATCAGAGAGCTATCAGAGAAGCGCATCGGCGACAAGAAGAACATAGTGTTGAAAGGGACGCAGCTGAGGTTGACCAAGATGAAACACTCAGAGAAACCAGAGTGGTGGAGCTGACCAAGTGTCAAGACCTATTGGCGCGAATTGACAATCGGATGGCGGCTCAACACGACCCTCTGGAAAGAGAGCTGCGAAGGCTGCGAGAAGACGTAGCCATGGAAGACCAGGCAACTGGTGCAGCAAACCCTTTGGTGAGCGCTGCAGCAAGCAAACCACAGGAGGTTCCATTATCTGCAGAACGTGCCAGCCAGGTATTTGTGAGGATGCCGGAATGGGAGGACGACACCAATCTGAGTTACGAAATATGGCTCCAGACCAGGTCTACGAAAGCCCATCCCCAGACGCGGTAACGTCAAGATATGAAGAACGCCAGTGCAGTATTGGCGAATGGGCCGAAGAATGCAGTCAGAATTCTGGAAATTCTGGAGAGTCTGGAAAGACCATTTGCCTGGAGGTAATTTTTGAAGAACGCAGGAGGGAGACGGTCGAGAGATTGCCCGCTACACCTGTTCTGACGAACCCAGAGTCAGAGGCCAAGGGGCAACCACAAGACACAGTTGGCAGCACAGCTGAGTCGATTACCAGGCAAATCATGGAACAAGTGCTGGAAGCAGACGCCCCTCGACTCAAGGAAGAGAAAGTGGCGAAAGCAGCTCTCGCTCTACAGTCAGCCATCATCAACATGGTGAGGCTCAACACAGGAGGGGATGAAGAATTGCCGCCTCCTGGAACAGAGAAGCCGGAGGAGGAAGAGGATGCAGAGATGCAAGGCCTCTCGGAGTTGGAGTTGCCATCACTCAACAATGAAGGGGACGCCAGGGAAGAAATTCCACGTTTTCCTACGCCAGAGTTGGATCAGTTTGACTTACAGGATCTGAGGACAGACGACTGGGTAGCTGATCACTTGATGGGACCAAGCCCGGCAGACCTTTATGAAGAACTAAGGTCACCAACATCCAGTACCCATACTGCCAGTTTTTCAGTGGCATAGCCTAAGTCAACAGTACGACCGCCGCAACGGCAGGAGGTGACTGCCTGCACTGCTAAAGTGGAGACAGCCCAAGGTAAGCCCGAGAGTCGTGCAAACAGACCAAGGAAGGTGGCACGTGAGGGTAACGCATCTTTTAGAAGGATGCTAAAGCGATATTTCAAGCATAAGGGGAAGGTTTAGAGAAAGGACGTTCCGCGAGGAACCACAGCCCCACCTCCTCCGCCTCTGCGGGATATTCTACAGAGAGAGAGAGAGGACGGCTTGATTCGCAGGGCAATGGCATTAGGCATCAGTATGCCGCCAGGCATTAACACGCCCTTGGTGCAACTATCAAACCTTAGGATGCAGAGGCCGGAGGCACCTGCTCCCCCGACACCTGCAATCCCAGAATGGGAACTGATGGATCTGAGAAACACCATCAGCCGCTTGACCGCAGCAGACGATGCTTTCCTCACAAAACTAGCGGCACCTCAAAGGCCGCAAACATTGACGCAGGCATGGACGGTCACACCACCTGCATGGGAGGAGTATGGCACGACCGTCGCCCGCATGGCTATTTTTGAGCAAGAATGGGGCTAGGTAATCAGCTGAAATGAATCGACTTACCAAATAGGCGATTAACAATTAATAAAGATCTTTATATCAGCAAGTAATCTTTATGGTATTTCCGTTAACTAGTTAAACGGCAAAGGACAATACACTAGCAGGAAATAATACTCGTAAGTCAAATGCGAGTAAACTAGCATCAATGATGCAAATCAGTAAACTCATACATAAGCAAGGTTAGAAGACAGTGCGTATCAATGGCTTCTCGCCTTGGATTCAGATCTCTCTCAGTAAGCTGTACAAGAGAGTTGGCCTCGTTTCCGAATGCCGAACTCGAGAGCAATGCCTAGCATATGTACATGGAATGAGTTTACTGTTCAACGGTCAGTGCGATGGCACCGCCTACCCGGGAGTTAACCACGTTGGTAGGACCTCGGTTAACCAAATCCACCGCCATCTCCCATCATCCCGAATAGCCATCCATCATAGGGATGTCATCTGGCTATTCATCTAGCATATCGCACTTAGATGCATATCAAGGCAGTTCGCTGCTACCGAGTACGGAAGTCAGCTGGCTGTCAAAGAATGTGTCAGCAAGCTGACTTAAGTGGACTTCAGCCTGCTGCTTCCTGCTGAGTCATTAAACTGATAATTATGTAAAGTCCAGCAGACTGACTATTAACTAAAGTTCAGCAGGCTGAACTTAATTAACTATTATATTTAAATGAATATTATATCCACTAATATACTGATTCATTACAATCCCTCCAACTTAACTTGTTGTCGCCTCGACAACATTAAACTGCAGAAATTTTAAATAAGGGAACTGAACCTGACCAGCCTCCCTTACTGACTGCCTCTTCAGCGTGTCACCTTAAGGGGTTGTTCCTGGGGCTTCAGGATCAGGAGACGGAGATCTGGACCTAGATCTGGACAGCCCTCTAGGTCTGTCAGCTGGCCTTCTAAAGAACCCTGTTTGCTCTAAAGTTGGCCCTCGAGGAGAACGGAGGATGGTGGCCTGCTCTTCAACCACTTGGGTGTTGATTCCCACATAGACAGGCATTCCAGTAGGATGCTGAAATACATTGGCTAGAGGTACATGCCCCTGAGCGGAGGGGGAGGCTGGCATACCTCTGGCCCACCCGCGTGTCCCTCTTCTGGCACCCCTGTCCTCTGGGGATTTCTGTCTGTGTCTGCTGCCCAGTACCGTCAGATCAGCTTCTTCCCCTGCTTGGGCAGGTGGGCTGGGGGAGCGAGCGCGGGGTCCAGTTGTCGCCATAACGGGGATCACATTCCACACACCTGATCGTGGTTCTTTAGGAAGTGCCACTGCCTGTCCCTGGGTATCCTGAGTACCTGCTGCTGATGCTTCTCCTCTGCCTTGTTCTTCTTCCTCATCCTCCTCATCCTCCTCCTCGGAGAGAGTAGGGGTCTCGTCCACTAAGTCGTCCTGCTCCCTAGTAGACATGGAGTAGTCTACCGACCTCCCTTTCTTAGGGCGCGCTGGAGGTTGCTTGGCCTTCAGCCTACTGATATCTATCCGGCCTGCATTCTTTGCCCATTTGACAAAGGCATGCTTTCCCTTAGAGAAGTACTCTCTTCCCCTCCTCCTATGTTCCTTGGTCTCTGCATTCATATTGCTCAGGCATCCATTCAGCCTGGGGTCCCAAGGGGCAATGTGAGGTGGTAGGATGAGATAGCCGTCTAGGCCATAGTGGAAGTCATCCGGTTGGGCTCGGTCACACTCCTGCTTCTTATTTGTGACGGTCATCCACCTCCAGTCTGTTGGCTGCTGGTAGTACTGGGGTCCGTGCTCAGCCTTCCTCAGTTTACACGGGAACCAGTGGGGAGAGAACATCTGCTGTCCTGCTTCCCTGGCCAAGTACTCCCAGCTCCTTCTCTCAACTTCATTGTAAGCTGGCAGGAGTGTGAGGTAGAATACCGTATCCTTAAAGCTATCGGGCCGCATGCTCACCATCCGGATGAGTCTCTGATCTCCCACTATTCCCGGTATGGGGACCGGCTTGTCCTCTGAATCATCTGCGAGATACCGGGCCTGCTCTGCTGTATAGCCCACCATCTTAGCATAATCTTCGTAAAGGACCACGCCGGTGTGTGTCTCGATGTACCTGTCCAGTGCTGTAGCTCCTTCCTTCTGTAGCAGTGTTGTCTGTTCCAGCCTGTTGATCTCCTGGGCTGCCAGCAATGCTTCCTTCAGGTTATCGAAGTTTTGGCCACCCACCACAGTATACCTGTAAGTGGCCAAGCTCTTCTGTCTGTCCGCTTCAATCTTTCTTCTTTTCTCCTCTTCTGCCGCTGCCGCTTCTTCTTGCTGTTTCTTCTGTCTTTCCCATAATCATTCCACATGTGGTAGTAGTGCTCATGTTCAAAAAACGGCAAGAAATCAATGACATCCGGCCGTTCACGGGGCGCACGAGGCGACGGTGTTCGGCCGCGTGGAGAACGAGAGCAGGTAGGTTCGGGTGTGGTGTTCCGAAGTTCGGCGTGGGTGGGAGGTGTGGGTGACGAGCGTTCCGGCGACAATATCTCGTACGATCGAAGATCGACGGGTGATGAGCGCTGCGAGCCGGGCGGAGCCATCGGCGAATAAGTCGGCGACGGTCGAGTCGGCGCCGAGGCAACACGCGGCGAGATGCGAGGCCGGCGGGGTGAATGGTCGTCGATGTAGATGATTTCGATCCGACGGCCGCGAGTCATCGCGAACCGGAAATGAATCAAGGGCGAATCTACACAGAATCAAGAAAGCGGTTAGATTCGACGACAGAATCCGGCAGAAAATCCAACAGATTTTCTGGCCACTAAAAAAAATAAAATTTCCTTGGAGAAACCGAGATCGGCTCCGATACCAATGTTACGTTTTTTCTTTTCGAGAGGATCTTTCCTCGGTATTCAAGGAATATCTAATTCAAGTGGAAGGAGAATCTGTATAATTGTGTAAATCGACGAATACTCGAAAGAGCGAAAATGTAAACTAACGTAGAATGTGTGCTTGTGAGAGTTGCACTCACAATGACTCTACAGGTATTTATACCTGCACAACATGAGGCACTGGAGTGCTTCGAGTCACCACCTAGGGCACTGGTTCATGTTCAACGAAAACAGTCGAAGGGACGTGTCCCATTCGGCCGAATGCTCGAAATGCGCCGTTTGGCGGTTTGGAGACTTTTCAATGGTTTTCAGAAAACCGGTTCGCGCCAAACGGGCTTTTCGCGTTCTCGCGACTTTTCGAGAAGTCGCGACTGTTCGCGGAGTCGCGTTCAAATAATTACGTCATGAACCAGGAGTTACGAATAACTACTTGGCCAATTGATTTAGGTGTGAACGTTTCAAACGACAAGTCGCGGGTTCGAATCCGCGTCGATGCAAAGCGACTTTGCATATTTCGTTTCGTTTGTCTTTACGACGGTTTGTTCGTATCTTGATACAACGGTTTGTTCGTATTAACGACTGGTCGTAAATTCGAAATCTGTGATTGTGCATTGTCGAAATAATGACAATCAGATCAACTTAATCAATCAATGATTTAATAAGTTATCATCTCATAATTAATCAAAGTAACTTTTTGAATAATTATGTCGTACTTTTGCGAAGTAGTCGAGTTACGTTACGACGCTTTTTGCAATAGTATCTCGGTCGTTTCGCCAATCGACCAGGAATTAATCGGCACACACGTGTGGCGAATAATTGAATATGATGCAATCATTTATCAAATAATATGATAAATAGTATAACGTACTTTAGGTAATTGGGAGAACGTCCCAAATACGCCTAAAATAGCTCGGATCGTTACACCGTCTCAGCGTGTAGAGGTGAACTTTGAGTCTCTGTCCGAGATAATATTGGAGGGTAGCCCATGTAGGCATACTACATGGTTGTAGAACTGTCTCGCACGTTCGAGTGCAGTTACTTTGACAGTGGTGAGGATGGAAATGACAATTTTTGTCAATATATCCACTACTACCAGGATAGAATCATGCCCATTGGCATTTCTTGGTAGTGTTACCACCCAGTCCATGGACATTGTTTCTCGTCGTCCAGCTGGAATGGAAAGTGGTTGTAATAGCCCTCCGGGTGGAGTGTATCTAGACTTGTTTTTCTGACACTGATGACAGGACTTCACATATTTCAGAACCTCCCGAGGCAACACTTCCCAGTGATAATGTTTTGCCAGTTTGCCAACAGTTTTGGCCTGCCCCAAATATCCTTCCAGTAAACTGTCATATGTCTGACTCAGTAATAAAGACCTTATTTCCAAGTTATTAGAAATTACCAACTTAAGCCTGCCTGAAGTCGTTTCAGTTACCCAGACCCCTCCCTTCAGTCTATAACCGAGTGCAGTAGCAGGACACACACCATCAGTGGGGCTGGACTCAAATGTTCGGTCAACAAGGTAGGCTTTCCCAAGTCGTTCAAGAAAGGACTTTTTGACTTTAATGAAGTGAGTGCACAAAGGACTTTGTCTACAGCAGGTCAACTAAAGTTCCTTTCTTGCAAGTCAGGTCTTCTAGAGAGTGCATCACCAGGATTCAACTTCCCTGGTTTGTAGTCAATCTGGACTTGGAACTGCTCCAGCATCTGGCTCCAGCAATTTTCCCTTCTCGACAGCTTGGACTTCTTTTGAAAGTGAGTCAGAGATAGATGATTCGTAATCACCTTAAAAGCTTTACCATGTAAGTATGCTCTCCACTATTTGAGCACATGAATAATAGCAAGCAGCTCTTTATCATGCACAGAATAGTTAATTTCAGCTGGGTTGAATTTCATAGATTCATACAGCACCGGGTGCCACTCCTGCTTTACCTTACCATCCTTTGTGGTTTTGTCGGCAGGCTGCAACAAAATAGCACCCATGACAAAGTTAGAAGCATCAGTAACCACCTGCACTGGTTTGCTGAGGTCATACATAGCTAAGACTTGGGCAGAGCAGAGTGCATCTTTAAGGGTCTGGAAGGCAGCTTGCTGCTCTTCCCCCCACACATACCCTATGTCCTTCTTAGTAAGGTCAGTCAGTTTACTGGCCTTTGTAAAATAATTCTCAATGAATCTCCTATAGTCATTAGCCAACCCGAGGAAGGATCTAACTTCCGAGACAGACTGTGTGTAAGGTTATGAATGTGTAGTTTGTATCTTTCTAGTATTTTATGTGCATAGAGTGTGATTTTAGAGGAACTTTGGCCTTTATTTCAAGTCATTTGGACAAGTATTGAGAAAGTTGTGAATTTTGGAAGTTTTTAGTGAGTTTTTAATGTCACAGATTCTATTTAGTGACAAGGACAGGTCCAGTGACGAAAATTTCGGTTGGAGTCCAGGAAGTAGGGCATTGAAACATGAGGGTTCCAGAAACTACGTACAATTACGTAGAGTGCGAAAGTGATCGCGTAATTTTTAGAAACTCCGTGAGGAGTTAGTGAATTGTGTAGTGAAATATTATAGAGTGTGATTGTGTGCGTGTGAGTGTGCTAGCTTGTCCAACTAGGCAAGGTCACCTACATGGAAGGAGCCATAGTAGAAGGTTCTGGAGGTACTTTGCTAGAGAGGACACTTAGAGTTAAAGGATAAATGGGAAGCATAAGGAAGAAAAGGGGGCTTAGTCTAGTCTAACCTTCTTATCTTGTACACGACTTTTCTTAATAAAGTGAGTTCTTTTCCACGCCTCTATCATGTAGCCCTCTAACCCTTGNAAGGGTGGCACACCACCAGGCCACTCCACCTTGTCTATGCAACTAGGAAAGGTCCTCGTGCACGCTTCCACTCGCGGGTGAGGGTGCGTGAGTGTGTGTGGGCGCACTCCCTGTACCCTTCCCCCTTTCACTGTGGTACTGGCCAGTCCCTTATGGTCTGGACTTTCTGAGGATCCACACTGATGCCTTCCTTACTGACAACGTGACCTAAGAATCCAATACTTCCCTCAAAAAATCACACTTGCTCATTTTAGCATATGATTGATTCTTTCTGAGAGTGTCCATTACTGTCTTCAAGTGTTCAGCATGCTCAGCTTCATTTTTAGAGAAAATTAGATGTCATCCAAAAAGACTTGCTCAAACTTGTCCCAGTAAAGTCTGAAAATGTCATCCATAGCACCCATGAAGGTTGCTGGAGCATTAGTCAGTCCAAACGGCATCATATTAAACTCATAGTGTCCATAACGTGTGCGAAAAGCAGTCTTATGTTCATCTCCCTTAGCAATTCTGATTTGATGATAACCACTCTTGAAATCAATCTTACTGAACACCTTAGCACCAGACAGTGTATCAAGCAAGTCCTCAATTCTGGGTAAAACACATTTGTTTCTTACTGTGATTCTGTTCAGAGCTTTGTAATCCACACACATTCGCATACAGCCATCCTTCTTCTTAACAAATAGGAGGGGTGCGTCATAAGTGGATTTACTGGGAGAAATGAAACCATTTTCCTCCAGCTCTGCAATCTGTGTTTTTAACTCTTCGGTATCCACATAAGACAAGCCATAGGTGCATTGCCAAGGTGGCTGACTTCGAGGTAATAAGTAATCTTATGGTCTATTTCCCTTTTAGGGGGCAATCTTGGAGGCATGTAAAAATATCAGTATACTGAGCAACCATTTTTGCAGCAGTACGGTGCTCCCGAGGGCTCACCTTTTTCTCAACAATTTTTCAGATTGAGGAGGTTGCTCTTTTAGCAGCAGACATAAATTCTGTTTTCCTTCTGGTTCCAGCTTTCGATGAACTCCATTGCATTCAGCAATTTGCATCCTCCTGGAAGCCTTTTCTTTCCTTTCATTTGCCATCCATACAGGACAAGAGGAAGAGCACTGGTGGGTGCCAAGTCAGTCAGCCCATCATTGGCTCCTCTCACTTTAACTGTACCTCTGCTCCAACACACTTCAGCTTGATGTCTATTAAGTCAGGACCTTCCTAGCACAAGATCATAAAAGCCAGTGTTGAGTACCTCAAATGTAAGCGTTTCAGTTAGAATTGCAATGCCAGAACCTAATCGGACCTCAATAGGCTTGGTTATAACTCCTCCCGGGGTACTTGAGGCATCTCCAAGGAATATTTTTCTATTCCCTTGGATGACAGTAGGCAGCCTTAGCCGCTCAACAAAGTCCTTATGGATAAAAGTATGTGACGCCCCTCCGTCAACAAATGGCCTCACCTTCCTACCAGCAATCATACAATGCAGTAGGATAGAGGAGACTGACTTTTCCTGACTTTCGCATTGTTTCCTGACTTAGCAAAGAAATGTTGGACATCACGTGGAACAAGATCATCCAGAATGTGCACTCTCTGGGGATCTATATTGCTGATGGTCTCCTTTATCTAGTTGTCAGGCATGCATAGTGAATCCGGTTTAGCAGGACCCATAATACCTGCTACGAAGGCAGCTAGTGACGACTCACTATCTCTAGCATCCTCACAGTCAGTAGACTGGATTACTGACTGTTGCTGTCTTTTAAAGGTTGGTCCTTTCTCTCGATCTTTGGAAGGTGCTTGATTGGGCACTGCTCTCTGTAGTGTCCCAGCTGCTGGCAATGGTAGCAAATAGATTTTGCAGAGGCTGGTCTCGGCTTAGTCCTACCACCACCTCTTCTATAGCCACCTCGACAGTAACCACCTCTCCCTCTAGACTGCATAGCATTATACTCATACTCATAATCATCACCCTGATCGTCCTCAGCCTGGTCTTGTTTAATTGCATTGTGGGAACCGTGGGGCTTTTTGACGAGCTTAGACACCAAAGCATTACTCTGGCGCTTGTGATTGAACTGCTGCTGATCCCAGGCATCAGCATCCTGGATCAAGTCAGCCAGTTTCTCATATTTCTTTTCAGCAAAATGACCTAAATCCTCGGGCTTCAAGCCATACCTGAAGTATGCGATCCTATACCGCTCTGGTAAGTCTGGCTGCTTCATCGTGTTCTCCTGGAACTTTTGAGCAAACTCAGCAACTGAAGTGGTCTGCTTCAGTGTCAAGGAGATCATTGCATAGATAGCTTTCTTTCGCTGATTGATGACATCAAACTTCTCATGCAGTTTCTCGACAAACTCTACCCAAGTAGGGTCACCGAGTTGCTGAGCCTTACGCTCTCCTTTCCAATACAGCCACCAGTCTGCTGCACTCCCTTTCAGTAGAGCACCAGTGTGCCTGACCTTATTGTAATCCTACAGTGCTGGGTAGTTCCCCAGCCACTGCTCAACATCAGCGAGAAACTTGATCAGGTAATACTTTTTGTTTTCCTCAAGATCATAGTCCTGAGGAGGTTTTGGCTTAGGCTTACTGGGCCCTCTGCCACCACCGCCAATGGTTTGAGAACCCAGTTGGTCTTTGTCACGCAGCAAAGCCATCATGATCCTTTTGTCCTCCTGTTGAAACTGATACATGCTCGCCATTTGCAATGCATATGAATAAACAAGGCTCTCAGATCTACATTCTGAGGTGGTTGCCCACCAAATGCAACAGCGGCAACATTAGCTCTATTAGTAGCAGCTTCGGCATTCCCGATTGCTGCCGCTCCGGCTATGCCTGTTGTGCTCAACTGTCTGCGAATTTGAGGGAGGTATGACAGTAGGTACAGCAGGAGGTTGGTTTCGGAGATTGGCCCTTTTTGCTATTTGCTCTTCCACCGTTCTTTCATCAAGGGCCCTCCTGTTCACTGCCTCCTCTACTTGTTTGGCTAAACGCTCATCCTCAGCCAACTGGGCTGCTACTGCAGCAAGAGCTGCTGCCTGTTCAGCAGCTTCTCTAGCTCTCGCATCGTGCAGCGTTTCCAAGTAGGTACGGGGTCCAAAGACGCAACTTTCGTCCTGCCCTTCTACAATGTTATCATTGTCCTCACCCTCCATTTCTCGAGAGTTGCTAGTTTGAGACCTAGTCCTTATCATACACGACTACTATAATAACCGCTTCGATACCACTTGAATAAATTAACTTACCGATAGGCGATTTAACAATTAATATTGATCTTTATATCAGCGAGTAATCTTTATGGTATTTTCTTTTAATTGATTAAACAGCAAAAGACAACGTACTAGCAGTGGACAATACTCGCAAGTCAAATGCAGTAAACCAGCATCAATAATGCAATCAGTAAACTCATGCATAAGCAAGGTTTGAAGACAGTGCGTATCAATGGCTTCTCCCTTGGATTCAGATCCCTCTCAGTAAGCAATACAAGAGCGTTGGCCTCGTTTATGAATGCCGAACTCGAGAGCAATCTCTAGCCTAGGTACATGGAATGAGTTTTACTGTTCAACGGCAAGTGCGATGGCACCGCCTTCCCGGGAGTTAACCACCTCGGTTATCCAAATCCACCACCATCTCCCATCATCCCAAATCGCCATCCATCCCAAGGATGTCATCTGGCCATTCATCTAGCATCACACTTAGATGCATATCTAGGCAGTTCGCTGCTACCGAGTACGGAAGTCAGCTGGCTGTCAAAGAATGTGTCAGCAAGCTGACCTAAGTTGACTTCAGCCTGCTGCTCTCGGCTGGGTCATTAAACTGATAAATTATATTAAGTCCAACAGACTAAATGTTGACTAGAGTTCAGCAGGCTGAACTTAATTAACTATTTTATATAAATGAATATTATATCCACCAATATACTGATTCATTACACTGACCCAGCCACTTGCTCTTAGCCGTGCCTGCTAATTCTTCACTGCAGGCTCGACTTCCTCAGTTCTTCACTAAGGACCTTTCTTGCTCCACTTGCTCTTACGTAACAGCAATTAGGCATTCACGACTTCTGAGAACTTAGGAACTAACACATAACTCACTATTTATGTGCTTTTCGCTCGCTTGTGGTGTTCGTCCTAATTTGCTCTAGAATCTTCTAGTATATCTACTCTGCAAATTCTCCAACTTCCGGACGAGGTATCCTCTTTGAGAATTCCTTGCTTCTAGCTTCTTGTGGTATAAAGCGTGAGAACAAGAGTGAATATCTTCAAGCGTCGGCAGCAACGTGCCTCCTCGCGCTCTTTGTGGCCTTAGGAACTCCTTTTCCTTTGCGCCTTCTCTTTCTTCTCCTTCCTTCTTCCTTCTTTTCCTTACTTCGCCTTTCTGGCAAAATTTAGAGATAATGAGGAAAGTGTGCGCAACGCTATTGCTTTATCCATGCATGCAATCTCAAAATTACCGTGTCTTAACTTATGTCGCGCGTCAAGGGTCATGCATGCTTGCCTGAGTTTGGAGACCACACCCCACGTGGTGGCAACGGCATCGTGGCGGTAGTGCCAATGGGCCATGGGCTGAGGTGGCCCGTCGCCTCAATTTTGCCTGACCCGGTCGCTGCTGGCGTGGCCATTGCTAGCTCAGGCAGGGTCAACCGTATAGCTGAATGGGCTTGCAAATCCCTACCCATTGCTGAGCGTTGGGGTTGACCGAGTTTGTGTGTGGTCACACTTCACGTGTGACGGACTGAATTTGCGTCCAACGCTTTCTTCTATATGTAAGCAGGATTGGTCGGTGAGGTAACCACTAACCATATCCGTACCTGAGGGCGCCGTAACTTTCATCACGCGTGCCGCACCGTCAAGTGAGCTTTAAGTCACGACAGCGGAGACCTTTCAAAATGAGAGTTTAGAAGCCCATGACGAAGTGGTGTCTGGAGGTTGCAAGAGGTATATCATACATGGATCTGGCATATATACATGGTTGCTGATGACGCGTCCATGTCAAGGCCCCTGACATCGTCTCGGCTGGTTGAGCCTGGACCGCACGAACCATGGGAGCAGCGTGAGGCAGTAGAAAGGTACAGTTCTATGTGGTTCTATGCAGTAAAAAAGCGACTTTTGGGCAACGAACTACCCAAATCAAACTACTCCGTAATAATAAGAAGTATATCAAACGTTGTGAAGCACTTTTCGGCATTCCTCGATGCCAAGTGACAACCGTGCTCGCACCGCTTGTCTGGCACTAACGGGGCCCAACCCTGGAAGTTGGCTCCCTATGTCGAACTTCCTGGAAGGGCTCGGTCGAAATCTGAACCAACCGAACATTAGCAAAAGTGTGGATCATTTGAGGTGGTTCTCGCACCTTCGTGTCTCTAGAGCTTCCTAATGTATTGTGTCGATTCACGCAATCAATATCCGCCAGTAGTGTATCTTGGAGCCTTGCCGTGAAGCGATTTGAAATTTATTTCCCCGTCCATAAACTCCGCGGTTGAACACAAGAGTCCTGATCAGAGCTGAGGGCCGTCGATTCTCGGTGTCCACCATATAGAACGGCGGCTAGTTATGGAACGCGGCCAATGTTCATGCTACATAATCTGACTCTACAGATACAGGACGAAGGTGCCACAGGAAAGTGGCCACGTCAAAACATTATAGTCAAGGCCCAACGCTCCGTCCACCTGCACGGAAGCTGCAGGCATTCACTTCACCCTTATGCCCTACCCCTGTTTCAAAGGCAATATCATCAACGATTCTTATTCGGTAGTGTAAGAAGGCACCCGTAGAACTAGATAGTGCTGAGTAAAACTTTTTTGAGGAAAC
Organism: Mesotaenium endlicherianum; assembly: GCA_009602735.1. Classification (NCBI taxonomy): domain Eukaryota; kingdom Viridiplantae; phylum Streptophyta; class Zygnematophyceae; order Zygnematales; family Mesotaeniaceae; genus Mesotaenium; species Mesotaenium endlicherianum. The sequence continues at coordinate 202,657 of WELA01002336.1, forward strand.
ATAAGTGTACTCGTTGCTCCTGACCTTTACAGAAAGCTGCATTTTGATTCATTCAGGAGTATTCTAGTTTTTAGGCAGGCAGGATGGCAAGCGCATGTCTGCTTGTCAGGTCAATCGGGCTCTCCGGACTAGCGTCAGAAAGTAACAGAGGGTGGATTTCTTCAGAGTTTCAAGAGACTCAGCAAGCCCTACTTCATTCGTGGCCTAGGCCACAGATCACTAGTGTTGCTTGCCAGGCTCAGGTTGGCAGGGAATACTATGCAGGTGCATCACTTTCAACTGAGACCGAGAGGTCAGCTAGTCCCAAGAAGAAGCCTGGTAGGAGGCGAAAAGCAGCGGCAGCTACTACATCTGAATTGCTTTCATCTGACTCCGCCGAGTATGGTGTTGGGTCATCTGTGAGTTCCAGTAAGAGTATTACTGAGATAGCTGCAGCTCTAGATGCAGCGTACTACAGGGAGACAGGTGAAGAATGGAATGGTGATATTCAAGAGGAGTCACATTCACATATTCATGAAGTAGGCAATATCTTGGATAAGGTGAACGATCGGGTGGAATACGAAAGTCCCTCTAGCTTAGCTGACGTTAGCAGAATGCGGAAGGAGAGAAGCGTGTCAAGCAAGTCAGCTACGAAAGCTGCACCATTGCTGAAGACGAAATCAACACAGCAAACCCCGCTGAACAGGAGGGCGGATAAAGCTGACCAAGCGCAGGCACAAAGTATGGGTGCTGGAAACGAAATTGGTGTTTTGGGGGAGAGAGTCCCTTCTGGCAATGTCGGTAGCGATATTCACAGAGTCAGTAGGAACATAACAGTGAAGCCTGGGAGCAGGCTCAGGCGGAAAAGAGTAGGAAGGGATGAGCAGCAGAGGCCAGCAGTGGCATCTGCTGCTGCTTCCTGTGTCAAAATGTTGGAGGAGAACAATATATTTACAAGTGCTGTAGAACTCAAGGAACTCATGGTCAATTATGGGCCAACCTCTGTGGGCTATCACAACTGGAGCCCACAGAAGCGTTTGAAGTTGCTGACGAAAGAGGATGAGGTGGAGCTCTTCCTGCTCATGAAGCCAGGCCAGGTATGCGTTACATGTGTCAGTCTGTGGTTTGGTAGTGAGAAGCTGCTTGTACCGAGCACATCTGACTACATCTGAAGAGTCGTGACTGCATGGCGATGCTGCTGTTAAGAAAATACTGTACTGTCAGGCCTGCTCTGTGTCTACTTAGTTCGAGGTGCCAACTTATCTCCAGGTCTGCAATCGTGTAGATGCAATTGGCCTGCTGATTGAATGTCTCCTAGATTCTTTTGAAGTTTTTGAAGTGGGTGCTCATTGTGTGAAGTTATATGACACACTGTAGATTGCTTTCAGTGGTCGAATGCAGGCAAGTAGCAGTGCAAGAAGGTTTCATGGCTTATCTTGGAACTGTTGCTAGCAAGAACATGTGTGTCTGGACACGAGCCTCTTCCTATGGACCGCATCAGTCGGGATTCATCATATTCAGATATTGGCCAGATGTGGGGATCGCAATGCCATGAGGCACCTATTTCTAACTCTCCCATAGACGTTTCTGTGGGGTGAAGTTATGCATGCCCATGCCTGCAATATGTGTATGAGGACATTCTCCTTGAGGCGTTTCTATGTGCTGAAGCTGTGCATCCACCTGCTTGCTTGCGACGTGTACGTGTTCTTCTGCTTGCATGCTGCAGGACATTCTGAAGCGCAAGGACTTATTGGAGAAGGAGCTTGGCAGGAAGGCGGAGGCGCAGGAGATTGCCCGGGCCTGCGGGCTGCCGCTCGCCGTCACGGACTGGACGTTGCTTTTGCACGCTGCCGCCCGTAATAAGCTCCTCCAGGTCAGCCCTGGGCCACAACATCTGGCAAGCTCAGGCCTATGCTCTGCCATGTCAGCAAGCTTATAATTGTGCCCATTTCTGCACTCATGCTCATGCTCAAGCTACAGCTCAAGCTCAGGCGCAAGTACGTATTGTAACACGACAGCAGTCCGTCAGAGGAAGGAAGGGTTTTGTTTTTATTCCTGTGGGCAGCAGCACATGTGGGCTCCCGCTGTTCTTGTTTTGCCGCAATGGATGTGTTGGGGTTTTTCAGTGCCTGGCTTGTGATTGAGCGTGGGTATGAAATATGCTAAACCTCGGGAATGAGGCTAGTTTGTATCTCTTTTGGTGAATTCCCTATTCCTGGTGGTTTCTGAGTGGCACTGGTGGTCAATCTGAATCAGCTGGGGGGATTCATGCGTTCAAACTGTCCATTTTCTTCTAGGCAGAGGTTTCTAGCTTTCTAGGTGTCTGTGGATGCTCCAGGCAGGATGCTCTCAGAGACCTCATATCGCAAACATAGCTTCTAGCTGGTACATCCACAGATTGGCACTTTTGCTAGAGAATCTCCTGCGGGGTGCAGCTTCAGGTGCAGTGATGTAGCTTCAGAGGATGTAGGATTGGCATTTCTCATGTGAGGCTTCGGGAGGCTTCAATTTCCAGCCATTGTAACATAGCGAACGCCATGTGGCACCGGTCGTGCTGATAGCAAGGTAGCAAGGATGTGTGCATCCTGTGTGCGTGGCCCTATTGAGACCTAGGCTGCAAAAAGCCTGCGTGGTTGACCAGAGTCAAGTGCCTGGAACGGTAGCACTGCCGAGTCGCACTTCTTAGCCTGCACCTTTGAGGGGGGAGTCATCTGAATTGTGGCAAGAGCTGAGTGCCTTCTTCCCGCGCGCCGGCAGATGTCAATAGCAGCAAGTGGGAAGTTCAGGCACCGCTAAGAACCACTGCGCGAGTTCCCTGGAGTAGTGCTCGGATGTCTCGCCTCCTTTGCCTGCATGCACGTTCTTACACAAGGCTCCCCTTCTTTCTGGTTGGCCCTCTCTCTCTCTCTCGCTCTCTCTCTCTCCCTCTCTCCTTCCCCCTCCTCTCTCCTCCTGTGCGTGTTTACGTTTGGGTGCGAACTCTCCTGCAGCACAACCTGGGGCTCATCACGTCTGTGGCCAACAAGTACGCCAACGATGTCCCGGGGCTGCACCTGCACGACCTCTACCAGGAGGGCATGAAGGGCCTTGCCAGGGGCATTGACAAGTTCGACCTCGACCGAGGTTGCAGGCTGTCCACCTACTGCATGTGGTGGATTCAGGGCGTCATCACGCGCTACATCTCTCATGCTGGCTATTCTGTTGTCATCCCGGCATACATCGGAGAGGTACGATTCGCAACACCCGCCCACTCCCGCCCACTACAGACCCCACTTTTTATTGTGGCCCACCCATCCTTTCTCATTACTCCCCCCCTCGTCCTCTTGCCCTCTTCTCTTTCTTCTTTGTGTCTTTCCT
>WELA01002336.1:217904-229291 GCA_009602735.1 Mesotaenium endlicherianum
GGGGGGGGGGGGAGGGGGGGAGGTTTCGAGTGCAACGGGACGTCGCATGAATGTATACCGCGACAAACACAGGGCCCATCTTCTGCAGGAAGGAGGCGTCAAGGTCAGGTTTGCTGCCGCCGGACTCCCTGCCCCTGTCAAGCATCTCGCGTCGTTCCTGCCTCGACTTGCCTAGCAGCCAGTCCTCGAGAGCGCTCCCCCGTTGCCTCCAGTGCCGCAAGTACGTCACTGCAGGCATAGAGGCAGGCACCCGCCCATGCGACCCACAGCCACGAATGAACCTCAGTCAATCTACCAGGTCAGTCTGTCGGATGCCGATGCAGTGAGCCTCCATTCATTTATAGCTCCATTCATTTACTGTGCATGTCCCTCTCCCACGTTCTGATAGCCCAAACCATCTGTGGCGCTTCCTCATCTGCTGTCTCTTCCCTCGTATGTCGCCTTGATACAAAACGCTCGCAATGAACGGCGGGGGAAGGGGGGTTCGACGGGGAACAATTCCAGTAAACTCCCTGCTAGGGCTATGCACTAGCCTTGAGCTAGTCGCCTGACAGCAACCGGGCAAGTCCAGACTCAACCGATATTGGAAAACCGAGCCTACTTCAGAAGGCTCGAGTCTCCTCTTAAGTCTTGTCTCACCTCGCCAAGCTACTCCAAGCTAGCAGGGTGTGGCTCAGGCGCCCATGCACCGGCAGCAGGCTCTTTTATTAAGGGGTGCAGCAATGCCTAGCTATACACCAGACATTCTGCCAAACCAATGGATTTGAACAACAAGAGAGTGCTTGGCAGGGTAGATGTAAAGGAAGCCACGACTAACAGTGACCAAGAGGATCAACAAAAAAAAGGCTTCAGGCTCTACAGAGGAACCCAGCCATGCCACGCAGGTCAGGCCCGGGTAGCATGCAGGAGGAAGCACGCAGACATGTGACATTGTGCGAAGCCAAGCTACATCCTGCCTGAAGCATATCCAATAGGTTGCAAACCCTAATTGGCAACAGCTGCTACTGGAATTAGACCTCGACCATCCTTTATGACCTTTGTTTGCACATCCGAGTGAAGCAGTTTTGGTAGATGCAAATGAGCAACTCACTCAAGTATCCTAAGATAATGGACGGCCTTAGCCGAATATGACTCACGCCGAACAGGTTAAAGCTTCCAACGGACTTGCCAGTAAGGCCATGTACATACACGTCATTGTTACAATGAGCTCAAAGGGGCTGTCAAAGAGTCAGCATCATGTCATGTCTAATGCAGAGGTTTCAAAAAAAAGCTCAATACTGCTAGGCACTTTGGACCTTCCATAGCTACTTCACATCTCCAGATTGCGCCCTGCTGCCCAATGGACAAGCGAGAGAAAGAAGCGGTAATCCATGCCAGAAAGGAGCAAATCTCTGCCTGGCAAATACAAGCTCATGGCATTACAGACTGGAAAACCAGGGTGAGGAGGATGATGAATAGAAGTCCACCTTCAGCTCTATGGAGGAAGCTCTTCATGGCGACAGCTTGGTCATGGCGAGGATATGAGTCTTGCTTTGCCCATTCCTGATACTGTGCTATAGAGACTTCACCATACTCTAAGAAGAAGGTCTGCAAACAGGTATGATAGTTATCTATCTCAGGAGCGAGGTGGCAAGCCTTCATGATGGCTTCAAGGCACTCCTTAGACCTGGATAAAATGTGCCCTCAGACACCCCATCAGCAATAACCCTAAGTGAGCATTTGAGCAATACTAACCTTATTTCTATTGTGGCGTCATCCATAAGAAAGCTTCTACTCCTAAAAACATAGACTCAGTAGATGCTCAACAGCTCCTGTGAGAAGCCATGGATGAAGACCATCTATGCTACCTGAAACATCATCAGAACTGGCCAACGCTCTCGGATACTAAAACGAACGACTTCTTTTCAAGATACTCACGCACATTGTTACAACAAAGATGTGTTGATGGGTTCACAAAGACCCATACGGAGTGGCTCCAACAGAGATGCCTATACGCTCTCTGAAGGTAAAAGAGGACCAACACTGAACAGTGACGCTCTAAAAAACTTCCAGAATTCCAAGAAGGTCCGCACTTGCATGGCCAGTAAATCCCAATCAGGACCCGATTACCTTCCCGTCTCAAAACATGCAGCGGCAAGAAGAAACCATCCCCTGTGATAATCCGCTGCCAGCTTCGTTGACTCATTTGCATCCTTAATAGCTGCCTCGTACTGCTTAGATAAGATCGCAGCATGCGCCCGATTGCAAAATATAATGTGGTTGGGCTCTATATCAAGAGCCCGGTTGTAATAAGACATGGCCTCCTGTACACGCACTCCAAACAAGATTGCTTCTTTCCCCATCTCGTTAAGAAGCTTCTGTTCGTCAGATACATCTCTGACACTTTCTGGGAGATATTCAAGAGAAAAACTCAGTGCTCTTCCAGGCGTCATTAATTCCATTAAAAACTTAGAGTCGCAATGACTTTGACTAGTACTCCAGAGTTGATCATGTATGTACACTATTGCAACTTCAGAAAAGACAATCGCTATCTGCTGGTGCTAGTGGTTTATGCACATGAAATTACCATTCGTGTTTAAGAAAGTCAATAAACCCATGCGTCATGCCCTCTAAACTTGACGGGAGAATGCAGGGTCTTTCAAACTAGGCTACACCACCTTTCAAAGTTCCAAAAAACATTTCGCTTCGTAAATAGACCAACCGGTGAACAAGCGTTTTTCCCGTCTATGAACCTGGTTACATCAACCAAGAAGGCACGTTATTACGATGTACTGAGGCAATACCATACAATAGAGTAATTATGTATGCCCTGATTATCATCAGATAAATATGGCGGTCAATACGAGTGTTTTTTCGACGATGAGCCCTCTTGTTCACTCGTGCATGGTCATTTGGTAGTGCATGGTAAGTACGAATAAAAGTACTATAGCAAGGGGGAAGTTCAACCGGGAGTTTTTGAGGGTACGTGATCTTGCGCGGCCACTCCATATTCCATTGAAATTTTCTAATGACTTCGAATGAAGGAAGATGTTTCAGTTTGGCGATAATGGGCGATAATGACCAACGGACCACACCCCGATTGGACCACAGCAGACCACACTGGACTTACGCGTGAGATATTGTGTGGAGCTTGTCAGGGTGCAACGCACGTGGAAGCCTAAGGGGAGAGTTGAATTGAACTGGACGAAGTGGGACGAAGTGGCACGATGACAAATTGTAACATGCTGTGTACACTGGATGTGCAATTGCTCTATGCCAACTTTAAGGGCCTAATTGAAGGGCCTAATATAAGGGCCTTTGATGACTCGAGTGCATCGCCTATCTAAGGAAGCGGGACTAACGGTCCTTAAGCTGCATACTTGACCAATCACAAGGTCGTTGTTCCTGTGATCTGTAGTTGGAATAGGCATTCCGTTGCACACTAATGGCTTCTGCATCGGGTGCATGCTGTGAGCCTGCGCCTCCATCAGGGCAGGTCCCTGGCGGCAGAACAGAGAAATGGGATGATCTTGACATTTACATTAACGGCCCGGAAGATGCTAAAGCTGCAGTCATCTTCATCACTGACGTTTTTGGTGCGTTCAAGCGGCTTTGCATTTGCAATTTGTCAACAGGTGCTAGGAGATGATGGCAGCTCAAAGGAGAAGTGCATGATGATGCCTATTTGCAAGAAACTTATCCTGCTTCAGCTGCATTTTCTTCTTCAGCAGCTACTCTGCAATTTAGATGTAGTCCATGAGTCCAGGTAGGAAAAAGTAGCGCAGAAAGGTCGGGAGCTATCTTGAGCCTTTGTCCGCAGGTTATGGTCATCACAGATGGAAATGACCTCAATAAGAATTCTTCCCTTATGAATGGCGACAATATAGGGGGGAGTGATCAGCTCTGAGATAATGTACTTCATAGTCACATGTTAAACACTGGCCGTCGGAGACTTCCGTTTTATGAACTTAGAAGCACTTCTGACATGCTTCATGTTTGTTGATGAGGGTCCAGGATGGGAGGTGCCTCAGATGAGGTGATTACTCTATCTCCTACTCTTTAGCCCTGGTCCATTTTGTGCCCAAGTTTGAGTTACGTTATGCTTTGCATGTTCCGGTCAACCTGTCGAACATGTCGTTGTGTATGCAAAATTGCTCAAGTTCTGGTACTGACACTCTAAATGCAAGCATGCAAAGCTCATCTTTGAAATTATCCAGTCCGTCCCCAGATGCATGAAGCTGGAAGGGAGTGCTACTATGTCTGCTTGATGCATATAGTGGCAGTTATACGCCACTATAACTTCCACAAACTGGCTGCTCCGTATTTTTTGAGTTGGCACTGCATGCAAGGCAGGCAATGTGGATATTGTAATTCTTTCCCTAGGCTTCTTGTCTGCACGAAGTCCTCTGGTTGCTCCCTCAGCTTCTGCGCTCCTCCTCACAGCTTCTGCTTCTGAGCAAGTATGCCCTTGTTCTGCCGCGACATCAAAAATGGGCTTAATTCAGACTCATTGCCGGACCGATGGTTTCGCATTTCTTTGCTTCAAGTGCAACAACGAAGCAGGCTGTGCCCACACGGATGCTGCCCGGGGTAGTTCATGTCTTCATTGTATGCGCCACGAGGCAGTACGAGCCATCTTGTCCTGTAATCACGACGATTCGTCTGCTTGTGCACTCCCTGCATGTGGAGGTTCGAGAAGAGTGGTGATGTGCTATCTCGGTACAGCCTCTGGTTGACCTGGCATGGTCTCTCAATGGCCGTGCATACTAGATGCAGTAGCGATCTGCAGAAACTGGTCTCTTGTTTGACAAGTAGCTGCGTCGCTGGTCGCTGTCCTGTGATGGGCAGAAAGATAGCCGACTACGTGGCGGCCAATGGAATGCTGGCAGCTGTCCCGGACTTCTTGCACGGCGATCCTCTCTCTGGGGGGCTGCAGGGCTTTCCGGCCTGGATCGCCAAGCATTCACCTGTAAGAGCAGCCATGACAGACTCTCAGTGTGGTGCACACCTTGCCGCTCTTCCTGTCCGTCGGAGAACAGAGCTTTCCAGATGATTGGTGGATGATACACTTTCTTTTGAATCAATTGGGGGAGAGTACAGTCAGAACTCTCCCCTCGATGCTCGCCAGAGCAGGCGTTGGTTGTGCGCAGAATTCTGCGGGGGGTGCGGGAAGAATGGAGAGCGGCTCTCTCTCTTAGATGGACACGTCGCTTGAAAGGGTTCCTCACGCAAAGCCTGCGGTCTGTGATTTTCGTTGCTGGATTTCGACGACGACGAGACACAGGGGTAGGCGAAGGCGGAACTAGACTAGGACAAGACTCTTGAGTGTATGTGTTTGTGTGACCTACTCCGATCACTCATCCAGGGGCCCAATTTTTTTCTTCCATGTCATGCTCCCGCTCTCGGGAGCAGAACCTTTGGGCAGTCTTTTTGGATCAAACACTTCCTGTTTTCTCTGTTTCCCCTGCGGTTACATTCGCCCCAAAAGCAACAGTGGCGAAGAAAGTAATTGGGCTCCCTGTCCACTACCGGCCTTCCTCCGCACTCCCCTGGTTGCCAGCTGGCACCGTCTGCTTCCTTGAACGTGCTTCTATGCCTCTCACTTCACCTCTCCATGGATCCAAAGCCAGGGCCACAAAAATTCGGAAGATCGAATCTCGTGTGACCCATCAGACCCGCAAGCCCCACGGCGGACTTGTGATGGGCCAGCAAGTGGGTGGCAATGTCCCCTCGTCCGTTTGGGGGGGCTGTGCTGCCTCCTGACTGGCTTCTGCAGACTGGGTGAGTGGCGGCAGGAAGGGGAGGTTCCCAACGTGAGGAAGGTGGCGACGAGGCTGCGGGGGGAGCATGGCATTCGAGCCATCGGCGTCGCCGGCTTCTGCTGGGGAGGTGTGCACTCGCGCTGCTTTCTCTGAGAACTTGTATGCATGTGCGGGTGTTTCTGTGTCGTTCTCTCCTGTGCAGTGCGAGGGTAGTTAGAGAGGGAGCAGAGTGCGTGCGCCTACTGAGTCGTGTCTGCGTACGCCTTCCTGTGTGCTTGCATGCGTGTGCCCGCGCATGCAGTGTGTGCCTGTGTGTGGTTGTTGGCGAGCGTGTGTGCGTGCGTGGCCGTCATAACTCCTCACCAAGATTTGTGACGACTGTGTGCTCACTCCCCTGCATGTAGTCACATAAACGCCCGCTTCATACCATCCACGGGCCACGTCGTGACGTTTCGCCTGCTCCAATTTCCCTTCGTCTGCACAGTTTCTCTTACATGCCCCCGGCCAGGATGTCCTGCCGCTCTCTCCGGCTGTGCACATGCGTAACAGACCCTTCCCTCTCCCGCTGTGAGCAGGCAAAGTGGCGGTCTTGTCGGCCAAGGCGGGCGAGGATCTTGTCCAGGCCGTGGCAATGTTCCATCCTTCTAGAGTTGACCCTGACGACATCCGAGGTACCCCATGCATGCCTCCTCCATCCTGATGATCGCCACCCCTGCGCAACATTTGACCAACGCACCGTACCCCCCCACCCTCCCCGCCCCGGCCGCCTCACCCCCATTCTCCCCCCCCCTTCTCACCTCCTGCTAGGCCCCCCACCTCACTCTTCCAATGCATGTCTGTGTGGACATCTGCGGGTGTCTGGTCTGGTCTGGAGGCGTGTGTCCCGCTTAGGGTGCGAAAAGATCCGGGTGCATCGCTCGGAACGGCCCCCTCTGTTCACACTTCCTTGAAAGTTCCGTCCCACGTTGGGATGGGGCTACACATCCTCAGGTTCTTCTAATTTGGTGGGGCATATTATACATTCACGCCCTTTCAGCTTTCTTCCGTCCATTATGAAGCAAGTAGTTGCCACAGCAATCCAATGTCTTGGCCACCTACAAGTTCCCATCCTGCAGGAAGTTGCAGCCCCCATCCTGCTATTCTTGTTTTGCTATGATTGCTTGTGGGGGTATGTGTACTGCATCAGCACTCATCGCTCCCTCTCCCCCTCGACTCCCCCTCCTCCCCCGCCCCCCCCCTCCCCCCGGCGGGCTCTCCCTTCTTCTCTCTCTTTCTATGTATATGTATATGTTCACATATGTGAAGTGTCTGTTAACAAAAGCGTGAGACTGTGCGTATCTGTATCCCTGTGACGTGCCCTAAATCTGTGGACCACGGGGCGGCACGCGGTATTGCAGCTTTGAAGGTGCCGCTGGCAGTGCTGGGGGCGGAAGTGGACGAGCGCACACCGCCCTCTCTTGTTGCAGACTTCAAAGCCATCATGGCCGACAAAGAGGTGTGTGTGTGTGTGTGTGTGTACGCGCCGTATCTTGAGTGCCACCCTTCCTTTTACATCGTGACTGGTGGCAGCATCTTGCATGCTGTGCGGTGAATGCCCAACTCTATGGTCGGCAGATGAACAGCGTTCCAAGCATGTGCCTAGCTTTCTTTAAGAGCCTAGAGGCTGCCCGAGACAGGCACCATATAGGCAAGTGTCATTCCAGACCCCTGACTTGATCTGGAGCAATGCGGAGTGCCTCTTTTTGCTTTTTCTTTCAATGAAGGTTCATGTAGTCCAACACGTCCTTGTTGCATTTCTTCTGGCACCTCCTCTCTCCGGCTGCAGGTGGGCCCCAAGAGCTTCTTCAGAGTGTTCCCGAAAGTGGCGCACGGATTTGCTGTGAGGTACGACCCCGACAACAACGAGGCGTCGGACGCAGCAGCTCAAGCTCATGCAGACATGCTCAACTTTTTCAAGAGGAACCTGTTGATTTGAGCGTAGCCCGTCGTTGCTGAACCAAAATTAGATCCTCGATTTCAATGGGGTTCCAAAACTAGATCCTCGATCTGAATCGAGTCAAAGTCCACATGTTGTGTTCTGGAAGCAAATGGTATTTCAGTAATGCAAACATGGCAATGCACGTTTGCATAGTCTTTGTACTGACGGCTCAGTAGTAGAAACAGGGGGTTATCGTAGTGGCTTACGTCTGCGGGTGTGCTAGCGCAGTAAGCACGACCTTAGCCTTGGAAGTGGTGGCTTTTGGTCCTTAATGTTCCAATACAGTGGTGTTGCCAGGTCCAAAGAGTAAACCGATTCATCAATGTGCAGTTGAGCACAGGTATTCTTATAAGTGTACCTGTAAGACCTTGCATGCACCGATCAGGCACTTCCACTCTTTATTTCCTGCAACAACTGTGGCAGAAGGCCCATTGTTCAAAGTGTATGTTGCAGGCTTCATTGATCTGATATATATGTGGTCTCTTTTAGGACACGGCTAATGTATAGATGTAAAGCTTAGCCCTGCACCAACAGTACTGTACCTGGGATAAGCTCCTCATTTGTCTGGATGGACAAGATGATGTATGCAAATGACAGTCAAAGGTTTGATTTATTGCAGTCATAGATTGCGTGGGATCAAAGTGCTAAGGTGCTGTCTTGATGTTGATCATAGTAAACAGTGCAAAAACTAAGGTGTGCTGGATCCGAAATTGACGCGTGCATGTTGACGCCTAATTCAGAGGGATTCATGAGCTGATGAAGGGATTTGCCCCACACCTGTCTTTTGACTAAACAGAAGACTTACCCTTTCGTAATTCTCTAATATGAAGAGGTGAGAGACGAGCTGACGTCAGCTGGTCGAACAACTACGAGGGTCACTGTGGAGAGCCGACTAGATGGCGAGAGACGGCATCATGGCCAGCTTACGTATGAACGCACCCAGCTGGCACTGACACATTCAGTAACAGTCACGTTTGAAAGCTCATCATCTACATTGTCTGAGGGCCTTTATATATTCCTCTCATGAGAACTCTCTCATGAGAGCTCTCTCATGGATCAGAAGGAGTTTGACATCGGGATTCCCAAGAAAGCATCTTAGGACAAAGTGTGCTCGCAAGCAGCTGGACACGGCAATACAAAACACTAACTGACAGCAAGCAGGTCACCACATGCGCAAAGGCATGTGCGAACATGCATGAGGCATTCTCTTTTCGGTCCACGTGGCACGCATTGACTGCTTTGACCAAAAAAAAGAGGACCCAATGATACTACTTTCTGCGTGCATAGATCAATGAGGTGCTCCCAAGCTCTACCGGCCTATGCGTATATCGCGAGCCCAATCAAAAGGAAACCGGCCAAGTAGGCTTTCCAGCAAGTGAAGCAAACCTGTACCTCTACATCAGAGACTATCTACAGGTACACTGTGAGTGCCGACTGTTCACGAAGCAACAAGAATTCGCTAGTGCAGCCCTTCCAGCCGCCAGCTGTCCTCATACAAAAGCCCTCCGCAGCGGGGCTCCCCTCTCTCGTCCATACAGGATCTGCGCCCCTGTGCCCTCTCTTTTGTGTCTCTCTCTTGTTTCTCGTCCCCTCTGTCCACGCGCGCCGCCCCTTCAAGCTCTGTTGCGGTGGCCGTGCTTGACCTTGACCTCGATGAACAGGTGCACCTTGCGGCCAAAAAGCTTCTCGAGCTCCAGCCGCGCCTCCGTGCCTATCTGCCTGCGCTCCCCCATCCGACAGCAACAGCCCGCACAACACTTCTTCTGCTAAAGCTTATACACAATTCCCACACGTGTTCCTTGCACGCGCACAGTTACACACAAGCACGCGCACGCGCGCACGCACCCACGCACGCATGCACGCATACACGTACACTCGGTTTCTCCATCTTTCCCAGCGCTACCTTTCAAGGACCCATTCAGCAGGATGCGCGAGCCCACAGCAACCATGTCAATGACGTACGCAAGTGACAGAAATGCAGGCACAGCCACAGCCCCCGTAAGATACGCTATAGGACCAGCGCTGGTAGTCTCAGCAGAATCAAACAGCACTCGCATCAGCACCCGCAGCGGCACCCCATCAGAAGCTGACGCAGACCCAGCAGCAACAGCGCAGGCAGCAGCAGCAGCAGCAGCAGCAGCAGCAGCAGGGGCGACAGCGGTAGCAACGAGGGCAGCAGCAGCAGGACAGGGGCAGCGGCAACAGAGGCTGGGCAAGCAGCCTGCGTACCGGATGGTGTTGCCGTTGTGGCCGACGGCGATGGCGCGCTGCGACGGCGTGCTCACCAGCAGCTGCTGCTCGATGCGCACGGCGCCCTCGTCCAGCTCCGTCCATGCCATATGGCGCTGCTCCGTCGTGTATGGCAGCTCCTGATTGGCCGTCACCGTCACCGCCCCCGCCACCGCCGCCGTCGCCATCGCCATGGTCCAAAGCACACACGCACACGCCCAGACCCGTAAGGGAAGGCAGGCGCACAATACTGTGGGCTGGGGATGAAGCGGGAGGATGAGGGCCGGAGAGGTAAGGGGGGATGGGGGGCAAGATGTGCGCAAGGTGGGAAAAGTAGACTTGAGCGATAAACGCAATGGGGAAGGGGGCGTTGCTTGCCATTGTGGTGGCCCCCCCATCCATCACTAGAGAGGGACCCATGAGACGTGCACGAGCGTGTGGCATTTGAGTACACGCCTACTTGATAAATGTTGCACATTGCTCCTCTCTCTCTCCCTCTCTCTATGACTCCCACCGGTGTGCCGACACCCTCTCACAGGGTAAGAGCAGCCGCCATATGTCATGACGGAGCTCTCCACTGCCTATCACCCCCTCCTGCTCCCTCCCCGCGCAACCCATCCGCCAACCCCTCCGCCCGCCTGCGTGTGCAGAAGAAAATGGTCTGGGCATATGCGCCCATGCCCACACAAAAATTTCGTGCAGGCACTGAAGGAACACCTGGAATGCGACAGAGGGAGAGGGAGAAGGAGACAGACAGCGGCAGAGAGTTAGGCAGCCGCGGGGGCAACGGGGCAGAGGGCCAGCAAGCCAGGGGAGAGGAGGGGAGAGAGGGAGCCCCACCTTGTGCAGGCGCTCGAAGAAGCGCTCGCGTACGATTTCCAGCGCCATGGTGGCGCCGCTCTGTGTGGTGACGTGCCGCGGGTCCTGCTCCCACGGCCTCGTCACCGCCTGCTCTCCCCCCGCCCCCCCCCGCCAACCAAAACACAAACGCATACACACACACGCACACACACGCGCGTGCAGACACACATGCACAGACACGAGGTGCGCACGCGCGCGCACAGCACAGCTGGTTAGTGGCAACATATGAAGGGCCCTGCGCCGAGCCATAGTTACACAAGCCACAAGGCCCACATACAGAGCGGGAACCGACGATTGAAGCAGGCAGCCAACGGTACGGACGGTGGGAATTGAGGTCTCGCAAAGGCCTCAGACTTGAGCACTGTATTTCCCTCGCTTCAAGTTTGACCAGACGGTTCCCCATGTCCTGTAGATCAATCCACTCACCTCTGCGATGATTTGGCGCCCATCACACGCACGACACTTCAGAAGAAGCGACGGAATTGCGCACAGTGGGAGACGAGCCAGAATCCCAAAAGCAGTCCCGTAAGGGTGGGGGGTGGCATCTTTGGCACCCCCCCCCACCCTCCCCCCCCTCC